>CM053602.1:1314087-1387616 GCA_028646575.1 Pseudocheirus occidentalis | reverse complement strand
CCCCCCGCATTGGAGAATCAGCTCTGCTTCAACCCTTGGGAGAGGCTCTTGGGGCTGATGGAAAGAATGCAGGTGTAGGGAAGATACACCATGGAATCCAGAAGGCCCACAGCCTTACATCCAAGGCCATCCAGATGAACACCTTCACATTGGCTACATGAGGAAGTAGGGAGCAGGAAGGGATGCTTGCCCTCCAATATGCCAATGACCTTCCTAGAGTGTGGCATTTGGAACTGGAAGGTGAACAATATACCACCTGAGCAGACAAATCAGGAAGGTCCTGCAGACTCTCAGGTCACTGCTAGAGGCCTAGGAATCAAGTCTTGAAGGGCTGAAAAGAAAAGGCAAGGTACAAGGTTCCTTGCTAATTGAGAGCACTATGGTGCCCTGCCAAGTCCAAATCTGAGATCCTCTGAGCTCTTGTTTGATTTAATTTGCTGTCAGAGACAAGGATGTTGGGACCAGAACAAGGGAAGGGAGACAAGAAAAACTGGCCTGTTGGCAGGGCCTGCCTCAAGAAGCTTGTGGAAAAGTGATCTTGGCTTTTTTGTCCCTCTGCAGCCTGGATGCCCCAGTGTGATGCCAAGGTAGGCTTCTTCTGGCAGTGTAATGTAGTGTTGGTGCCAGGTCTTGGATGGTTTGTGCTCTACATGGGCCCATTCTTCTTGTAAAAGTGCCAGTTTAATGTCTGGGAAAAACTGGGTATCCTTCTATGCCAGCTCTCGAGCACTGACCCAGAGTTATGGGCCTATCTTCCTCCTGATTGGTCATTTGCCCCAAAGTGGTTCTGGGCAGTTGGAGCCATTGTGTGGCCATGTCTAAGGCAACTGCAGGAACATGCTGGAGAGAGAGAGCAAGGAAAGGGGTTCGATGCCATGAGCAGAGAGTGAAAGAACTCGGCTGTACAGGAGCCCCATGGGGGAGTGCGCCACAAGACGGGGCCTTTTTGTGCTTGGCTTATGGAAAACCTGGGGAACCAGGGCCCCCAGGAACAAAGACAAGGAGCTCCTTGCTCTGGACCCAGTTGGGAGGAAGTCAGATGAGGGAGCCCTTGGCTGGCTGGCAGTGCCCGCAGAAGGCTTCCAGGTCCATCCTTGTTTCACGCCCCAGGAGATGAGCAAACTGAGGGATCTAAAGAGGGCAAATCTCAAATCAGAGAGAAAAGGCTGCTGGGATTATTGTCATCAGGCCCAGCACCCAATCCATGGACTGCTATCAGAACATGTGCCCACACCATCCTCCCTGTAGAGACACCTTGGGTAGATGGGAGGGGAGAGTCTTTGCCAGTCATTCCAGCTGGGAGTCTACTCAGGTCACAGTCAGCTAGGGCTCTGGGAGGCCCCCTGGAATCACACCAAAGAAGTGAATTGGCCCCAGGCAAGAGCCCAAAGTCTACCCTTGAGTCAACTGTGCTGCCCCTTCATCCTCCTTACCCAAGGGTGGCCTTATTTGAAAATCATAACTCAGAGGTAAGTAAGGACTCAATGGCCTCAAATGGCATTTCATGTTGTTTTGGCTTGCTCTTATCTCTTGGGACCACCGCTAGCTTGCTTCTCTTCTCAAAGATTCATTCATCTGGTTCTGTCCATGAAAATGCAGCCTTGCTTGAACCAAGGGATAAAGGATCATCCCCATACTGTCAGGTTTAGGGCAGCCATCCCTGATCTGGTCACAAGAGGCGAGCAAGCTACACTTAGAGAAGGACTTGCAGTCACATGGCCAGTTATTTATTGGCAGAGCTGAGACTGAGCCTGGAGCTCTTTTAGTCTGTGTTGCACTAAATTGGCCCCAGCAAATTCTTGGGCACATCTCAAATAAAAACCATTTCTACAGGGCACAATGGAAGTCACCAAGGAAGGATTTTGTATGTGTGTACGTGTGTGTGTGCACATGCGTGCATATGCATGTGTTCATATATGTACATGTTCACTAGTTCTGGCTGCTGTATTCACACACACAGACACACACAGCAAGCAGAAAAGCCTCATTCATTTCTAAAGGCTGGGACCTTCTTCCCCACCACAGAGTATCCCCAGGCAAATCTCCAGCCCATGGGGCCCAGGCAGAAAGGAGTTCAGAATGTTCTGAAGGCTGGAGGAGCTTCCAGGCTAGAGTGGGCTTGGGGAGAGTTGTGACAAAGACAAGGGTACAAATACCTATGGCACGTGGAAGAGAACTGGCCAGGCAAAATGCCAGAAGTCTGAGGTCCCTTCTAGCTCTAAATCTATTCACCTCTGAGCTGGAGAACTTGGGGCCTTAAATGCTGGGATCAAGAGTTCATCCTTAAGTTGGTGAGCAATAGGGAACCATTGAAGGCTTGAACATATTCAGAGCAGGTCATTAGGGATATTGCTACTTGGGCAGCTCTGTGGCCCTTGAAGTGGGCAGGAAGGTCAATCAGGAGCCTATCCCAAGAGTTCAGAGAACAGAGATGAAGGCCTGACTTGGGGTAGTTGGAGTGGGAGTCAAGAGGAGGGCGTGTTCATACTTTCCCATTGATGATTTAAGGCACACATTTAGAATTCCACCGAGTGAATCATCATAATGTGAGGGAAAGCTGTCCAGTAGGGACAAGCCTGCATTACCCACTTCTTGGCCTGGCTGTGGTTCTAGAAACCAAATCTCATCTGCATTCCTATCTCCAAGAGATGATTCTTTGCAGTCAACAAGATTATTATGTTAAAGAGATTTCCTGGGCAGATAGACATGGAAG
Source organism: Pseudocheirus occidentalis (assembly GCA_028646575.1). Lineage (NCBI taxonomy): Eukaryota > Metazoa > Chordata > Mammalia > Diprotodontia > Pseudocheiridae > Pseudocheirus > Pseudocheirus occidentalis. The sequence goes on along the minus strand of CM053602.1, from coordinate 1,384,903 downwards.
TACCATCAGTAGCTGAAGGGCACAGCCATTTTCCAGGCTCCCAAAAGGGCAAGCCACTTGAGTTTGGGGGTTCTACAGGCAGAAGCACAGCCATGATCATGGGCAGGAGGAGAATCCCTTAACCAGCTCCCTCATGAGCCTCAAGTAAAAGTGATTCTAAGGGAAGCAGGTACCCAGCTTCAGCAAACATGCCATGTGGGCATTCAAAAGGTGAGCAACTGCCAGCTTCATTCCCTTCAGGAACAAGAAGGACCAGGCCACTTTCCTACCCCAAACAACCAGTGACTCTCCAGTACTCTCAGCAACAATATACAAAGGCCTTAGCCTGGCACTCAAGGTCAGGCAGCTGTGAGATGGCGGAAAGAACCCTGAATTAGGAGTCAGAGGATGCAGGTTTGGAGAACTGGGGCCCTACTTCCCCCACTGGCTTATCTGCGACACCTTGGACATGTCTCAGTCTTCATGGATCTCTGTTTTCTTGCTTTAAAATGAGGAGGGTTAGATTAAGGTTTCTTCCAACTCCAACTTGGAGATCCTTCCAGAAGCTGCTATGCAGATTCATTTCAATAGTTTGGATTTCAACAGGGTAACAGGGCAGCCCCAGTATCTCCCCCACTGAGCAAGAGCCAGAGAGTCTCTGGTTCTCAGAGAATCAGCTCTTTTCAACAATCCCTCGGCTTGGCTTCTCTGCAGGTGCCCTGACTCACTATCAAAGGAAGATGACCCTTGTCAATTTAGCCAATCAGAATCAACTCTTGGGCCACTCACTCTGCCCCAAGATTGTTATGTTTCACCGAGTAATGGCCACGCTCCTCGTGGAAGCAGACAGGCATACTGGACTGGACCCACTGTTTTTTCTCTTGGCATGTAATCAATAAAACAATCATCAGCTATACCAACCGCACAGCTTCTCTCAGATTGAGGCTCCAAGCTACCTTACTCATCTTCTCTCACATTCTCTGTACTTTATGTTCCAGCAAAACTAGCCTACCAGCTGTTCCCTAATTTCATTGTGTTCTCTCCCACCTCAGTGAGTTCACTGAGGCCAGACCCCATGCAAATATGCTATAATAGCTCAGCCCAGTGAAATCCTGGAAAACCTAGCTCGAGTGATGGAGGGGAAGGACGCTGAATTTACATTCAGAGAACCTGAGCTCAAATTCTGACCCTGCTACTTCCTGCTGTATTATCTTGGGCAAGTGACTTCCCACCTCTGGGTTTCACTTTGCTCATCTGGAAAAGGATAGGGGTAGGACTGGACAGCCTTTGTGGTCCCTCTAATCATATGGGCTACCCCCTTGCTGGAGGCTTTCCTGATTCCCCAGCACAAAGCCAACCTCTCCCTCCTCAAAACTGCTTGAGCCCTTTTTCTGAGGTGTGCCTTGGTCCCCTGCCCCTATCAGACTCCCCTGTGTTGTGTCTTACTTAGTTGTTCACATTTATCACCTCTACCTCCTCACCCTCAGACTGTTTCATCTTTTTGGTATAATGTTCCCCTTGGGCAGTCTAGAGGAGCCTATGGACATCTTTTTATAATAAGGGATTCCAATATATCAAATAAAACACATCGCCTTACGAAGGAAAACAATTCTAGTGAAATGCTATCGAAGTGTAGTTCTTCAAATAGTTAAAACCATGGAGCCCAGGCAAAGAAGCGCTGCTAAGCACATGGAGGGGAGGGGACTGCCTTGTTCATGTCTGGATCCCCACAACCAAGCATGTGTTTCAGAGACCCCAGCCAATCTGGAGCCGACTGTGACTGGCTCCTCTATTGACCCTGACTAGTTGAGGAAATGGGTACATGTGGGCTTGGGGATGGAGGGCTAGGTGAGGATCATTTTCTAGTCATCCCAGCTCCAATCCATAGCAAAACCCAGATAGTTCCTTTTGGTTCCTCCTTTGTCCTCCTCCCCACCCCCCCCCCCACAAGGCCATGCACATACATACACTGTAAAGGAGGCACACCTGGCTGTGCTATGGCTTTCAGAGCCCCTAGCACCTGGCCTTGTATGCAATTTGTTCAATTGCCTTGGGGTGGGGGTACAAAAAGATTATTCCAGGCAAAAGGTTTTCTTGATTTTCCTCTCAAAATGTGCGAGGTGGGGGAGAGGGGCTGACAGGGTAGGGGTAAGAGCAGAGCCAAGAAATCCATCAATCTAGTCAAGGGGTCAGGGAGGGGCCCTTAGCAGCTGCTCTGCACCCCTGCCCTCCAATTTCCCACCAACTTTGCACATCTGGCAAGGCTGGTCTCAGATAACAGAGACAAACAGGCTGCTACTGGAGTAGCCTGGAAGTGTACGGAGTCAAAGGACCTGGGTTTGAATCCCAGCTACACCACTTCCTACCTGGCCAATTTTGGCAGGTTCCTTTCCCTGGCTACAAAACAAGGGGCCTGGATAAAGACAGCTTCTGGGGGCCCTGTCAGCTCTAATTCCCCCATCCCATCTTCTCACAGCCATGTTCTTGCCAACTGGATGTGACCTAGCAGGCTTTGGGTGCCATAGGCATGGCCTTCTGGAAACCAGGGTCACCTCCATGGCCCAAGAAGCCCACAGAGAAGCACTTAGCAGATGACCTAGAGTCAAGTTTCCGGTGTTTTGGCTCCTGTGAGTCAGGCGTTAAACACAGTTTTGACTCACTCATGCAGTACTTAGGTACCAGAAAGGCACTAAATTCAGCACAGCAGGGAGGCTCAAATGAAGGGTGCATGGCTTTGTCATCACTAGAGTTGGCCTTGAATCCAAGCAGGTCTGGGTGACCCTCTCTGGGCCTCGTTTCCCTCCTTCAGACTAGTCTTCAAAGAACTTCAACCACACTAAGTAGAAGCAGGACCTGCAAAACACCTCCTCCTTATCTTCTTATCTTCACCCTTCTTGGCCTCTTAACAGCTTCTGACACTGTGGTCTCTCCCTTCTTTGGGTTTTTACTGGGCTTTTCTTGGCTGCTTCTCATCCTGCCTGATGCCCCCTGCCCATCCCCTGCCTCCCCACCAGCTGCTACTGTCTTCTTAGAATTCTTTCACATTTTTAGAAATATACTTCTACAGTGGGTCCAGAAAGCTATTCAAGGCCCAAAGTCACTTTTGAGATGCCCTCTATACATAGACACACACAGATGTATATATACACACATATATACACATGTATATATCCAGATATGTGAGTAACATGTAGATAGACAAATGTGGAAGCACATACCTGTATCTATCTATCATATGTTGCTGCTGAATCATTCCAGTTGTGTTTCTTTGTGACCCACTGGGGGTTTTCTGGGCAGAGATACTGGAGCAGTCAGCCATTTCCTTCTCCAGCTCATTGTATAGATACGGAAAGGGGGGCAAACGGGGGAAGTGACTTGCCCAGGGTCACACAGCTAGGAAGTATTTGAGGCCAGATTTGAACTCAGGTCTTCCTGACTTCAAGCTTGGCACTCTATCCACTGTGCCACCTACCTGTATAATTCATACATACATACTTGTATATATACATATATACATATATACATATATCCGAGTGACAGGCAGACAAACAATCACTTTTGGGATGTCCATTCATTGGACCTCACACAACATGGTTGTTCGATAAGTCCTTGTTATAGATAGATTTTTTTTGTCTAACTGCTCCTTCTTCACCTCCTTTATGGATCATCTATCCTGTAGACTGCTGCCATCACTATACTCAAAGACTTGGCCCTAGGTCCTCTCCTGCCCTCTCCTCCCCTCCCCTCTCCTCTCTCAAGACTCCCTCTCTTGATGACCTTATCACCTCTAACGGGTTTAACTCTGCAGATGACTCCCTGGCCCAGTGTGTCTACTGAGCTCCAGCTCTATGCCACAAACTGCCTTTAAAACTTAACATGTCCCAAATGGAGCCCATTCGCTTTCCCTCTTACAAACGTGCCTGTTTCTGTCACCCTGCTCTCCTCCCCTACCTACTCACATCCTTGCTGACCTAACCTCATCACCTCTTGCTTAGACAATAGTATGACCAAATAACTCAAAAGTGGATGGCAGACAGCAGAAGCAGAGGGCATTGCTTGACCTGGAACCTTTTCTCTGATGGCACTGCCTTCAAAAGACCAGGGCACCTCTATGCCACCATGAGGCCTTGAGGGAGATTGAAAGAAAAGCAGTGTGCACAGAGGTCAAAAGCTTCCCACTGCGGTGACAAAGATGACTAAGTGCGCAATCACATTCACTTCTCTCCATGTCTGTTTTAATAAAGCAGAACTTGATTCCAGCAGTTCCAGTCAGAAGCCCTAGCACAGACTGTGAAAAATTCACCCTCCAAATAGCGGAGAATAAGAGTATGAGGTTCAACAAGGAGTCACCAGAGGATAGGAAGCCACTTGTTTCTGAAAATGCTTAAGAGATCAAGATTCATAGTCAAAAGACACAGGCTCTGATGAAAGTCATACACTTAAAATCTATAAAGAACTGACCCAAGCTGTCTGGAAGGCTTAAAGCCATCCCTTGTCAGTTAAGTGGCCAAACCACACGACTAGTTTTCAAAGAAAGAAATAGAAGTTCTCAATCATCATATGAAAAAGAGGGGCAATATCACTAAAATTCAAAGAAAAATGTATCAAAGCACTCTGAGGCATGATGTCATACCATGTCCAACAGCAAAGGGGATAAAAGATGGAAAAAGTCAATGTTGGAGGGACTGGGGAAAAGCAGGCACAACCTGTTCATACATACCCTTTGAGCTAGTGATCCCATAGCCAGATTTATAACCCAAGGATCCATATATACCAAAAATATTCAGAGCAGTTCTATTTGTAAGCGCAAAAACCTGAAAACCAATCATGTTGGTCACTTATATGAATTAATGGAATCCAACTGGCCCATAAGGAAAGAATGCTATAATATCAGAGAAATATGAAAGAACTTCTTTGGAAGCTAGCAATGGTTATAATGCTGCAAATGAAGACAACATCAGGTAGGCATAAAACCTGATTTTGAGATACCAGTGGATGCTGGTCCTGGTTATTCAGGTTCAAGCTGCCAGTCTCAGTTCCTCTATTAGGTGGGTTTATTTAACTTTTTGTGATTAGGTGGGTGATACCCCAAGACATATCCCAAGAATATCATACCCCAAGAATATCAGTTAAAGAAAAATCTTCACTAGATTTGGAGCCTGAGCATTTGGGTGCAACTCTGGGATCTTTTCCTTCCAATCTCCCTCTCTCTGGGCCTCAATTCCCTCTTAGACTAAAGCAAGTTGGCCTAGGATCCCATCCAACTCTAAATCTTACAATTTTAGGAAGAAAGATTGGTTTTATCTGCTTGTCCATTGATCCACCCAGCTGTGAGATCTTGCCTGATAGGGATTTCCACCTGCTGCAGTGAACAAGCCTGCAAACAGTACCAGCTCGGGTGGCCAAGCATCCTTCTCCCGGAGTCACAAATCCATCACAAGGGCACTTGTAAACCAAAGAAGGGAAAGAGAACATCTTGCTCAGGACAAACTACTTATGTCAAGACCCAGGCAGTGATCTTTTATTGGCTCCTTCTTGCTTAGAATGAGCTTTGTACACCATGTCAGCCACCTTGGAGTCCCCAGACTCCCTCTCTTCTGCTTGAAGTCTTGACCCTGAATCTTCATTCAAGGCCCAACCAAGTGCCACTTTCTCCCTGAGGTCTGTTCTGGCCTCCTGATCTCCCTCCAGCCAGAAATGACTGTCCATCCTCTATTCTTCTGTCAATCATTTATTCCCCAAACCTAGAATTGCCTACCACAATGTGCCATGCTCTGGGTTGTCTATGGGAGCTAAAAGTAAAGCAGGCTCTGGTCTTCAGGACTTCCATCTTAAGGAGACGACATAAACATCATACAAAATCAATACCAGGTTATTGGTTATGAGGAGGGAACAGGAAAATCCTGTTCAAAAGGGGGATGCTCGAGCTGAGCTTTGAAGGAAACTGAGAAGTTAGAGGGGGGCTCCGGGACTGGGAACCAGCCAGTACAAAGGCACACACATAGGATATGGAACATGCTGTGGGTGAGGGAGCTGGAGTCAGACTTAAATGCCAGAGGCATTTGAATTGGATCCTAAAGGAAGGGGGATCCATTGGAACTGATTGAGCAGGGGAGCCACACGGTCAGATCAGTGCTCACCTTGGCAATGACTCACAGGATGAATTGGAGAGGGAAGAGGCTGGAAGCAGGGAGGTCAGTTAGAGGCTGTTGCAGCAGCCTACTATGAGGTGATGACAACCTAAACTGGGGGAAGCTACAGCAAAGGAGAGAAGAAGCCATTTAGGAGGGCTATGAGGGAGGCAGAAGCAACAAGAAGACTCACTAGACAAGTGATTTGATGTGGGGGTGGAGAGGGAAGAGTCCAGGATAATGCTGACTGGCAGAATGGTGGAGCTGTGGACAAGTTCAGAGAGGGCTTAGCTTGGAAGAAAAAAGAAGACCCCCCCCCCAAGTCAGGGTATGGGAGATGGAAACCAAAGAGTGAGCAGACAGGCAGAAGGACCAAAAGAGAATGGCAGGAAACCTAGGGACAAGAAAGGTGGTTGACAGTGGCAAAGGCTATAGAGAGGTCAAGGAGGACAAAGAGTGAGGAAAGGCCACCAGATTGGACAATTAAGAGCTTCCTGGGGACTTTGGAGAGAGCAGCGTCAGCCCTGTGGTGAGGTCTGAAGAGAAACTACAAGGGCCTGAGAAGTGAGATGAAAGGGAGTGGAGGTGTGGAGCCCAGGAGTCTGGCTGTGACAAAGGAGATGTACAGAGGGTGAGAGTGTGAGGGGCCACGGGGAGGAGGTGGAAGAGGGAGAGAGGAGGGGAGAGAGAGGAAGGAGGAGGGGGGAGAGAGAAGAGGAGAGAGAAGGGGGAGAGAGAGGAGGGGGAAAGAGGGGAGGGGAGGAGAGAGGGGAGAGAGAGGGAGGGGGAGAGAAGGAAGAGAAGGAGAGAAGAAGTGGGGTAAAGAAAAGGAGAGAGAGACAAGGGGCTAGAGAGGAGGGAGAAAATCTGTTGGAGAAGATGGGAGGGGATGGGATCAAGGTTACAAATAGAAAGGCTGACTTTGGTGAGGAGATGGGCCAGGTGGCACAGTAGCTAGCATACTGGATTTGGAGTTGGGAAGACTGAGAGTGAAACCTGCCTCAGACACTTGCTCAGTCATGTGATCCTGGACAAGTCATGTAACCTTTCAGCCTCAGTTTCTTCATCTGCAAGATGGAGGTAATAATAGCACCTACTTCCCAGGGTGTAGGGAGGGTTGAGTCTTAAAGTGAGAAGAAGGAGGATGACACAGAAGGCACCTAAAAGAGGGACAGACACCTTATTCATATTGGAACAACCCAACCAAGAGAGTGTTCATCAATACCTACTCTCCCACTGGGACAACAAGTCGAGTCATCTCTAAGGGAATTAAGGGTGTCCTTGATGAGGGAATTAGTAGGGAATATAAGGAAATGGAGGCAAACAGAGAAGAGCTGATGCCCAAAAGGTTTGAGGTCAGGCCACATCTCTGCCATCTTCCAATTAACTGAAGGCCCCACCATGCTGATTGTTGGGAGATTAGAATGAAATGTCACCGTAAAAGAACCTTTCTAAGGAATCCTTTATGCGATTAGACAGAGATCATTCAAGATTCCTTGGAAGATGCAACAACAGGAATATTGCCATTCAGTCATTTTCAGTCATGTCCACCACTCTGTAACCCCATTTGAGGTTTTCCTGGCAGAGATACTGGAGTGTTTTGCCATTTTCTTCTCTGGCTCATTTTACAGATGAGGAAACTGAGGCAAATAGGCGAAGTGACTTGCCCAGGGTTACACAGCTAGGAAGTGTCCCAGGTCAGATTTGAACTCAGGAAAATGAGTCTTCCTGACTCCAGGCCCAACACTCTCACACTGCAGCGCCACCTAGTGCCCACTAATAGAAATACCCCTGGTCAATGACCCTCTGATCTCAGAGGAAGGGACTGCTTTCCAGAAATACTCTCCACCATTATGGTGAAGATCCAGGCCAGAGTTGAGGCCCAGAAGGGATGCCCTGTGGATGAGGAAGACCTTCCTATGCACTATTGCCCAGACTTTTTCAACACTGCATATAGTAGTCACTCAATACATGCTGAATCAAACTGGGACATCAAACCTCAAACATTTTTGAGCACTGTCTGTTGAGTGTGCATTTTGCTACCTGCGGGAGGATAAAAATTAGCCAGGCACATGTGTAGACTAGAGATCAATGGCCTTTCACATGCTGTGTCTTGTCTCCCCAAATCTAAACGAGAGTTGAGTAACGCAGCAACCATATGTGAGTAGCAATGAGGAATGAATGCAGCAGCAGCAGCAGCAGCAGCAGCAGGAAAGAGCACTGGCGGGCGAGAATGGTCAGTCAGTGGACTTTGAGCTGGACTTGGAAGAATGAGTGACATCTGGGGGCGGGGTAAAGGAACAATGGGCTCAACATCCATGAGAGCCAATGGGATACCACCAGCCCCCTACTCCTCAAATATTAAGTCAAGTTAACACTGGGAGCAGGAAGGATTTCAAACCAAAGGCCGAATTCTCCAAGCTTGACATCATCATTGCTCACTAGGGACTAAGCCTTTACAAAACAATGGGAAAGATTGTTGCCTGCCCTTGGATCCCCAGACCCCAGTGAGTGAGGGGGAGCAGGGCTTCTCCTTCCACCAACTGTTTAGTGCATTTAACTCATCAGGGAATAGAAAAGCAGATGGCCCCATGGCTGCCCAGCAGGGCAGATGAGAGCCATGTTGGGCTCAATGGGGCTTCCTTTTCATGGTTTTCTACTCACTCTCTGCCTTATATCACTGTTTCTTTAACTCAATTCAATATCTAACACTTGGGGCAAGACATTTCATTTCTCTGGGATCAGTTTCTTCCTCTGCGAAGTTCACAAAGTTGGAGGGGGATTTATGGGTAAGCTAATTCAAGCCCCTAACTTTACAGAAAAGCAAACTCAGGTTCAAAAAGGTAAAGTCACTTTCCAAGGTGACACAGCTAGTCATCAAATGGAATTGAAACCTTGGGCCAGAGTCTCTCCACAGTATCCTAGAAGGTAAAGCTAAAGTGGGGTGAAGCCAATGGAAATGGGAAATTAAGTCTCCAAGTATGAGAGCAGGGCTTGGAAGCACTGGCCAGCTCTCTTTGCGTAGCTGTGCGGCCATGAGTGTGAAATACTGTATGTATTGACCACCTCAGTCGATGTGCTGGCTATGTTTGCTGAACTGGTTTTTTGACTTTTTAAAAATATACTTTAAAAACCATTTTTACGTACTTTGTTATAAGGGATGTATCTCTAGGAGGGAAAAGGATGTATTGAAAAGCAAACGTGAAGGAAAAGACCACGAACTGACGTCTCCCTAAAGTCACCTCTCCTTTAGACTTCCCTCTAACCTCCATTATTCTTCCCTGGCTCAGCTTCCATCTGTCTAACCGGTCTTCATTTTCTCCCTCCTACAGTCACCACCCATGTCAAGGCCTTATTACCTCTTACCTAGCCTATTTCAATTGCTCTCTGATCTGTGTCTCTCTGCCAACCAATCTGTCCTCCACACAGAGACCCAATCCTTTCCCTAACCATTCTCTTCCTTCTGTCCCCAAACCAGAACTGATCTCCCTGCCTCTAGAACCAAATGTCAATCCTCAGCTTGCTGTTGAAGGCCCTTCTCAATCTGGTTCCAACTTCTCCCCCCACCCCAGCCCTATTCCACACAGCTCCTCTGTCCAAACCCCAGACCATAGCCAAAGCACACTACTAGCCTTCTTTGAACTGGATAGAGCATCTCGTACTTCAGTGCATTTCATAATCTATCTTGTCCTCGGCTTCCTTCAAGGCTCAGAGCAGAGAGTGAGTCTTCCCAAATGCCTTCCTGTGTCTCCCCAGCGGCTCATACTCTTGCCTCCTTGGAGTTCTCTGACTATGTGTTGTTTCCTCTGACAGAAGGAAGCACTTCAAGGCATCCCTCCTGTCTCCTTTTTGGTTTTATATCTATCACCTGTGCTAAGCAAGGAACAGGCTCTTAAAAAAGATTCACTGAAAGGAATCATTAAGGCAAACTTGTAAATAAGAGTTTCTGCCTCAATTGTGATCAACACATTAAGTTATGTTAATATGTCTTAAATCTTACATTTCATACCTGAGAACAAACAGTCTTACATTCTAATAGATCTGACAGAGAGAAAAAATTTCATTTGGACAATGATCGTCAGCCCTAGAAAGCTAAACAAAGAGTAACTGAGGCATTGCTGATGGGTCTTCATCCTTGATACAGGAGATTTTGTTTTCAATTGCTATCCTTTACTTTTCCTTCACATTCGCTTTTCCCTCCTAGAGATACATCCCTTATAACAAAGTACATGGCCGCACAGCTATGCAAAGAGAGCTGGCCAGTGCTTCCTTTCCCATCTCTTTTCTTCGGGGCCAACCTTACTCATTCTCATCCCCTGTTGTTTTGTTGTTGGCACTGTGGAAGCTGTTTTCCTGCTTCTTCCCAGTGACCTCCTGTATGGGTTCAGACGCTTCAAGCCACTGGTTCTCTGTGCTCACTTCTCATAGCACAGGATTGCTCCATGACCCAGACATTCCCCAACTTGCTCAGCCATTCATTCCCTAACTGATAGTCATCTACACTGTTTCCAGGACTTTGCTCCCACAAAAAGTGATAGAAGAAATCCTTTGGCATATGTGGAGTTGTTCTTGGCATACTAGACTTCCTTGTGGGTTATGCCTGCCTCACCACGAACTCTCTGGGTCATTTTAGTTGCTTTCCTAGTACAATCCCAAATGCTTTCCAGAACGGTCAGACCGATTGGCAGCTCCACCAACAATGCGCCGCACAAGAGATAGTTCTGACAGATAAATTCTTGGGAGATGGCTCCACTTTTATTTCTTACTGCTTACTTATAGCAACAGAGAGATGAGTGTCCAGAGGAGAGTAATTCCATGATTTGCTTTCCTTGGGAATCTCATTGTCTTGGTCTCTCTTTTTTTGGGGGGGGGGAGGGCAATTGGGGTTAAGTGACTTGCCCAAGATCACACGGCTAGGTTTTGTGTTCAGTGTCTGAGGCCAGATTTGAACTCAGGTCCTCCTGACTCCAGGGCCAGTGCTCTATTCACTTTGCCACCTAGCCACCCCTCTTGGTCTCTCTTTAAAAGAAATCCAGCATGGGGGAAGACTGGTACACTAAAATACTGTTGGTAGAGCTGGGAATAGAAATTGACCTGGAAAACAGTTTGGAATTATGAAAGGAATATCACTAAACTATTTGGACCCTTTGACCTAGGGATACCACAAAGAGTCATATGCCCCCAAGGAAGGCAGAGGCAGAAAGGGCCAATCAATATGGAAATGTTCATAGCAGCATACTATTATGATCGCAAAACAACCTGGAAACAAAGCAGACATCCTTGGTTAGGTGTACTGAGGAATGCGGGGTCGTAGAATGCTATTGTGCCTGAAAAATCTCCCCAAACCCGGGCAAACTTCTATGATCTGACAGCAACGAAAGCAGAACCTGCAGTTTGAGATATAGACTCCCACTAAGATAAATGCCAACAGCCCTGCAGGCCGAGAGGCATCAGACAGGAAGTGCTGCTGCTTGGTGGTCACAAAACGCTTGAGGGAGAGGCCTGCGTTTCAGGGGGAACATGATGGCCAGACCCTCAGCACCATGGGAAAAAAGGAGCCTGGAGAGTGAAGTGATAGACCATGAAACCCAGAGCAGGAGAGAGGAAGAGCAGACAAGCAGGGGGAGCTGGGAGCCTTGGGAGCTCCTTCCCCTGCTGGTCATCTTAGTGGAAGGGAAGTGGATGGAATATGGGTTGCAGTGCCCCCCCATGCCTAGTCTAGCGTGGCACAGAACAATGCTGAAAGCTGTCAGATAGTTTGGCTCTTTTGCTTTCTCCAAATTCGGGGGCCAGTTTGAGTTCACCTCTGGGGTTGTCTATTTGAAGGCAAGTGGGACCAGAGAAGAAACTGGGAGAGCCGTCCCATAGGATCACTGACTCCGATGCAGCCAAGAAATCCTCTCGACACCATCTCTGACAAGAGCTCGTTCAGCCCCTGCTTTAAAGACTTCCAGTGACAGGAAATTTGCTACCTTCCCAATTTGAACAGAATCACAAGCAAAGTTCATGGGGGGAGGGGGTGTGGGAAGCAGCAGAGGGGCCAATTTGGGCAATTTCCTAACACTAAGCCTGTTCGTCTGTACTGGACACTTTGTGCTGCCCCAAGTAGAATGGGCTGTCTCAAGAGGTGGTGAGCTCTCTGTCCTTGGAGGTCTTCAAAAAGGGACTGGATGCTTCCTTGCTGGGCATTCAGTGACAGTTTTAGACAGCTGTCATTGTGAGGAAGTGTTCCCTTGTATCGAGCCCAGATCTCCCTTTTGGCAATTTCCGTCTGTCTAGCTTTCCAAGACAATCTATCTCTCCGATTCAATTCCCACAAACATCGCTCTTCTTATCTCTTCATCTGTCCTGAAGCAGCTCAGTCTCTTTCCATTTAGTCGTCACTAGACTCAGTGACAACAGTGCCAGACACTCCAGTCACACTCAGTCCCTGTTTCACATCAAGGATGATTAACTGAAAATGTATTTTCCTCTTTCATTGTGTCTGAACTAGATTTCTCCAAGGAAATGAATGTGGTGCTTAAGGCTAAGCCTTGAGCTTTTAAGAGAAGAGATCCATTTGAATACACTGTACCTTCTATGGTGGATTTCACAAGCCCCATGAAGAGTCAAGTTTATGAGGTTACCAACTGGTGAGAATTACTTCTTTTCCTTTCCCTCATTTCCTTTTTTTTCAACTCATCAAGCCTTTTATTCCAGACTCTGTGAGAAGGCAATGATAGCCTAGAGAGAACACCATCCACCTGAGGTCACTTTGGCTAACGAGCCACAGCAGACCCAACAGTCTCAGGGGCTGGGAGGAAGGACACCCAGGCCAGCATTACAGCAGCTTCCAAGTTTCTCCAGTTGAGGCCATTTTTTTTTCCATAAGGGAATAAGAAATGTGCTAGCAGGGCCTTGGAGATGAAAACAGATAATGAGGCATTCTAGACAAACATGTACAGAAACAGGGCGTGGCCCAGGCTGCAGGTTTGTGCCAAGATGGTGTCTGACTCAGTCACAAAGTGGGAATACAGTGGAACAGGCCATGATTCCTGGGAGGATGGGAGGCTTCTGACAAGACAGGCCAAAGAGGCTGGCATCTGGGGACTCCCAGAGCCCTGAGAGTTTAAGCGCACAGTGGCCTAAGACAAAGAGCCCTTCCAGGTGTTGGATGCGGCTAGCAGGTACTACTTGCTGATGAAGGCATCCGGACTCCCCAGGTCTCCACATGTGTGGGAGGGCTCCTATCTGCCTAAGAAGAATGAGCAAAGTACAAGCTCTAGGCTCAGGGGTAGGTGGAAAGCGGCACTAGCCAGGCTAAAGAGGAGGAAACTCTGCCCCCTCACTACCTATATGACTAGACAATTCACTCGGCCTCCTCAGCCTCTAGCTTCTCCATGTATAGTTGCTTCCAGAGATCCCTTGCAGGTCTTGATCAAGCATCTGCTCCAGCCTGCTCATCAGGATTTCTCCTTTCCCAAAGTCCCTGCTCTTTGCTTCAGGTATCTCTTAGCTCCCCATCATTGGCAGCAGTGTTCAAGGCTCAGCTCAAAGCCCATATCCTCTGGGAAGCCCTTCCTGATCCCAATGGGCAGAGAGCAGCCAGCCCCCTCTGGAGGGCACCCACTGCATTGTCCTCAGGCCTCTCCTAAGAGCCTGGCACTCATTGCTTTGGATGGTGGTCCATTGTTCTCCACCTGCTTCTAGCCCTTCTGGTAAACTACAGATAGTCCACTTGGTCTTTGTCTGCCTGCCCAGAGCACCTGCACACAGTCAACACCACTCGGAGGCTGCCAGATGGCTGGAACTGAGCTGTGCCAGACTCTCTGTGAAACAAGTGAAAGGTACCGCATGGATGGAAAGCAAAAGACGGGCCAGGCCACTGCAGGGAAAACAGGGCCCTCAGACGCAGGAGGAAAGACTAAGCAGCCTGGTCTCCATGGACAAAGCTGGAGGAGTGCTACAGGACTGGACAGGACCAGGGATGAGGGAGAGGGTGGGGTGGGAGCACATGGCAAACCCCACCTCCTTCCCCTTGGCTGAGGGGAAGAGCCTGCAGGTGCTGAGCGGTGCACGCACTGACAGATGCATTCCTGACCTTGGACAGTTTTGCTCAATTCTTTTGTTAGAAGGGAAGGTTCAATCAGTTGGGGGCAGGTGCATATAAGCATTCTGATTTGTTCCTTTTTTTAAAAGGTATCAACACATCTAAAAAAAGACATATGAGCTGATAGAATAAGGGTGGACATCCGCTGCTTTGCATGCCTCATAGGGCTCTATTAAGCACAGCCCATGGAGTTCATCGCAATCAGGCTCTTTCTCAGATTAGGAAAAAACAGATGGCTGGAAGAGGGCACCAAAGGGAACTCTGAGTTCTTTGTCCTTCTTCTCCTCCCCAAATCCCACCCCAAGGAGACAAAGCGTAGGAAAGGGGAAGGTGTGCTGGCATGGAGAAGCCAATCTGAGAAGGCTGGAGGTGTTGGACACAGAGGGGAGGGAGGGGGAGTGGCTTAGAACTCCTAGAACAGAGAACATCAGGAATGGAAGGGGCTGGAGATCCTGGAATGCACTTGCTGGAAGGGGCCTTCAAGAGGAGAAACTCCTACTCCTTCAACTTCCATGTGAGGGAATGAAGACCCAAAGACAAGAAGTAACTCGCTCTGAGCATGATCCACCTTCAGGCTCTTGTCTAGACTATATATATTTTCCCAGTTGGCTGATGAGGTGTGTCAGACGCATTATCAAGAGCTCACTAAAGCCAAAAGATGGCAGATTTCCAATGACAACATGAGGAGAGCAGCGTCTATTAGAGAAAGTGCATCTGGAAAGCTATGCCAAGAGAACAGACTTGTGCTAATGTAGCCCATGCCCCCACCTTTCCCAGAGGCTTCTGGGCCGCTCCAGGATTGGACCAAATGTCCACTGAGCTACCTAAAGCGTGCTTATAACATACGAGCGGACTGAATGCCAACTTGGCTTCTCCCCACACCAAACACCATCTCCATAATCCAAAGCCATTCAGTATTGACTTAAATGTGGGGTCCTGAGCAAGGGCCTGCTTCTCTTGGGTCTCAGTTTGCTCACATGCAAAAGGAGGCTGTTGGACTCTATGATCACACAGCTATAAATCTAGATGAAGAAAAGGAAAATGTTCCTAAGTCTGAGCTGTCCAAAGCAGAACTGGCTGCATGGGGAGGGAAGGAGCAGACTCCCCTCTGCAGACGCTGCCCACCAAGCTGCCAGTGATACTCCTTGTGGGGACGGGGAAAGGGAATCAGAGAGCCTCGGTTTCAATCCTGCCTTGCAGCCTCAGTTGGTGATCTGGAAGATGGGGATGGAGATGGAGGCGGGGGCTTGGGGAGTGGGGTGTTGAGGGACAAATGCTTTCCAGCTCTTGGGCTAGGATCCTCAGTTCTTTCTAGCTCTCTGATTGTATTCTAAGGTCCATCCAAGCTCTGCTACCCTCTGCTGGAGGTCCCTCACAGCTCTGACAGTCTATGTTCAAAGGCCTCTATGAGCTCTACAATTTTTGACTGTCATGTCCTTCACTGGATATCTCAAGAGCATTTTCCACATTTTATCTGTACCCTTTTTTCCTTCCTTTTTGGCCTTTTGAGAGTGGACAGACACGACCACAAGGCTTAGAGATGCTTGAACTACTTTTCCTAGCTCTCATATTTCTGAACCTTGGACCTTAATTGGCAGTGATGACCACATCTTGCCCAATGAACCCTGGCCTCACTCAGCAGTTGTTTGGAGTAGGACAGGTCACAGAGAGAAGCCCCACAGAGTCTGCTTGGTGCCTTCGGAAGGGTAAAAAGATAAGCACATAACACTTTCTGGACTTTGTGGGGAAACCAGGAATCTTTTTGACTTCAAGAGAGTCAACTGGTACTGTAGGAAAAAAGGGGTCAGACTGGGGCAGGAGTCCTAGAGCCTAGGTTGGACTGGAATCCTGGTCACCTAGCAGCTGGCTGAGCAAATTATTTAACCTTTCCGGGTCCAAGATTCTTCATCTGGAATTGACCTAAATGACCACTAGGATCCCTTCAAACTTTATGAACCTATGAAAAATTAAAACAGAGTAGGAAACAAGAAGTATGATTTGAAAAAAACCATTTCAAAAGGTTAATTTGAAATCCCTCACCTCCAAATCAGCTTTATACTCTTTTTATCATTAGTAAAGGGAAATGGGGAAAATGTAGCACTAAGAAAACAAAGGCAGGAAGAAAAAAAGAGGAAACTAGTTGGTGGGGAGAGGAAGCAGAAAGCTGGGGACTAATGGATGCCGAATTACTGAGTGATCAGAGAGTGCGGCACCATCCCGCCAATGCTTCAGGGAATATGGGGCCATTAGAGCTCTAAACTCTTGATGAAGAGACAGGCTTTTAGGGGCTTATGAACAATGTTAAGTGGCCAAATATAGAAAGGAAAACGGTCTGGAAAATCAAGAGGGAATTGAAGAGAAGGGGGAAAAGAGGATAGACCAACACAAGTGAGTGGAGAATATTGCTAAGAAATTGTCATTATCAGAACCGATGTAGAAGTTCTGGGGTCAGGCCCCCATGTGACAGAAGAAGAGTGACAAAGTCTCCAATGTCACCATGATTTCCAATTCCATCTGTAGATCAACCACCTTGCAGTAATTAATCAATTAGCCCATTTTCACATCTGTGCTGCAAGTGGCAGAGTGAAGGGGAGAAGGCTGAAGGGTGCTAAGAGGTCTGCAGTTTTGGAAACTGGCAATAAACTCAAATTTGACCATCGACACTCTTAAGGTGAGATCCTTGTGCAATGACTAGCTTGTGGACAGATTGCTGAAGAAACTGAATCATATCCATCTAAATGGCTGTCTTTGGAGAGGTAAGGAAAGGAATTGGCAGAGCGAGTTTTACTACACACCCCTAGGCATCGTGGGACATTGGGCCTTCTCATACTGCAGTTCTGAAGAAGGATCTGAAAAAAGACCAACATGGTCTGTAGCTTATGCATCAATACTGAGGGACGAGACAAAAGGATAGGGATTTTACAAAGAACGTGAAAGACTCTTCAAATTAAATAAACACACTCTCTGATATTTGGGGACTTCAATGCCAGCATTTTGGGGAAAAGGAAAATGAGGAGAAACATATGGGAAAACGTGAGAAAAAGATGTATGTAATAGAAATCTGGGGTTTCATATATGATCCTCTTTTTCTGTTCTTTGTGTGTGGAAAAAGGTTCATATTTGACAACATTTGTGAAGCACACTCAGAGCAAAGAAGGAATGAGAGAGGCCAGAGATTGCTGCCACCTTCTTCAAGAAACACCAAGTAACACTGTGAAGAACAAACCAGCCAGAAGAAAGCCTTTTTATTGGTGTGGGAGTTATTCCCAAGTCCATTGTCTATGAACCATAAGAGAGCACCTGCCCCATTTGAGATCACAATCAGAAAGAATGGTGAGAATGGCAGCAGACAGACTGAGTAATGGGTACGAACAGATATCAAAGGCAGGATGTGAACTCAGGTCTTCCTGACTAAACTCAGCATACCATGCTGCTTCTCATCAGACATGTGGAGACTCAAAATTCAAAAGGCACCCAAGAAGTCACCTAGTCTGATGCCTCTACAAATGGCCATCTTGCAATAGTGAAGAGCTGGCTAACTGGCTGGTGACCCATTGCCCTAGGGAGAAAGGGAAGGCCTGCCTCATCCTCTTCCAGGTGTCTACAGCCCCATGTCAAACAAGCAGCAAATGCTGTTGGACAAGATGTTTCAAGAGCACTAATCACCATCAGCCTGTACAAATCTCCAGTGAAGCCAGATGTTTGTACCCAGATGGCGCCCAGCTGGCTGACAGCTGCTCCAGGCGCGCTCTTCTACTTGGGCTTTCCCAGCATCTATATCATCCAGGAAAGAAATCAAAAAGATTTTTTTTTCCTGAAGGGTGACAGAAAAGGCAAAAGGGGGTGGGGGAAATGCCACTGACAAGAGATTTAAATTCTTACAATGAAATGTAAAAGAAAAAGACAAAGATGTTTTTCAGTTCCTAGGGAGATGGTCTGCTCATCTCAATCAAGTCTGGAAAGGACCTCAAATCAGAATCCGTTTTGATCACCTCCCTCTGGGAAGCCCACTAGCTACCAGGGAGCCCCACACTGTTCCCAGTTCTTCCCCCTAGAGCAGAACACAGCCAAGCAATCCCCTTTCTACACATCTGCACACAAGCATTTCTTAAGCTTCTGCTGTATTCAGGGCGCTATGCCACACCCTCAGGATACCCAGAAAAGTAAAAACCATTCCTCAATCTTGAGTTCTCATTCTATCTGAGACAAAATGCAAACAACTAGGTACACACATGCCATCTGCCCCCCCATGTAGAGTGAGCTCCTCGAAGGCAGAATGAGGGCCACTTCATCTTTGTGGTGCCAAGACCTGGCACATACCACACTAGGAGAAAGATCAAGTCTCTTTGGATCAAATGGTGGAAGGAAAAGAGCTTAGTAGGCCTTTTACACAGGAGGGGAAGCCTTCCAAGAAAGCACAACATTATCAATGGCAAACTTTTTTTTTTTGCAATAGAAATGGGTTTTATCTCCAGAAATCTTATTATGTTTAAATTCCATAGGGAGGTGCATTCACACATATGTAAATATAAATCTACATACGCATATAGGACCAGAGCTTCAGAGAATTGTATTTTACTTTTCAATTAACAAAAATTTATTTTTTTCTCTCTCCCACATCACTACCAATTGATAAAGAAAACTAAAACTTGCTGGGTTTTGTAAAAAAATAAAACAACTCATGCAATGAATATGCATGGTCAAGCAAAACAGATTCCTACATTGGCTAAAATCTCCATCTCATTTTGTACCTTGAGACAGGTAGCAGGTTTTATCATTGGTCCCCTGGAATTATGGTTGAACATCACATTGGTCTGTTTTCCATAGTCTCACATGCCCACAATGGCTATTTCTGAAAACATACATCTTGTTCTGCATCTTGAGTTTCCTCTTTCATCAATTCCCTGGAATCATGGTCGTAAACCACACTGATCATTGTTCTTACATCTTTCAGAGTTATTTTTTTTTTGGACAATGTTGTTGTGACTATATAACTTTTCCTGACTCTGAATCAGTTCATACAAGTCTTCCCAGATTTCTCTGAAACTTTCCCTTTCATTTCTTTCAGCACAAAAGTGTTCCATATGCCATAATTTGTTCACTCCTCCAATTGCTGGGTACCCCCTTTGTTTCTAGTTCTTTGACAAATTTACAAAAAGAGTTGCTCTGTGCATTTGTGTATCTATGGGTTCTTTTCCTTATTCTTTGATATTCTGGGGGCAAAGGCCAGCAGTGGTATTGCTATATCCCAGTTTAGTATAGAGATCACCTGGGATCACAAGGAAGATTCACTCTAAGTTCCCTAGTTTCAATTCACTGTTCTTTCCACGCCACCATCAATAGAATGCAAGCTAGGATATGTAAAACACATAAGAAAAGTATCAAATACCAAGAGAATGTATAATGTTCTTGCATCTGCATCCTCAGAGTCTGGCACATAGAAGGTACTTAACACATGCCTGAGGAATTAAACTGAATTGAATCAGTATAGGAGATATCTTGGGGCTTCTTCAGTTTCCTCCTGTCAAATGAGAGGGTTGGCCAAGATTATATGGAAGATCTGAAGCCCAAGCCCTTCTGAGTCAGGAAGTCCTGCTCCACCTGGGATGGTGCCCTTGGGATGGGGGAAAGTGCTCTTCTTCAGTCAACTCTCTCCATTGCTAAGAAACAAAGTGCCAAACTGGCCTGTGTGTGGCACAGAAGGCGGTCCCATCTGGGTGTCAGCTGGCCCTAATTAACAAAGCTACACATAGCTTCAGAAATCAAGAGAAAAAGCAAAGGCTACTGAATTAATCTGGTCATTTCTGTCTGTTTCTCCAGGTCTGAACCTAAATTTGTCACCTCCAAGTCCTGGAATCAATCTCCTGTTTCATAGAGTCTCCATGGCTACAGGGCTGGCAGAGAAGCCTATCTCTGGTTTGCTTCATCCTGGTAGGTGGATGGTAAAGAAAGATCCAAGCCTTGGTCCCAGTACCTTTGTAGGGGCTTTCAGCATCATTTTCAAAGGGGCCTAGCTGCTTAAAGTGGGGGCAGTCTCTGGCCTCAGTTGGGGAAGTAGCCAGTGGGAGATGGCAAAGAGCCTTGAGCCCACATCATATGAGAAGGATCTCCTGAAGGAACTGGGCATGTTTAGTCTGGAAAAAAAGAATGGGGGGAGGGGGGAAGAAAGAAGGAAGGAAACCACAATGGCTGTGCCACAGAGTAGGGATTTGCCTTGTTCTGTTTGGCCCCTGCGGGCAGAACCAGGGGCAAGAAGAGCCAGTTGTAAAGGCCTTGCTTTCATTTCAAGGCAAGGTGAAGACTGTGAACAATGAGAGCTGCACCCAAATAGAAGGCGCTGCTTTGGGAAGGGGGTGACTTATAGGACATTTCAGAGAAGGGAATGTAGGTCTGGATTGGCCTGCAAGGCCACCATGTTCCTTTCCAGATAAGTACCTGCTTGTAAAATTTGGTGTTTAGGCTGGTCATCTGAAGACCTCCAGCCTACCCTAGTACACAGAGGCCACAAAATGTGGACAGGGTGGGAATCAGCACTGGCAGAAGGGTCCATAATGATAAAAGCCACATATCCCCGAGTAGCCTGAGAAAAGCCCCACAGCCAGTGTAAGCTCCTTGAGGGCAGGCAGGAGCTGACTGGCTTTTGTCCTCCTTCTTGTGTCTCCAGAGCTCTTCCACCAGCAGAACACCGGAATTCAGACAGTTGGTGCTTAGCTTTGCTTCCTCTTAAAAGCCCCAGTTCGATTCAAGACTCCTACTGAGTGATTTTGATAAACTGGGCTCCCCTCAGTAGTGCAAGGTTAGAAGCCAACTCCAAAGGACTCCTGATGGAAAGTGCTGTCTGCATCCAGAGAAAGAGTCAGAGAGTCTGAATGCAGATGGAAGCAGACTACTTGGTCTCTCTTTTTTTCGTTGCGTTCCTTCTTTCTCATTATTCACTTTGTTGGTTATGTTCCTTCTTTACAACTTGACTAATGTTTGATGTGAAGGTATTTGTAGGACCTATATAGGATTGCATATTGCCATGGTGGGGGAGGAGAGGGAGGGGGAGAAAATTTGGAACTCAAGGGATTGTGGAATTGAATGTTGTAAACTAACAGTAAATAATTTTTTTTTAAGGCTCCTACTGAGGCTCATGTCGGCAAAGAGGGCCTTCTACATTCCCCAAACTTTTGGTGCCTCCTCAAGCTCCCCTGATCAACTCCTGGTAGACTGGTTTGCTATGTAGCCTTTCCATACTGCTATCTGAGCAGGTGCTCTCCAGCCTGGCATAATATAAGCTTCCTGAAGAGCTTAGCACAGCACCTGTCTGACACCCAGAAGGCACTTCATAGATATTTGTTGGCATGACTAAAGACCAGGAAGGATTGACCCTTTTATCTGTATTCCCAAGATGCAGGACAGTGCCTGGCAGATGGAAGGTGCTTTGGCCCTGCTCCACCCTCCCCTCCCCCCCCCCTGCCCCAGGTAAAGACTGGGCTATGACAGCAGCCAGTCTGGCCCTTTGGTCAGCAGCCCCAGAGACGCCTAGCTTCTGCCATCAGACTGCTCATCCTCATCCTCCAAGACAACAGCGAGTCAGAAGCATGGCTGCGTCATGGCATCTTGGCTCAAGGAGGCACTGGCTAGCAGTAAAACCAAACCCTCTGCCTTTCTCCTGGTCCTCCTTCTCCTTCTCTGACCAGTCCTCTCAGTCTCTTTGCTGGGGACTCTTCCAGGTTGTGCTAGCTCAGTCCTGGGTCCCCTTCTCTCCTTCCTCTGTTATTTCTCTCGGGGATCTCCTTGGTTCTTCTGGGTTCACTCTATTCTCAGATCTCCTTATCAGGCCCTAACAGTTTTCCTAACCTGGACTCTTGCATCTCTAAATGCCTCCTGTTTATCTCCTCTAGCACCCTCCAGAGCCAACCAGGTACCACATCCTGTCAATTTGGCCTTCATCAAATCTCTTGGGTATACCCCCTTGTCTCCTCTGGCACTACCACCCCCACCCTGGCATAGACCCTCATCACCTCGTGCCTAGATAAACAAACAAAAGGGTTTGTTCTGTGAAGTCTGGATTCAGTCAAAGGGCTGCACTTGAGGACCTAGAGGGCCCCATGTGGCTTTGAGGCTGCAGGTTCCCTAGCCCTGAACTAGAATGTCTCTAAATTCCAAATCTGGGGTTTAATATCACCTCAGAAGCCAGCTAGTCCCACACACAAGAGGTCAAGTGAGCACTTGAAGATGTCTCCTTCAGAGGAACCCACTCCACACCCTAAGGTATGCACCCTAACCAGCAGGATAGTTTTCTTATGGCTCTCTATGTAACTTCTTTCCCACAGCCCCCTCCTAGTACTTCCCTCTGTGGCCACATAGATCAAGTCCAATCCCTCTTCCCAAGGAATTCCTGTCCTCCAAGTAGTCCCACCCTAAAGCTTAGGGCTTCTCAGCTCAGAGCCTTCTAAGGAAAGCAGTTAGCCAGGGTTTGCCATCCTATTTGGCTTTTTTGTCTTTAAGAGGGCCCTGGGTACACTGCAGTGCCAGTGGCATTCTCATTTTGCCAGGGAAGAGATCGAAATTGGAGAGCTGGCCTGCTGCAAAGTCAGGGGCAGGCCTGGACCTGGCTCTTGTGACTCCATACCCAAAGCCCTCGCCGTGACGCCAGGCTGTCTTTTATCAGCTGCAGCAAGACTTCTCATAAAACCAAGGAATCTAACTCTGAGGGCTGGAAATGATCTGAAAGCTCATTTATTCGAAGCCCCTTGTTTTATAGCTGGGGAAACCAAAACCCAGAGAGCAGAAGTGACATATCCAACCCTATATCCAGAAACAATCAAAGAAAGAGGAAAAGGATCCATATGTATGAAGAGAAACTGACAGAGTGCCCATCAATTGGGGATGGCTGGACAAAAGGTTTGAGACGATCTAGCTGGTCTGCAAGGGATGGATGGAGGCCAGAGATGGTGCCTAACCCCCAGTATTGTGCCTTGCAAAATGCAAGTGCATAACAAATGCTTGATTGATTGATGAGCCACCCCTAAGTTTGAGAAGGGTCATAGAGAATCATCTAAAATGGAACTACTGCAGTAGAGATGGTCAGCTTTCTCAGAATCACAGATTCTCAGCGTTGGAAGGGACTGCCAGGGCTACCTAGTCTAAGCTAGCCATGGACAGGAATCTCAGCTATGATGTACCTAAAAAGATTGGAAATTTGCCTATGACTAAGTTAGAGCCATAGCACGATTGGTGGCTTGGACCAATGTTAGGGCAACTATAAACATAATACACCATATAGATAACACCATATAGATAAACCATATAGATAACCAGAACCCCCCCCCATATATTTATATAAAAAGATGCAGAAAAAAGATGCAGATAAAGCTAAAAAAAAATGCCAGAATAACCAGCTTTCCTTGATGTGCTAAATAGCATCGATCTCAGACCAGGAGCTGACATTAGCAGTAATGGAGAAATGCTCAAGGTCTTTCCAGAAAGGGCAGGGAGGAGCACTATTGTTTGACACAGCAGAAGAAATGCGAGCCATACAATAAGCCAAGAAAAAGAAACACAATGGATGAGCAGAGGTGCCGGGGCTAAAATGATTGATTTGTATGGACCATACAATGGTTGACTTTGAGAATCATAGCAATTCAGCTAAAAATGAAGTGAAAACATTCATTTCTGTGAAGGAGCAGGATGTAAAATAGAGTCACACAAACCAGCCTTTTTGTGTGTTACCACCAAGCAAATGTTGTTCATGTCAGTGCCCAGGACAAAGGTAAGGAACCCTGGCATTATCTCCATTCTAAACAGGAGAAAACTGAGGCCCAAGACCTTAGCCAGGGGCACACAGCCTGTGGCAGAGCTTGGGCCCGAGCCCTTCTTCTGCTACCTTTTCTATTTTGGCTCATTGTATGAAGGAGGCAGAGGAGGAGAGAAATTCGAGGAGTGGAGGCATCAGCCAAGCCCTGATCGATACTGCAAGTCCTCCAGGGAAATGAGGCCTGAGGAAAGGCTGCCAACGACA
This sequence comes from Pseudocheirus occidentalis, assembly GCA_028646575.1. Taxonomy (NCBI): domain Eukaryota; kingdom Metazoa; phylum Chordata; class Mammalia; order Diprotodontia; family Pseudocheiridae; genus Pseudocheirus; species Pseudocheirus occidentalis. The sequence continues at coordinate 1,360,698 of CM053602.1, read as the reverse complement.
TCAGAACAGAGCACTCGTACATGCAGAGCTTTGGGAGCCACAACAGGCTGTCATCACAGGGAGCCCTGGCCTAAGCATGCAAGGCTCTGTTCTCCAGATGCCAGCTCGGAAGGGCCAAGAGACTTTGTTGGTGATCACAGAACTAGGCCTTAGGGGGAAGGAGTCAGGTTTCAAATATAGATGCCCTCACTCCATGTTGTGCATTTTGTCCCTTGTGCTCGTCAGTGTAAGGAGGAGGCCAACAGCACCTTTTGGAGCAGGTTCAGGAGGGTAGAAGCCAGAATTCTGTGAGTTGGGGGAGCTGATGATGAGCAAACTGAAGTAACCATTAGAGACTGCTCCTTGGAAGAAAGGCTTAGAGACCTATTCTTGGCAAAACCGGGACAGCCTGCTGGGGAAGACAGTCTAGAATTCCACTAAGCTTAGCTGGTGACACCAGGGCTCTACCTAAACTCCAACAAGGTTAAGTAAAGAAAGGGAGATCTCAAAGACACAAATCTATATGGGGGGGGGGGAGACAGAGAGACAGAGACAGAGAGAGAGGAGGGAGGGAGAGAGAGGGAAAGAGAGAAAGAGAGGGAGGGGGGAAAGAGGCAGAGAAAGGAAGAGAGAAAGGGAGAGACAGACAGAGGAGAGACAGAGAAAGGAAGAGAGAGAGAAAGAGAGAAAGAGAAAGAGAGAGAGAGAGAGAGAGAGACACCTGACCAATGGGAAAGGTCTGAGTTCTTTGTCATGGGCCAGTAGGGAGGGTTTCTATGAGGGAAAGAGGTACTGGGAAAGTGACAGTGATTTTTTTAAGAGCATCAATTAAACATTTAAAAAGAAAGCAGCCACAGGGTTAGTGTTAAGATGGTAGTCTCAGACTACCCACCTTCATTCACAGGATGGAAGAAGTAGATGGGAAGGCACCCTCATCTAGCTTGCTAGTCCAACTCCTTCCGCCTCCCTTGACCCCCCCCTTCCTGCCACAAAAACAGGAAAGGCTGTGATATCAGGCCCTCACAGCCATCTTCCGCATCCTTAGGCTCCCCTTTCTGTGTCCTGCTCCCTTGGGGAGGACCAGCCAGGGGCTAAAAGCAGGGCCAGTGGCTGTTTCGCCTTCTTTTAGGACCTGGAGCACCCCCCCCCCATAATAGCCAGCTTCCTGGGCAGGTCTTCTCCCTCCAGAACCTCTTTTCCCTTCCTCTGCCTTTCCTGCCTGAGGTTAGGCCAACTCCCCTCTTCTACTCTTGGCCAGGCCCGACTCCCAGATACGTCAGATGCTGGTTCCCAGCACATTTCATTCTGTTTCCATTACTATTTAATTATATTTTCACATTTCACACCCTCCCCCTCCTTGTTTTCATTTCATGTATCTTGGAACTAGGCCCTCTGCCGCCTATATCATTTTGGCCCCTGGGAATGAAGTTTCTGACAAGGAAATCTGTTATCAGAACACATCCTTTTCATTAAGTGTTTCTGTACCACAATAAGCAACCTGGATGTCCTGAGGCGCAGGTTAGACACGTGTGCCTTGCCTGAGCAAAGGCAGATTTTACCCAAAGATTCAGTGTGGGATTCCCAACCAGCTGGGCTCCTGCTGGATTTCACCTCAGATGAGATATGCCTTGAACTTAGCAGCAAGTGGCCAACACTGTTTGGGGAGGTCAGTACTTTCATGGGTCTTGATTCATTCATTCACTCTGTAAACTCTAATGGAGTGTCTTCAACTGGCAAAGTGGGAGGCTAGGCTAGGCCAGGAGAGCTGAGCATGGTGTCTGGCACAGAGCATGGTGATTGACTAATCCACTAATTAACTGAAGAGGACAAAGATGCAGAGAACATAACCTTTGCTTGCCTTCAGGGAGCTTACTGTTTCTTGGGGATGGGAGAGAAGTCACAGTCACAAAAACATTTCATGTAAGGTAGAGTGTGGTAAGTACATTAGACAACCTAGAGAATTTGCCCAGAGTAAAACTCCAAAATGAGGGTACCAGGCCAAAGACCGAGAATGAGTCCCTTGGAGGGTGAGGATGAGCCCCCCACCCACCCAAAGCTGTCTCATGGGGCCCACAGTGGCCTCTTGAGGGGTAGGGATCAGCCCCCAGCCCAGAGTTACCTCATGGGGCCCAGAGCTGCTTCATGGGGAGCAGAGTCACCTCACGTGGGCCCAGAGCTGCTTCTTGGGGGTTGGGATTAGCCCCCGGCCCAGAGCTGCCTCATGGGGCCCAGAGTCACCTCATACGGGCCCAGAGCTGCCTCATGGGGCCCAGAGTCATCTCATGTGGCCCAGAGATGCCTCATGGGGCCCAGAGTTGTCTCATGTGGCCCAGAGCTGCCTCATGGGGCCCAGAGCTGCCTCATGGAGCTCAGAGTCACCTCATGGGGGCCCAGAACCACCTCATGGGGCCCAGAGCTGCCTCTTTGTGGGTGGGGATCAGCCCCCGGCCCAGAGCTGCCTCACAGGGTCCAGAGTTGCCTCATGTGGGCCCAGAGTCTGGCTCTTGGCCACAGGCTGACCTCATCAGGCTTCACTGTACTTCTGTTGGTTTCTCTCTACCCAGCAGAACATCAGCTCTCTGAGAGTAGGGCCAGTTTCCTTACCAGGGTCAGGTAGAAAGAAAGAAGTCACCCTAGTCTTGTTGAGGCCTGAATCTTCGCACTTTGGTGGCACTCTGTCAGGCACATGACAGATGAGGAAAGGGACTAGAGAAAGTGAGGCATTTGACCCAGGTCCTGAGCAAGAAAACACTCAGGTCAGAAGCTGAACCCACTCAAGGCCAACTTTAGAGCTCTGGACCCAATACCAAGCTGCTTCAATAACCTACTGAAGCAGTTGGGTAGAGACCAGAAGATTTATGGGAAAGATGGCACTTAAGCTAAGCAAAGGGTTAAGGCAGAGACTGGGGAAGGGCATTCCAGGCCTAGGGAGCCCCAGGAGCAAAGCTAGCCAAGCAGAAGGAGGAAGGCACAGAGCCCCCAGTCTCATCTCAGTCCAACCTGTCTGTATCCAAGCAGGTTTCTTTAACTAGAGATCACCCAGTCCTCCTTGAACTTTCAAGTGATGAAAAAGTATCCCACCCCCCCAGGAGGCAGCCTTCCTTTTAAGGAACTCAAATGGTTAGGAAGTTTAAGCAACACAAAACAGGTATCTCTCTGCTCCCAGGGTAGAGCTGGATGCTCAGAGGAATCCTGAGCAATATTCCAGAGGGAACCTGATGAGGAGGCATCTCAGTCAGTCCACAGCATCCATCTAGGCCTTGGCAATTCAAATTCCATTAATCAAAATCCATTTAATTATTCAGGGATCCAACAAAAACAGAGGAAATCCAAAAGCAATTGAGGGGGAAGGAGGTTGACTGAGAATGGCCCCCCAGGCAGGGTTCCAGTCAGTCAGCAAATCAATATTTATTAAGTACCTAGTAAGCACCAGGCACAGTAGTGCTGGGGACAAAGAGAGACAAAAGACCATCCCTGCCCTCCAGGAGCTTTCAGTCTAATGGATGGAAAGAACTGTAGTACCCTGGGAGGAGAAGTTCAGAAAAGTGGAAGGTCTAAGTCCCCAGCATGTGTGTGACTTGAGCACAGACACCCAAGAACCATATCTGGGCATCTGAGAGATCGGCGTGACCTTGGGCAAACAAGTACCCGATGCCATGTCCTCATGGGACACTGCCCCCGACACCCAGGTGAAGAACCTTTAGAGTGAGAAGGCCTGGGCAGAACAGTGACAGAACATCCCAAGAAGACATAATCAATCGGTCTCTGCTCCAAGTCCTTTTCAATGGTTCTTGAGTAAGGATGAGGGGAAAAAGGGCCGACAGCCATAACTCCCTGGTGGGCCCAGCCATCAAATGGGCTCTCAGGCTGCGAGCCTTCAACAATGTGTTTACAGAGACCCTTTCCTGCTGCTCCTCATAAATCCCACAGGAGCAAATGGTGCCCCAATTGGCAATGGCCAGTAAGCCCATTCTGCTGCTCCCTAAGGACTCCATCATCCCTACTCCAGGCTTCCTTGGTGGCCATCATTTAGAAACGAGCTTTTGGGGGCTCACTCTTGGACCCCAGGCACCCAAGTTTCCAACACAGAAGAACCAGCCAAAGCTGACGCTGTAGGTTGGGGCCTGGTGAGTGAGTGGGTAAGGATGAGCTCTGCCAATGCAGGAGAAATCCATCCTCAGAGGGTGACCGGTGCACTCCCTTTCAGCTGTGACTACTCAAGGTCACCAAAGGCATGGTGGATGTGTGTTGTGTGCTGCTGCAGGAGCATACTGCGTGTGCATTTGTATATGTGCTGTGGGGGGGTGGGGCAGTAAGGAGCACACACTGAAGAAACCAGCATGGATCCTTCAAGTCTGTCATCCTCATCAAGTTAAAGTGATTTTATTTTGGTTGGAAACTTGCTCTCAGTAGCCTTGAGCTGGCCTAGAGAGTGAGGGCCTGGTGCTCCAGAAAATACCCACCCACCCAACTCGGTGGCATACAGTCTGAAATTGGCCTTGCCAGAGAAGGTAAAGGAGAAAGGCAGCCTGGTCCCTTGTCTTGGTTGGCCTAGTACTTTCTGTAGGGTCTGACTTTGGTGGCAGCCACATGAACCTGAAGGCAGCAGGAAGTCTCCCAGAGGACAGAAGACAGAAGACAGGAACCTGCACTGTGATGGAAAACAGAGTAGGGCTTGCCTGGTGACCCTGCAGGGCGGCCCAGCATGGCCATTCCCACTTCTGTTCTTTCTCCCATTTTGACAGCTGCTGGGGTCAAAGATTGCATGGTGGCTGAAGCAGAAGGAGGCAGGAGTTGGTACAAGGGGAGCTGAAAATGAATCAAAAAGGCCTGACTTCAAGGCCTGTCTCAGTATGACCCTAGGCAAGTCACTTCACCTCTGGGTTCCAATTCTAGCTTTGCAACCTGTGTGACCTTAAACGAGTCACTTCATCTCCCTAGGTCTCTGTTTCTTCCTCTGTAAAGTGAAGAGAATGGATGAGATCATTTCTTTTTTTTCTTTTTTTCTTTTTGGAGGGGGGAGGGCAGGGCAGTAGGGCAGCTGGGGTTAAGTGATTTGCCCAAGGTCACATGGCTAGTAAGTGTTAAGTGTCTGAGGCTGAATTTGAACTCAGGTCCTCCTGACTCCAGGGCCAGTGCTCTGCTCACTATACCACGTAGCCACCCCATGAGATCATTTCAAAAGCCTAGTTTGGTTTGGATCTCTCTGATCCTAGGAAAAGAGTGAATTCTGACTGGCCAGGGCAAAGAGATCCTTTCTCCCAACCGGTGGACAGGGCAGAAAGGCCCTTTCCCCAAAGAGCTTTCTTTGTGGCTCAGCCTCCTTTCCCCTCAGTCTAGAACAGAGGTGGGAAAGCTGTGATTTTGAGGCCACATGTGGCCTTCTAGATCCTCAAGTGTGGCCCTTTGTTTGACTGAATGCAAGCCTCACACAACAAAACCTCTTAATAAAAGCATTTGTTCAGTAAAATTTGGACTCCATCCAAAGCCAGACCCAAGGACCTAGAGGGGCACATGCGGTCTCAAGGTTGCAGCTTCCCCATCCCTGATCTAGCAAAGTCAGCAGATGAGCTCCTCTTAAAAACTCAGTTCTGTGACTGCTTTCCTTTACAGCTGACACTCCCACTTTATCAGGTCCCTTTGAGCCCCAAATAAGCAAAAGAAAGCAAAGTTTGGGAAAGTTGTGCCTGGTTTGGTCCAATCCCTGGAGCTTGATACAAGGGGCTCCCCATCAAGGCCATCCCACTGGGCCTAGGTGGGGTAAATTCCAAGACCAAGCAGCTGGTTGTTTGCATTTACTAACAGAACCTCTCATTGAAATTCCTTAGCCTGCCAAGGCTCAGCCCCAGATGGCTGCAATCGGAACCCTCCCTGAGCTCGATCCTGACCCCCCCCCCCCTTTCACTCTGGATGCTTCACCCTTCATCACGATCTTTTCCAAATGGATCAATCCTGACCGTGCTGAAGGGATACAAGCTGAGTGACCCTCCTAAGAGACCATTTTTCATTCATCAATAAATATTTCATCCAGAAACATTTCCTGATCGCCCAACATGTTTGCTTCAGCATTCGGCAGTTTGTCTCACCCAAGAGGTGAGACAAAGAAAATCCAGATGCCCCAACATCAGGAGCCTTCAATAAACAGCAAAACTCAGCACTTGTGGGGACCTGAGGGGAGGGGAGACCAAGTGAGGCACAACATCTCTGACAAATGGCCAGACAGGCTCCACCTGAGTCATCCCACTGTACTTTGGGGCAGCCTACCCTGGCTGCTAACTCTCTCGTTTCCAGCCCCTGCTGAGAATTAGGGTTCCTCATGCCCAGCCCGAACGCTCTGGCATGAGGCAGAATGCGGTGAAGCCCTCAGCCATGACAGCTCTTCAGGTACTGCTATTCTCTGCCCGAGTCTTCTCTTGTCCAGGTTGAATCACATCCTTGCCCAACACTCTCCACTAAGGACCTTCCACTTTGCTGAGTCAATCAAGGCCATTGACTTCGAGAACTGTTCTTCCTCCTTCCTCTTCTCACAGCCCCTTGACATCAGCCCCATTCTCTCCTTCATTACTCCAGTCCCATATGAGGAGGTGGATGGACCTTCTCCTTACCAAGGTCAACTTGTCTACGTGGATCCTTGATCCATTATATCCTGTCTTCTCCCTCATCCCCACTCTCCTGCCAATTCATTTCCCTCCATCTACTGCCTACAAACAAGCCTGTGTGTTCCTGCCACCCTTAAACCTCCCCCCCCGCCCCGACCATTGCCATTGATACTTGTCGACAGTGGATAAAGCGCTGGGCCTAGAGTCAGGAGCACCAGAGTTCAGCACTCGTGGGGACCTGAGGGGAGGGGAGACCAGAGCTCTGGCCTCAGACACTCACTTCTCTCTGTCTGCCTTAGTTTCCTCAACTGCAAAAGGAGAATAAGAACAGTACCTACTCTGCAGGACTATTGTGAGGGTCAAATGAGATAATATTTGCACAAAGCACTTAGTAAGTAAGCACAGTGCTTGGTACATAGTAGGTATTCTAAACATGCTTACTTCCTTTCCTTCCCCTTTATGGTTAAACTCTGCAATCATTGCCTCTAATGCTTACTTGGGCCTCTCTTCTAAAGTCTCCATAGACTGGCTTGTGACCAAAGCCACCAACCATTTCTTCTTTGCCAAATATCTTGGCCTTTTCTTATTCTTCATTCTTCTTGACCTCTGTGTAGCCTTCAACCCTGCTGATCACTCTCCCAAATGCTTGCACAGCACTTTTGGCTCCCACTTCTCTTCCTACTTGCCCAGTAGCTCCATCTCCTTCACTAGCTAGCTTACCACTGCTAACTATGGTTAGACTGCCTGGACTCTCCTGGGCTTTCTTCTCTCTCCATGCTTTCTTGCATGTTCTAAGGGTTCAGTTATAATCTTGATGCAGTTGATTCCCAGATGCATTTCTCTAGACTCCCAAGCACACCTAAATTTCTCTCATCTTTAAAAAGCCCTTATTGAATGAACACTACCATGCTGGCAAACTACCATTTCATACCTGTGTCTCCAGAACTCCAGGCTTGCATTGCCAACTGCCCATTGACCATTTAAGTGGATGCCCAGGAGGCCTTGCCAACTCAACATGTTTCTTTGCCAACTTTGGAACTCTACTATTTCTTTAAAGTCACCGCCATCCCTTCAGTCACCCAACATTCTCAACTCCTCACCTGTCTTCATCTAACGCATTCAAGCAGGTGATAAATCTTGGCATTTCAACCTCCAGAACATTTCTCTGTCAAATCACCTAGGCACGTATGACCCTAGTTCAGGCCCTCATCTCCTTGCCTCTGAACTATTCCAGTGGTCTCCTTATTGGTCCCATTCTGATCTCTCTGCCAATCGTTGTCCAAGTGACTCCTCAACAAACTCCAGAGCCAATTTAAACATTTGCATTTGAGACATAAAGTTCTTCCCCAGTCTGGTCCTGACTTACCTTTCCATGCTTCTTATGATACATTCTACAATCCAGCCAAAATGTCCTTTCTTGCTACTCCCCACACCTGATACTCCTGTCATCTCTGGACCTTTACACTAGTTGTGCTTCATACCTGGAATGTCCTCCCTCCTCACCTCTACCTCTTTGAATCCCTGGTATTTTTTCCTCAGCTCAGTCCTAAGGACACATTCAGCACAAGGCCCTTTTTTGTCCATTTCCCATCATCCCCTAGCACCTGGCTGCTGCTCAGGTCTCTCCTCTCCTCAAGGATCCCTTGTTGTGTCCTGAGTATTTCATATGTATCTATATATGTTTTCAGTGTCTCCCTGGTAGCATGTCTGCTCCTGCTCCTGTCCCTACCACAGGGCCTGGTACAAAGGAGAGACTTTGGTATATGGTGATCTGATCATTGGAAGGTCAACTGTGATTCCAGATAATCAGTGATGAAGAATGTTGTTCACCTCCCACAGAGACGGGATGGACTTGTACTTGGGGGTCTATATGGCCCATACAGGAAGCTGCTGAGTTTGACCATGCACATTTGTTACAGAGGCTTTTTTCTTTTCAGGGGAGTAGGGTATAAGGAAAAGAAAAGAAATGCTGGCTCATTACCAAAAAAAGGAAATAAAATTTAATGATAAAAATAAACAGTTTAATACAAATAAATGCTTGTTGATTGAATATCATCACTTCCTTTAACTAAAACTTGTACAGCATGGTTTCCACTTGCCCTCCCCAAGGACTGAACACACAGCCCCAGGCCAAGGCAGAGGTCAATGGGATGGTTTCTCTCCCTCCCTCCCTCCCTTCCTTCCCCATCAGAGGTATGCAGATGAACCCCATTTGGGAGGGTAATACTAAGAGAACAGAGCACAAGATTACACAGGTCCAAGACAGGGACTGGCTCAGTCACAGCAACTATTGCTGAATACCAGCTAACATACAACATTGCATGCGTCCCCAAAACCCGTTGGGTTTCTTAAAATGAAAGCCTTTGATCTGAGATGTATTCTTATTAAATTTCAACTCATTAGATTCACCCACCCTTTTACATCCTTTTATCAAGACGATATTAGATGTGGATTCTGTTATCCAACATCTTAGCTATGAGGGCCAACTTCAACTTCATTTCAGCTGCCAGTCTCTTTTTCTATTTATGTGTAAACACACATATACGTACACATACCTACATACATACACACGCACACACATACATGCACACACATATACACATGCGCGCGCACACATACATCTATACATGCACATGCATACATACGCATATATGCGCATGCACACACACACACACACACCCTGACACACAGATATACGTATCGCCTATTTCCTTCATCCCTCAAATTCACTGACAAAAATGTTGACTAGAACAGGGACACAACCTTTGGGTACTCCACTGGAGTGGAGTTAAAATCTGGAGAGGCAGCATGGTCTAGTGGAATCAAGTGAGCTCTGAGTTCAAATCCTGTCCTGCCAGCTATGCAGCCCTCTACTTTCAGCCTTGAAAGCCGCTGGAGCCTTGCTGGATTGTTGAGAGAGAAAGAAAGGGAAACAGGAGTCACTCCTGATCCACAAGATGGCCTCTTCTTTGGCTCCTGTGACAGAGCCAGCAGTGCTCATGACACTCCATGTAGAACAATATCACAAAAGCTCTCAACAGTATTCTGCAGAAATCTCATTGTCAGGGTCCAACACAGGGAAGGAGATGAGAATAGCAGACATGACCTTCAATAAATTCAAATCACCAGATGCAGAGGGACTACCTGCTTTCTACAGGACTGACATAAGTGGGGATGGGCCATCACCAAAAGACTGGAGAGAGAATGAAAGAGGTGGTGACCACAGGACTGAGGCAAGGCAAATGAGCAGTAAAAGAGTAGATTTGGGGACAATGCACACATTGGGCCCCAGTATTCAAAGGGCTACCGTGTGGTAGAAGAATTATCCTTGCCTGCTTGGCCCAGCACTGGCTTCCTGTGGCTGTTCCATCACTCCATTCTAGGCATTTTTTCAGGCTGTCCCCAATGTTTGGAACAATCTCCCTCCTCACTTCTCTGCTTTCCTGACTTCCTTCCAAACTTAGCTCAAAAGTCACATTCCTCAAGAGACCTGTGCTAATTAACATTTTCTCCTCCGAGACTACTTCCGACCTCCCCTGTCTATATATGGCATGTGGATAGTTGTAACCTCCCCTGTCTATATATGGCATGTGGATAGTTGTTTGCGTTGTTCTCTCTCCAATCAGAGTGAGAGTTCTTTTTTTTTTTGGAGGGCAGTTGGGGTTAAGTGACTTGCCCAAGGTCACACGGCTAGTTTTTGTGTTAAGTGTCTGAGGCCGGATTTGAACTCAGGTACTCCTGTCTCCAGGGCCGGTGCTCTACTCACTATGCCACCTAGCCGCCCCCAGAGTGAGAGCTCTTGAGGACAAGGACTGTCTCTTGCCTTTTTTGTGTCCCCTGTGCCCAGCATACACAGTAGGTGCTTAATAAATGCTCACTGACTTGAGGAGATACCTCATTTAGCTTTGTGTTGGACTAGATAACTGCTAAGATCTTTTCCAACGTGAAATCTATGATCAAATTATATATGCCATTTGTAAGGAAAAGTATTTGTAACCATAAAGATACAGGAACTGTGCCCATGATTTCACAAGTAGAAGAAACTCGTAGGTGAGAAATACTTCCTACAAATGCAGGTCAGCACTTCTCTGTGACATATACTCTAAGCCATGGAGTGACTTGCCCAGGATTTTGACTGGAGAGGGGGAGGTATCGGGGGCAGGGCTTATGTGATGACTTTCTTGCAACAGTTACAGACTCTCCTAGATCCAGAACTGGAAGAGAACCCAGAGGCTGCCTCTGTAGTCTAAGCCCTCATTTTACAGAGGAAAAACATGGAGGCCCACAGAGGGGAAATGACTCAGCCTCAGTCACACAACTAGTCAAAGGCAGAGCCAGGATTTAGCTGAGACCCTCTGACTGCAAGCACTACTATACTGCACCATAAACATGAGGGGGAAAAGAGGAAGGAAGTGGACAACAGAAATGGAGAAAAAGAGCCAGAGCAAGAGAGCCAGAAAGGCTGAAAGAAAGATGACGGGAGGGAGAGACAGAGAGAAAGACACAGAGAGCCAGAGCACTCTACAAACTGCTGTGTCCTGGTGCAATCCATCTCATCTGAAACATTCCTTTCAAGGATATTCTGATCCAACTTTCTCCCTAAGGCCTAGTTCATACTAGGAGGGTTCTGGCCCACAGCTGAGCCCGTAGTTCCTCAATTCTATGGGCAGAAGGTCCACAGAAAACATTCTTTGCCAGTAATCAAATCCCTCTGGTCTCCCAGAACAAAGGAAAGGTTGATGCACACACTTTCCTGGACCATTACAGTGAATTCTTCAGGCTGAACTTTCCCACAGCTGGACAACCAGCCGTTCCCTTCAAAGTCCTTGCTTAGAACTAATGACATCAACTTTCCTCCATCTCTTAACTCAGACTAGTTTGAGGGGAGGAAACCTTCACTCTCTCCCTTCCCCCTCCATATACAAGGCCCAGCCAGTTCAGGCATCTTAAAGAAAGGATTAGTCACTGGCTTCCCATCATATTAAAGTCCTCCTGGGGACAAAAACACCATGCCAGCTAGATGCAGTTCAAATGTTCACAAAGTCCTAACTCTCTGAGGTCCTACAGGACTGCTCTAACCCAATTCCCATGTTTTACAGGTGGGAAAAGTGAGGTCCCAGCGCAGGAAGAGAAGTGATCCCTCCTCTTCAAAGGCACAGCAAGTAAATGGCAGAGTTGGGACTGGGCCACACTTACCCAACACATCACTGCCAGGCTGAGGAGGTCAGTATCACTAAAAAGAAGATGGCAGAAATCCCAAAGAGCCTTTGCTCCAAGTCCCTGGTAGCTACCCCTGTCCTGCTAGGGACTGCAATGACCTTCCAATGAGGAAAGGGCAGTCGGCTGGAAGCTGGGGGGGCAGGCTGGAAGGCAGGGAGCAGGCTGGGGGCAGCAGAGATGGCTGTATCAGGCAGGAAAACTGACCCTAACTGGCAGACTTGGTTTGGAAGCCAAGTGTGCTGGAGCCAGCTATTAGCAGACAGCTCAGGATGAGCACGATGCCTGGGACATGGAAGGCACTCTATAAATGACTGGTTCCTTTCTTCCCCTCCCAAGTTGCCTAGACTTAAGAAACTTCTGTAGAAAATGTGAAACAGATGCCTTGGGACAAATGGTGGGCACTGAGCAGCTTGGAATCATGGGAAAGAGGGAAGTCACAACCACTGGGTTACATTGTCTCAGTAAAGCTGCTAGAGGCTTGAGGAAAGGGGAAAAGCAGCAGCAAGAATACTATGAGACTAGGACAGCTAGGTGGTGCAGTGAATGGGGAGGGGGGCCTTGGAGTCAGGAAGACCTGAGTTCAAATGTGGGCTCAGACAGTTGACACTTACTAGCTGTGTGACCCTGGGCAAGTCACTTAACCCCAACTGTCTTGCCAAAAAAAAAAAAGTCTTGTTACAAGACACTTTTTCCAAATGCTTTGTCAAAGTCTAGGCAGACTGTGATTATACGATATGACCCTGTCAGAAGAGACAGCGAGGCCTGGCAGCATGATGAGAAGCACCCATCCTTTGGAAAGGGCCCCAGGCAAGGGACCTTCAGGTTGTGCTCCATGGTTTCAGAGGATTGTCAGCCAGATGTCGCCTTAGTCTTGTACCACTCATGCCAATGGCCCCCTCCCCCCTTTCAGGCCCATCTCTTCCTGCTCCCCCTCCACCCTCCCAAGAGCACAATGGCTTCGGAAGGATCTCGGCAAGAAAGGGAGACCACCCAGCATGGGCTCACTGATTGTTCTCCTTCCTTCCCTAAGGCGTTGGGCCAACTTGTACCTGGCCTCATAAGCAGCTCAAGGAAAGGATTTGTGCCTTTGTTCAGTATCATCTGCAGACAGCCAAGTGCTGTGGGGGCGCATTCACAGGCTGGCATTAACCATGACTTGTTTGAGGCTAAGCAGCTGGAAGAATGACCCCTAGGGGCAGCAAAGGAAGAAAGGGCCACTTTCTCAGGCCCTCTCCAGCCTCGTTTCTGGGCAGGTCACTTCCAAGCTATGGACAGCAACAAGGGAGCAATGGGGGTGGCTACCAGACCCAACAGACCGCCAGAAAAATGAATAGCACCGAGGTGTCTCATGACATATGCAAGAGGCCTCAAATTCCAGGGGACGATGTCATCCAGGAGGTGATCCCAAACTCCAATATTATCATCATTCTCACTGCAGGGCAGAGATGCTGACTGGTCCAGTGGAAAGCCTGAGAGACTGTGGGTAAGTCACTGCCCTTCTCTGAGACCAAGTTTCCCAATCTACAAAGTGGGATAATCATTTCCATTAATCACCTCAGCAAGTTACTTCAGGAACACACCTTAATGTGCTGCAGAGTTGAGCTCCCAGCATTATGGCCAATGAGGCGTTGCCAATTCTTTCTCCATAGCATCTCCCCCCTCCTCCAGAGGCCCCTTCTCCCCCCTCATGTGGTAGCTACACCTTAGGTCAGACCTTTGGGACATCCCACCAAGACATTGGGCTCCCTGACTCCAGGCAGCCCAGAGCTTTCTCCCTCCCTTCCTCCCAATGGCCTTCCAGATGCCTTTGCCACATTTCTGGTCAAACTGGCTGACTCTGGGGTTGCATGTAAGTGCCACCACCTCATGCTACAAGAAGGAAACTGTAGATCCTAGAGCTGACCTAGGCCAAAGCCTCCGGCCCAACTTTCTCATTTTACAGAGGAAGCAGGAAGCCCGAGATTTGACCTGGTTTCTGGGACTCCCACTCAATCACACTGTACTAAAGTGAGACACCAACCACTGGGGTGTCACTGGGCTCCCTTTTCAGTTATGAAAACTGAGAAACATGGACGTTAAGACCTTAATACGGCCCTTCTGAAAACAGCACATTGCAGAGGATTTCGTGCTAAGAGCCACCATCAGGCAGAGCCATCCAACACTATGTATACAAGACTGCTTAATCTGCCAGGTGCCCGAAGGGGGCAGTGAACCACAGGGCAAAGTAGCCACCTACGGGCAGAGTGTTAGGGTCTGCAGGCTGGGCCACCACTTGTTTTCAAGTTAGGTGCTGCAGCAAGTCTCTGGCTCTCCCTGGGCCTTGGTCTCATACTCTGCTTTCTCTGTAATGTCCATCCCAGCTCTAAACTGCCATCAAAGCAACCCCAATAGGACAGCTTCAGCGTGCTCAGTGGTGCCGTCTGCCCAGGACATTGACCAAAAAGGCTGTACCTACAGAACCTGGGCAGCCTCCAAATGACAGAGCTGGCCTTGCTTGGTTTGAACAGCCTCTTCTAGGGCCTGAAACATTAGGAACAAAAATAAAAGCAAAACATGCTGAAGCCAGAGGCCAGTTTGAGGCCTACCTCTGCCACTATTCATGTGGCCATGGGCAAATTCCTTCTCTGAGTCTCAGCCTCTTGTCAAATGGGGCTAATGAGAGAGTGGTGCTCCTTCCCTCCCTTCCTCTTTCTATCCCTCCCTCCATTCCTCCTTCTCTTCACTCCTTTTCTCCCTCCTTCCCTCTCCCTTCCCTAATCTCTCTCCCTTCCTCTCTCCTTCCTCCTTCTTCCCTTCTTCCCCACTTCCATTCATCCCTCCCCCTCTCCTTTCATCCACCCCTCCTTCTCTCCTTCCCTCTCTCTCTCCATCCATCCTTCCTTCCTTTCTTCCTAGGGTTAACATGAGGCTCAAATATGATAACAAATAAGATATTTGCAACAATAAAGTGCCACAGTCATGTGAACTGTCCTGAGAAGCAGGTGGTGGAGGGGAAAAAGAAGAGGGCCCTGAGTTCAAATCCCACCTCTGACACCTCCTGGTGGCTGGCAGCCAAAGAGGCCTTTCTGATGCCCCACATTAGCAGAGAGGGCTCACTCCAGGGAAGTGCTTGTGGATTTCCATGAATTCCTAGGCCTGGTCCTTAGCCCTGCTGATGCCAAAAGTAGAGAGGGGAGCAAAAGAAGATAGCTCCCACTTATCCTGAGACAAGACAGGGCTGATGCCCCAAAGGGTCTGGGCCCAAAGGGAAGTGCCACACCCACAGCCCTTACCCCACCAAGAGAACATCCTTAAGTAGCTGGGTGGCCCAGAGCTGGGACTGGTGGCCTTGGAACTCACCTTGCCCAAATCCTTCATTCTACAGAGAAAGGAATTGGGGCCCTGGGAAAGGAAGAGACCTGCCCACAGTCACACTGACAGCAAGTGGTAGAGTTGTGAACCAACTCCACAGCTCGTGTCTCAAAATTTGGAGAGTTTAGCCACAAAGCACTGTGCCCAAAGGACATAAAAATTTCTGTCTTAAAGAAATTCCTTCAGGCTGGGATGGTAGCTCTATACAGAAGAAGGCTTTCACCCAAGGTACTTTTAACAGCAGAAATAAAAAGTGAGAGTGAAAGTGGAAGGTCCCATTCCTCGGGCTCTGATGACAAGAAGATTTCACCACTGTGCTGGACCTGAGTTCAAAATCACTCCTAGGCACTAGGACCCATAACAGTAGACTTCACTTCTCTGAGGACCAGGCCTCCCATTTCTCACATGGGGAGGCAGGGAGACCTCTGTGCCACAGAGCTGTGGATGAGGGAAAGACTTTGGCACACCTTCTGCCAGCTTTCCTCCTCATCTATTCAGGAAGTCATCATATATGCTACAAAGGGCTTCTGGCCCCTCCAAGAGAAGCAGGTGCTGACTGGCTGGGAGATGCCCCCTTCTTTCACTGTGGGGAAGCCTATCTTTCTGTTAATCCATGGGAACAAAAAGCAATCTTAGTTGGGAATTCTAAGGACAAAAATGAGGCAAAACGAGAGGTTCTTGTTAACGGGGAAAAAATGCACATATGGCCTGGATACCAAGGCACAGTTTGGGGGGAACAAAAGAGAGGCTTTTAGTTCAGTCAATCTTCTTTCCCATCTTCACAGCAGAGCCCAGGCTTCCAGTGTGATCACAGGTATGCTATTGAGCCTCTCTTGGTCTCAGCTCCCTCACATGTAAAATCCCATTTCATAACACATGTGAAGCACTTATTAGGTGAAAGGAGAAGAAGACAAAGACAGGAATACAACACGTCCCCAGATTTCAGGATAGGGCAGGGGTAGTAAATACAAAGCATATATTAATTAATATTAATAATAATTAATATTAATATATTAAGTCACAAAAGGCAATTTTGAAAGGGGAGGGAGAGGGAGAAGCAACAACTGTGAGGGAGGAATGGAGAGGGAAAATGATAGAGGACAATGAAGGGAGAAGGGAACATCTGAGCCTGGAGAATACAGTAGATTCCAGATAAGTGAGGAACCATGATAAGGCAAAGGCTGGGAGGTGGGAAACAGAATCCAGTGCACAGCTAGCAGGCTCCTGGACTGGAACGGAGAGTACCTGAAGGAAAGCACAGGAACAGCAGATGGATTAAATTCCTATTTATTTTGTAATCAAAGTTGGGGGAGCCAGTTTGTAGAGGGATTTCAATGCCAGGATGAAGATTTTACAATTTATCCTTGAGGCATGAGGGGGCCACTGAAAAGCTTTGGATTGGCCAAGGAGTACAACATAGTGAAATCTCTGCATTTGAAGAGGTTCAATTTGACATCCACATGTTGGATGGTTCATAAAGGCCAGATATGAGGGCCACCAATTTGGACAACAATAATCTGGGAGAGAGGTCCCCAACCAGGTGGTTGGTGGTGGTTATATGAATAAGGAGAGAGATGGATAGCAGGGACAGCTGTTAGGGAGGCAGACCTGACAAGACTAATAGAGACAAATGATTGGCTACAGGGACTGAGAGAGATGGAAGACCGAAGGTTGTAAAGTTGAGCAACTGAAAAGAATGGTAGCGCCTTCATTGGAAGCAGGGAAGTTTGAAGGAGGGAGAGATTTGGGTGGAAAAACCCAACGTCATTTTAGATACCTCTGAGACATTAAGGTAGAGATATCTATCAGACAGATAGTGATGGGAGATGGAATCCAGAAGAGAAAGGTGGCTTGGATTTGTAGATATGGGAGTCATCTACCTAGGGAGATGGTTGACTCTGGGGGAGCTCATGAGATCCCTGAGGGAAAGACTATGTAGAAAAGAGGCCTAGGACAGAACCTGGGGGAATGACAGCAGTGAAATAAAACAAGATCATGGCCATTCAACATCTCATAACTCCTAAGCAATGGAGAAACTGTGCCCAGACATTGTCCTGGGTCAACTGAAATGAAAGTCCCTATCTGATAGGCAAACATCCTTGTTACAGGATAAAATGTCTCCAAAGATGACAGAAGTAAAGTGGAAGAGGGATGAAGGAATTCCTAGCCCAAGCAGGAACTGGCAGCAAGAGACAATAAGGACAACAACCTAGGCCTCATCCTGCACTGGTAATGTGAGTTGTGTGGGCTGTGCAGCATCCAGGGAAGGGAGCTGACTTGATATCAGTCCTGAGTTCTGTGCAAATCTGAAGAGGTCACATGGAAGGGGGGCTCGTCATCCCTTTTAGAGATGGGAATCAACACCAGAGGAGTCATCTAAATCTCAGAGAACTCCCTGGGGGGAAATGGAAACCCACAGACTATGGGAAAAAGCACTGTCTTACATATATTTCTGGACATGGCTGCTGAGGAATTTGTTTTGCTTAACGATGCTTATTTGTTAAAGGATTTGCTTAGATTTTTGTTTTGCTTCTTTTTCCAATGGAGGGAAACGGGAAGGAAGGAAAATAATGGATAAATTGGAAAAACAATTCATTCAATCTCATAAAAACATTGTTGCGACCGTTTATAGCCTCAGCGCTTGCACAGGAGCTGAGGGTATTTTACCTTCTGTTGTAAAGACTTAAACACAAGAATAATATTTGTGATGTTCCCAGGTAAAATCCAGGCTGGGACACACAAGCAAAGAGAGTGATTTAGGAGAACTACTCCAGATTGAACCCAGAACCCTGAGTCTGGCCCTATTATCCCTGTGGGCCAGCAGTAGATTTATAAGGCGCGCCTTAGTTCTCTTGCCTTCCTTTCCATAATGAAACATCCTTTTACACGCCCCCAAACTTATCTCTTTTACTAGGTATTGGAACTGACTTTTTAGATGCTCTCAAAAGAACAGGATAAGAGCCTCTCCTAGTAGTCAGCAATGGTTGTTTAACACTTATTGAAGAGAAAAGCTAAATGAGTGAATCCAGATTTGGCTTTTGTAGTTGAGAGTTCCTTCTTAAAGCCTCAATATTTAGGGACCCTCTAATGTGACAACCAGCTCCCAACAATTCAGGTGTGACAATTCCCTTCCTGCATTAGTTAGGTCTGGGGGGAAGGTGGGTGCTTAACCTCACCAAAACAACTGTACTTGTACCTCTACTAAAGTACTCCAAAATCAAAAAGTCCAAGAGATGCCGAGCCCTGCATGCTGCTGCATTGTGTCCCTCAAATCCCCTATGTCCCTACCCAGGTATGGTCTCTTCCCCCAGCCCTGGGGGTTTTCATCTTTTGTGGGCACCAATGAGGCACCCAGGTTGTCCTGTCCATCTGTTATCCCTCCCTCTGGCTATTCCTTTTCCAATCATTCATGCCCTTCATGGTGTCTTGTCTGGCACTTATTGCATTCAAGTCAGTGTGGGGATTGATGACAGCCCGCTCACACCCACTAGCAATGCATTTTCCCCCACCCTTTGGGTCACCTCCAATTTTGATTGTTCGGATGATATTGCTGTGCTCCACAATTCACAGTCATAGAGAAGCTTCCAGAGACTCTCAGAGCTAAAAGCGAGAGGCTTGGATGGAAACGCACAGCTGGGATTGTGAGCACTCTCCCAAATTCAGTCCAGTTCATCAGGCCTCAACAGGCTGCTCATCCAACTGCGGCAGATGACAGGCAGGGAAGAAGCTTCTTGGAAGGCCAATTTATCCACTGGATTCTTTGTGACTGACTCTTGATAAATAGTCAGTGGGGAAAAGCAGGTTTGACTTGCTCAGCTGCTAAGATACACCAGCCCCAAATCATTTGACTACAAGAACTGGGCTAGTGGAAAACAAAATGAACCGGGGGCAGAAGCCATATCAAAGACATAGGGAGCTGCCATCTTTACTCCCAAGGCAGAAGGACTGGAATGGGGGGTTCTGCTACTAATGAATTCTCGGAGCTTGGACACATCTGCTCAACTCCACTGGCAAAATGAGAGAGATAAACAGACCATTTCCAAGCATCTGATCCAGCTCTGACCTTCTATGCCCATGGACAGACCTCCTTGAGACTCCTCTCCACCTCCAAACCACATCCTCATGTTAACGAAGGCTAGACTGACCTTTGGATTTAGTTGATTACATCTTTCTCCAGTTGTCTTGCTGGCTACTTCTTCCAACTGGGAGCCCATGTGTCACCTGAAATTCACAGGGAATCCTGTGTCTCCACTCCTAATAATTCTATACAAGTTGTCACAATGTCCCTGCAATTTCCTTGTAAGTTGGAAGCTTTGAGATCTTATAGCCCAATCTTTGTATGACTGTTAATTCATTTCTTCACTCACATCCTATAGATTCTTGACCCTATCCTTTCAAAGCCTTCTCCAGAGTCTGACACCAACCTCCATGGCCAGTTTTACCCCTCCTACTCTCAGACATTCAATGTTCTAAGCAAATTGTCAGGTTCTTGTTCTTCTCCTCCTCCTTCCATTCTCCCTGTCTTCATGTCTGTGCCTAGAATGGCACTTTCACCCCCATTTCTGTCCAGTTAAGGCCTTCCCTTCCTTTAAGGCCCAACTGGATAGCATCCCTTTTATGAGTTTCCCTAGCTACCACCATCACCACTACCCCAGTGAAAACCACTTGCCAGGCCCTCTCCTTTGTGCTGATCTTGCTTCTTCTTATAGCTTAGCTATCTGGGCATTTGGCCTTTGTTTATCTCACCCCCTCCCCCAGGACCTGGCACACAGCAGGTGTTTGATAACTATTTGGTGCATTGAACTCTTCATTCCCTGCCTCTGCCATAAATTTGGGAGGCTCAATGAGGGACAAAGACCTCATGAGAAAGGCCCCTGCTAGGGAATTCAGGTAGCAGGAGCCTCTCCCTGGATCCTAGGTATCATGACAAAGAATTTCCAGCAACAATCCTCAAGTCAAACTCCTCCATTTGGGGCCCAGGGCGTAAGCATGGCCTCGGTATACTGAATTCAGGCTGAGCATCCTGGGCTCAGGGAAAACAGGTCAAGTGAGGCCTTCGCCAAGGGCCCTGGCCTCAACAGCAGCTGCCTTTATCAGAGATAAAATGGGTCCTGAGTGAATAGTCCTAAGAACATTACCTTGTGGTTTCCAAATTAAATGTCTCATCAAAATGACTCCATCTCCCAGGGGGCGGCTAGGTGGCGCAGTGAATAGAGCACCGGCCCTGGAGTCAGAAGCACCCGAGTTCAAGTCCGACCTCAGACACTTAACACAAAAACTAGCCATGTGACCTTGGACAAGTCACTTAACCCCAACTGCCCTCCAAAGAAAAGCAAAAAAACAAACAAATAAACAAACAAACAAAAATTACTCCATCTCCCATAGCATGGAGCTGAAGACCAGATGGAAGTGAGAAACATTTAAAAAACCAGTCCATTTAACCATTTCCAGAGCTTGAGAAGTTGGAAACAGGCCAGCAGCATTCCGGCGGCCTGAGTACTTCGAATATCCACCTGCCCATAATAGACCATATGTAGCCTGCACCGCCTGCCCAGCCCCAGCTGGGGATTGGCAGCCTGCCTCAGCCACTTATTAGACAGGTGACCTTGGACAAGTGGCTGGGTCTGCTTGAGCCTCAGGTTTCTGTACAAGGACAATGAGGATAACCCCACCTGCCCTGCTGACCTAACCAGGGAACATCAGCAGTAAGGCAATGAACAGGGCAATTGCATCCCAAGGCATGGGCAGACTCTGCTAGAGTGTTTGGTTCAGGTGCTGATGGACATAAGGTGCTTGGCCCCAGGCCTGCTGTCTTTGGCTAGGGCACTGGTTTCTTACTGGAGAGAGAACCAGCTCAAGGAAACCTGGAGTAAACTGGAAAGGGTCCCCAGCAGCCTATCCTTATATGGGCAATTCTTTGGGCCTGGATGAGAATAGGCAAGAGGTACCCACTGGGGTGGGCTTGTCTTTGCCCCTCTCCAAGGCATTTCCCAGACTCTGCCTGTGGCCCCCAAAGATCTGATCTACAGTGAGTCTGTAATTCAGATTGTGGAAAGGTCTCAGAGCTGATGCCTGTAGAAGAGCCCCAGATGTCAGAGAGGATCCAATGAGATGGTGGTTGGCAATGGGCTTTGGCACACCAGGCAATGGGGAAGGATTTTTTTTTACATCCGGTCTCCAGGCAGGCCAAAGCACTGATGATAGGACTGCATCTGGGAGCAAGACTCCATCCTGAAGAGTCAGCCTTGCAGTCATCCTGGGAGGCAGGGAGTGCACAGCTCACTATTACTGTGGGCCTTTTACACTGAGGGTCGCAGAGGTGGTGACTTGTCCAAGGCACACAGCTATCACATGGCAGAGAGAATCTGTCTCCAGAATAAGCCCTTAATTCAGTTGATTCCTTACATATACACTATGTGCCAAGCACTAGGCCAGACACTGGGGATACCAAAATGGAAGAAAACCAAGAATTGTTGTCCTCTCTGGAGAAGCCGATCTGGCCACCAACATACAACTATCTGGCCATGTGAGGGGAATGATGCTAACAGGCAGAAAGGTCAGGAAAGGCTCCCACTTAGACAGTGGCCCCAAAGCTAAAGCCCTGCCCTGAAGAAAGCTTGGAATTCCAGCAGGCAGAAGTTAAGGGCAAGGCCTTGTGCTGTGCCAGACCAGTGTTTCCTAAGAACTTTAAGAAAAGTCTAGGGCTCAGGCTTGAAGTGCAGCAGGAAAGGACTCGGAGGTGAGATGGGGTGCAAGGCAGCAGCTGGGAGGTGAGGTCGAAGGACTCCAATAGTGAGCACAGGAAATGAGGCCAGACTGTGGAGGGCCTTCAGGCCAGATTTGGTCCTCAAGAACCACCTCCCTTTAAATCACACTAACACTAGTGACTCTGTCCCTCCACTCACTGTCTCCCATTCAATATGTCCATGTCTTGTTTGTACATGGTCATCTGTTTGTTGGCTCTTCCCCTTCTCCTCCTCCCCACCTTAGACAGTAAGCTCCTTGAGGATAAAGACTGTCTTCTGTTCCTCTTTGCATTCCCAGGGCCTAGCACAGAGCTTGGAACCCAGGAGAAATTTAATGAATGCTTGTTCAATAAACATTAAGCACCAATAAATTCCAGGCATGGTGCTAAGCAGTGGGCATACAAAAAGAGGCAAAAAACAGTCTCATCCTCCAGGAGCTCACAATCTAATGGGGGAGTCTACATGCAAACAAATCCATACAAAGCAAACTATATACAGAAAAAGTAGGAACCAACAGAGGGAAGGCATTGGAATGAAGAAGAGTTGGGGAAATCTTCCTGAAGAAGGCGAGATTTGAGTTGGAATTAAGAGAAAGGCAGGGAGGTGGATACCAATGAAGGTTTGGGAACAGTAGCTCATT
Organism: Pseudocheirus occidentalis; assembly: GCA_028646575.1. Lineage (NCBI taxonomy): Eukaryota > Metazoa > Chordata > Mammalia > Diprotodontia > Pseudocheiridae > Pseudocheirus > Pseudocheirus occidentalis. The sequence continues at coordinate 1,338,163 of CM053602.1, read as the reverse complement.
TGGCAGTGTGGTGGAGGAGGAGTCAAGCAGGGAAACCCTGGAGACTGATGGCCACGAGAAGGCTATTGCAATAGTCCAGGCAAAGAGGGCCTGGGATAGAGTGGCTAGAAGTACAGAGAAGGGGTCGGATACAAGAGATGTCTGGGAGGACCAACTGACAAGATATGGTGACAGACTGGACATGGAGGGGAGAAGGAAAAGGAAGAGTCAAGTCTGGCTCAAACTCTCCTCCCATTTCTCCTATTTAGTGGCAATCCCCCTGCCTTGAGATCAGCAGAGTCAAAGGAAGACAGAGAATAATGGGAAGCAATGGAGGTGGGTCAGGATCCTCCCTTTGCCAAAGAGAGGCTGCGTGACCTTGGGCAAGTGCCATCCCTTCTTTCAGCCTCACTTTTCTCCTCTCTGGACCTCTGATTCTACCTGTGTCTATACAGATGGAGTTCTATAGAGATGGATATGAATGAAAATCTTTTTTATGTTCTCCCCCCACCTTTTCAAAATATTAGCAGCACATGCTCACATATGCACACACATGTGTGTGCATGATAGCACTCACATGTGCTCATATGTGCAATGTGTGCTCACATGCACTACACACATGTGTGTGCACATGCTCACATGTATGCAAGCTGGATTCTCTTGCTCCTGCTCATATTTATTCTTAGGCTATGTGTGTTTAGTCCAGCTCCCTTGTTGGGCTGATGGAGCTGCACCAAAGACTGCCCCAAAGTAGAGGTTAGGGTAGGGGGAAGAAATGTGCCCCCATGCCACCTCCACTGCTCTTTCCCATGATGCCACAGTGTGATGCGACCTGGCAGTGACTCTGGGACCAGGCCAACAGAGTACAAGCTCTAGCAGATCTATCTGAACTGGACTGATTTTGAATACACACCAGGCAACATACTGTGCATGCTCATCCATGTGTGGATGTGCATGTGTGTGTACATGTGTATGTGTGTATGTGTGCCTGTCTGTCTGTCTGTCTGTCTGCTGTGCTGGGACCAGCCTAGCTAGGTGAATGGGGCTGGTAAACAATACTGACTGTAATGTGGAGATGAGGTGCCTTGGGGAGGCAGGGAGGTCCAAACCAGTGATTCCATCACAACACAGAAAATCCTCGTGTGGGAATGTCCCTCCAATTGGGCTGTAGCTTTTACTCCAGAGTAGGATAGAGGCTTGAGGGGTTAGGGGACCTGACTAAGGTCAAACAGCTAGTGTGCATCCCTAACAGGACTTGAATCCAGGTCCTTCCAGATTTTCTGGCCAACTAAATGGAAGGGAGATTTGTTAAGTGCTCAAATGAGATGAATTTCAATGAAATGACTAAGGGAAGGAACAGCAGAAACCAAACCCTCAAAGTCTAAACAAAGGCTTAGATTGCATTTTAGAAAATGGATATCCCAGAATCGCAAGTTCCAATTTGGTCTCCAATTTATCAGCTGTTGACTCCAAGACTGGTTCCTCTCCTCTCTAATCGTGCTTTACAAACATGATCTCATTATTATCCCTATTCTACAGATGAGGAAACTGAGGCTAAGCTGAGGTGAAGTGTCTTGCCCAGTGTCTGAGGCTGGATTTGAATTCTGGGCCCAACACTCTAGCCACTGAGCTGTCTAGTGGTTGGCCTAGATGGGCTCTGCTATCCCTGCCCAAGCTGGGCCTTCTCCAGTTACTCTGCCTTTGCCATGTAACCCATTAGACAGGGAGTCCTACAAGGCAGGGATTGTTCACACCTTGCTTTGTATATCCAGCATGTAGCACAGAGTAGGCTCTTAATAGCTTCTTGCTGACTGCCTAACGAGAAGGCACTGCCAAGAGCATAGGGGCCAAGGGTCCCAACTGCTTACCTGAACATTTATTTTTAAGGTCAAACCACATCCCAGACCCAGCAGCTCCCCCCAGTCCTCCTCTTATTGGTCTGCAGCACCCATAATGCACTAGGCCTTGGGCTAGGTGCTGAGGAAACATCCCTCCTTTTGAAGGGCTTACATTCTACTGGAGGTCTTGGGGGATACAGAAAGTTGCAACAACAAAACCACTGCGACTTCAAAACTTTTTTAAAACTGATAATAAAAGTAATGTAGATATTTTTAAAACTTACTGTGCGCTTTTGTATTTGGGGAATTGCAGTAATCCTGTGGAGGAGGGTGGGGGAGAAGGGCACCTTTGGTCCATGGGTTGAGAACCACTGATCCAACCCAAAAGTTGAGGTCCAACATGGTGCAAGTGGAGCAGGGACTCCCAGCACACCCTAATGTCTCTTGGGGAGACAGTGCCCCCCAGGAGAATGTCTGAGAAACTTCCCTGGGACCCTGAGCTGCTGAGAGAGAGAGAGACAGAGAGACAAAGACAGAGAGAGAGACGGAGAGAGAGGGACAGAGACAAAGAGAGAGAGAAAGAGAGACAGAGACAGAGACAGAGACAAAGAGAGAGAGAGAGAGAGGGAGAGGGAGAGGGAGAGGGAGAGGGAGAGAGATGACAGAGCAAGAGAGCACACTCAAGGCAGGTCTCAGTGCTAGGATTCAAACCAATGAAAGAAGAATTCATTAAGTACAGTATCTAGTGCTGGTACCTTTCGAGGCCCGGGGTGGGAGCAGGGGGACGACTGATAAGGAGGTGACAAGGGCCACGTGAGGGGAGAAGAGGGGATAGATTGAGGAACATTCTAGAATGAGAACAGAAATGATTTAGCAACTGATAGCACATGGGGTTGAAGGGAGAGGAAGGGTGGAAGGTGGTTCTAAGGACTGAAAAGATGTGAGCAACCTCCAAAGAAAGAGGGTGAATTTAGTGGAGAACAGGATTCATTCCATTTTGGACATGTTGAGTTTGAGATGCCTCCAGGACATTAGGGTGGAAAAAACCCTGTGATTCTGACTGGCTCAAAGAAACAGCAATGCCAAACCCAATTCTGAGTCAATAAAGTTGGTGCCTGCCTGACTCCCCATGGGGCGATAATGATATGAGACCAGAAACCACCAGCAAGGGCTGCTAATTCCTTCAGTGGACCTGCCACTCCAGCAGCTGATGGACTGACAGTGCTCCAAGGGCTGAATCTCCTCCCAAGCTGGGCCAGATCACGGAAGACACCAGGTCCAGGCTTCTCCCGCCAAGCACTTGCCAACTGAAAAGCACTGTTATGATGCACGCAAATGGTTACTAGGTTGAGAAGCTAGATTCCACTGTCAACTGACTCATTGAAGTAGCTGGCATGAGAGTTGGGTGGCTTGTTTTTTCCTTCCTAAGAAGATTTTGTGGCGGAGTCAGGTGTTAATGTTCCATTTTGGAAGAATGAAAGAGGAAAGATGGGGAATTAAACCAGGTAAGAGCCAGTATTGGGCCTACAGCAAAATGACCAACAAGACGGGGAACCACCAACCAGCCATAAGACTTGACAGTTTTAAAGGAAGCAGCATGCCCACTTTTACCCCTTGACGGGGATTCTCAGGGCTGTCTCATCCTGACGTGGGCTTGGACGAGGATTTCCAACAAGTAGCCAATGAGCCTCTGCTTGACGCCCCCAGATGAGCAGGGAGCTCATTACCTTGTGAGGCAGCCATTCCCCTTTGGGATAGAACATGCAGCCTCCTTCTAGCTCTGTGCAGCTCCCCCAACCTCACTCCCTCAGTGCTCCCGGTTCTGCCCTCCGGGGCCCAGCAGAACAAGTTTCAACTCTCTTGCCTATGCCAGCCCTTCAAACATTTAAAGATAGCTAGCATTCCTCTCCTTCCCCTCCCCACCTCCAATCCCATTGACCTGTCTCCCACCTCTGGGATTTTGCACAATGTTCCTCATGCCTGGAATGCTCTTCCTCATTACTTCCCTCTCTTGGAACTCCAAGCTTCCTCTCAGGCTCAGCCTAAAAACCATGTCCTTCCAAAGGCCTTTCCAGAATCCCCTAAGAGCTAGTACTTCACCTCCCCTCCAATAACTTTTGTATTTTGGTATATACTCCCTGTATTTGCTTCTGGAGCCACTCGGAGGCTGCAGCAAAATTCTACCTTGTGCTCCTAATACCTGGTCCCAGGCCTGCGCCACAATGGGTGCTTAATAAATGCTTGCAAAAGAGTCAGACTCCTCATATGGTATGGTCTCTAGTCCTTTTCACCATCCTGGCTGCCCTTCTCTTGACACACTCCAGCTGGTTAAAGATATCTGTAAAATGTGGTGCCCAGAGCCAAAGCCAACAGGGGCCCATCAGCTTTCCCAGAGGCACCATCCCCCCCCCCCCTAAGCAATTTGTTCCATTTCTACTGACTCATGACATGATTACACAGCCAGGGTAGTGTGCCAATTTCCATTCCTTTCTATGGAGTTATAATCGAAGACAGAAAGACGGCACAAAGACAACACACAGACAGCATACAATCACACATGGAAATAATGGACAAGAGGAGAAAGAGAAACTTTGAACACCTAAAGAGATATCCAGTACTAAAGTATTTACATATCAGGGTTTCAACCCATCTTAGAGCAGTGAGGGCTGGGTAACCCTTCCAGTTCAGGAAGATGAAAGGAGCCAAAACAAGGCAGGCTAAGGGGAAGGTAGGCCAGGCATAAGGCATAACTCAGAAGAACATGAAAATGAAGTAGGGGCCCCTGAAATGACTCTACCCTTGCAAAAGAGGTCCAGAATATGCCAAGGGAAAAGTTGGGTTTAAGAGCAAGGTAAGGATCTGGAGGGTGATCTGTGCTTCAAGGCCTCTATTCCTGATTCTACTGGGCAAGTCCATACTTCTGGGATAGAGTAAAAAGATATTAGCAACCTCCGTTTCCAAAGAGAATCCTAGAGCACTTTGCAAAGCCAGTTGATAAACAAGCCATACCTATGAAAACATCACCCTGAAAGCCAAGTCCCTAACTGGATCCCACTCCTTCATGGAAGATTAGGCCAAAAAGGGAAACCCAAACCCCAGCACTTCTCCAAGCAGATTTGGAGCTATAGCAGAACCCAAGTTCGTCCAGTCAGCACACCAACCATTATTCCCTTACAAGTTACCTGAGATAACAAGTGCCTCGACCCTCATTTACAAATCTTTCCAGAATCTTTGAACGACAGTTTGGATTCTGACTCTCCCCAAGGGGAGGGTGGGGAGGGCAAGAAAGGTTGAAGCCCCGAAAAAAACCACGAATCCATAAGATTACATAATACTACCCAGAAGTAACTAAATGATGGCAGAAAAAAAATGCCAACGCATTCCAACATGCCTCTAATTAAGGATGTCTTCAGGAGGTTCCCAACCACCCAACCTAAAGAATTGACCAAGATGGAAAGAAAAGATTATACTCTCTAAACGGGGGAGGTAGAATCAGGCTGGTAAGAGTAAACTCTAAGAGGAAGGCACTTCCTGGCCTTCAAGATCCAATTGCCTATTTGAAATGACTTCACTGGTCATGAAAAATAGCAGGGGGTGTTGGGTTGGGCATTATACAAAATAAGAAATGAGATACGGCTACTGTCTAGGGGGCTCAGTATACTCAGAACTAGAGCTAGAAGGACATTTGGAAAAGAATCCAATAGCCCCATTTCACAGAGAGTGGACCCTTGGACACCATGTAGTACAACTCCCTGTTTCTATCAAAGGGAACTGAGTCCTCAAGAGGGGAAGGGACTTGGGATCATAGAACAGCAGAAGGAAAAAAAACCTTCGAGCTTATCTACCCAACTCCTTTGTTTTCCCAAGGAAGTACCTGAGGCCTAGGGAGCTAAGCCAAGGGCCTTTGGCTTGAGGGCAGCAGAGTTGGGTCCTGAGCAACCAGCCAGCCCAGGGCCCTGGACATAACCCCAAGCTCCACTACGGGCACTCAGTGTCCCCTCTTCCTGGAGAAGGCCAGAATGCAATCCAAGAACAGCCATATGCTACCCCAATCCTCCTCCAACACAGCATGGAACACGAGATATGTGATATGGACAGGAAATCATGCTCAGGAGCCACAAGAGAGATGGATTTTAAAAGATTTCTGGATGGCTTAACAGGCAAACTCATTTAGCACCTACACATCTGATGTGATTACTGCCCAGCACAAGCAGCATTGCAAACACTGGAACCAAAGAGTCAGCTGCCATGAAGGACAAAACTAGTGGCTGATCTGAAAAGCACATGTGGCTGAAGGAGAAGTCACATCACTTGACTTCTTGGTGATCCAGTTTGGCAAAGCTGTCACTAAGTGGGTCATCCTAGCTCAGGCTCTGAAGTGCTCTCTATCACTGAGATGATAGGCCCCATCTCAATCCAACATTTCTGGATCGGTAAAAGCACAAAATGCTGTTACCACTGCAAAAGGCATATCAATTCGACATAACAAACACATTTCAAGTATCTCTTGATACTTGATACAGCTAGACTGGGGGCAAGATAGAAAGTTTAGCTAAGACCCCAGAGATAAAGTACACAAGTCTGACCCCAGCACTCTTCTGCTTAATAGCCTGCAAAAGTTCCCCATTGCTTTGGGGCTAAAATACAAATGCCTCAGTTTGGCAGCCTCTAACTTGTCTTGGCTGCCCAATTCCACATACTCCTTCCCCATCCTCCACTCTCCATTCGAATCCACTGAGTTCATCTTGTCCATGCCCTCAGACAGGCACAAGCCCATGTCTCCTCATCTCTGCCTGTCTCAATCAGCTACCTCAGCTGCCACCATGATCTGCCCCTCTCACCGGTTAGAAGGGATTGCTCCCTCTTCACTCTCCTATGGCTCCTTAGTTTGGAGCACACTGGTGGATACATCATATTCCTGCAGCTTCCACCGTGGCTGTGACCCTCCCACCAAAAGGATAAGGAATCTGTGATTTCCATGTGCACCGAGGCAAAGTCAGAAGGTGTCTTCCTTCCTTCGTGCCCCATTCAAATCAGTCCCACCAGATTCAGAGCCTGACTTTATAAATGTCTACAGTGACTCCCCTTCCTTATTCTGATTAGGAAACCATGAATCGGAGACTGATTTATTACTTAAGGACCAGTTACAATTTCCCCCTGAACAGATTTAACAAATTTGTTCCACCTGCTCAATTATGGGCCGGGTGACTTTCTTGTGGTTTCATTGAAGTTTTTTTATCCCAACCTCAAAGACCGTACTCCCGCCAAAGCACCGCACCACTGCTCTAGGGGAGAAGTTTTCATGACAACATCACCAAAAACCAAGAGAACTGTGGAGAGGGGACCGTGCTGGACAACTCACTGGCTCAATAAATGCCCTGTGGGGCCAGGCCTCACCAATACATACACTAAGCTGAGCCAAATGTCCACAAGAAGCCATCGGGGTTCACAACACCTCAGAGAGCCTAGAGAGGGAAGGGATCTGAGCATCTCTTAGCCTAGTTCAACCCTCTGACTTTGTGTCACAGATCTTCTGTTTCTGAGCACCACACTCCCACCCCAATCTAGCAGGAGGTCCTGGAAACCATTTCTCCAAGCTCTCTGCTCCTTCTGAATCCAGGTCACCCAGATGCCACTGAAATCTATTCCTTTCTCTCTTCCTAGTCAGCTCAACCTCTGAGCCCTTGACCCCAGCTCTCCAGCCATGAGCTCCTTAAGGGCAAAGATGGCATCTCTGAGCTGTGTACCTCAGGGAGCAAGCTCCCCATCATTGCCTTGGCTCCAGGCCAGAATGATTACAGCCATTCCTATCTCCTCTAGCTTCTCCCTGACCAAACTCTCAAACATACTCTAACCAACGCAACATCCCTCTCTCACCAGAGAAAGGCACTTTCCTCTTGTTTCCCAGGAAGAAAGTAAGCAGGGCCACTTACTTTCCAGGCACATCCAGACCTCTGTTTGCCTCACCCATAATGCTACATCCCTCACCAGCCAGCAACGCAAGATGCTGTCGCTTAGAGCTCATGAATTTGACCTAAAGATCACTGAGCCCTCATGTGGCAAGGGAGGAAACAGCTGAGAGTGGGGAAGGGACTGGCCCATGGTCATATAGTGTCATGGCAGCATAGTGTATAGTCAGGATTTAAACCCAGGTCCAATTCCAATTCTTGTCAGTAGAGCATGCAGTACCAGGCTTCCACAGCGTGACTGTCACGTGAAACCTCATGTCCCAAATGCTTCTGATTTTTCCAGTGGGATTCAATAGGAAAAGAGGGCTTGTGCAATATTAATTGGCTTTTTTGCTACATCACTGGAGTGCATCAAATCCATTGACCACGGACTACATGGACACCGAGGCCCAGGCAGGAGTTGCCTTAGGCTTTGCTTAGCTTGGGGACCAAACCATGACTTCTAGCAGCATTTCTATGAAGGAAAGATGTGCCCAGACCTTATCAATGAATTCCTCTGGGGTCTGGACCATTTGTAACAAGAAAGAATCAGAAGGAAAATAAGGTACGTCATGCTAGTAATTCAACAAACTAGAAAGAAACTCAATTTGAAAAAGTCAGTGGTTTGGGCAGAGCCAATAATGACCAAGAGGCTGGAAGCAATGTAGTGGGCTCTTCTCTAAACAGGTCATGCCAATGCACCAGCCCAAATCCTGATGGGAATATCCAGAAAAAGTCCAAGCCAGTCATCTGGGTGGTTTTCAGCAGAAGCCTGGGCATTCTGCCCATGATATCCTTGTTCAGGTACAGGTTGACGAGATGAACTCTGAGCCTCATTGGTACAAATCCAATGAAATCACTTCCCGATCCAATTTTGTTGTTGTTCTTTGCCCTCAGTTTGCTATCTTTTTGATCCCTAACTTGGTCCCTTCATTCTGGTGGGGAACACTGCATAGTATAGGGCAGCAGCTCTCAGCCTGTGGGTTATGTTCAGTTTGTAACAATGAAAATACATCCTGTGGATCAGATATTTACATCATGATTCATAACAGTAGCAAAATTACAGTTAGGAAGTAGCAACGAAAATCATTTTCTGGTTGGGGGTCACCACAAGATGAGGAACTGGATTAAAGGATCGAGGCATTAGGAAGATGGAGAACCACTGGTCTAGGGGAAAGAGCAATGAATTTGGAATCAGGTAACTTGAATTCAGACCCAGTTCTGCCAGTTATCGTGATCCAGTGACACTGGTGTCCTTACTGTTCCTTGCACCTGACATACCATCTCCCCACTCTGCCTTTTCACTGGCTGTCATCCACATCTGGCATATTCTGCCTCTTTATCTCACTTGACTCCCATGACAACCCTGTGAAGTAGGTGCTATTATTCTAAGTGAGGAAGCAGTGGCTGAGAGAACTAAAGTGACCTGCCTGGGGCCACATAGCTGGTAATTATCTGAGACTAGACTGGAACTCAGGTCTCCCTAACTTCAGGCCCAATATTCTGTGCACTCTGGTGCCCCCAATGGCCTCATGGTCATTTGAAAGACTGAATGGAGCATGATGGGTCTATCAGGTCAAGGGAAAGAAGAACTGACCAACCCAATTGTGGAACCAGTGCTCAGAAAAATGGGGGGCAGTCCTTCAGGAAGGATTTACACAAGAAGACAGGAATGAGACAGGATCTGCACCCACACTGATGAGATGCCAGGTGCAGCCAAGCGTCAAATGTTAGATGCCTTTATTCTATATTCATCAATCATGCTCAGAGCACAAATTGCTGTATCCAAAGGAGAATCGATTTTCATTCCCTCAGGAAACTGTGAAAAGAAAGCCTAGCCAAGGAATATACATGAGCACCTGTGGAGGAGATAAAGCCAAAGGGTGATTAGGGAGTAGTCACCCCCATTATAGGTCAAAAGCAGCAGAAGTCCAGAGCAGCCCCATTTTGGAGACAAAGAAACTGAGGCCAAGTCAGTTGTCTTAAGATGGAAAGGGAAGGCCAGGCCAGGGCTGCTCCCCTTCTAACATCCAGCAGGATCACAGGGAGCTCTTAACCATGTGACTCTGAAAGGCACTGGAATGATGTCTCCATTCTGTGTGCTCATGATTCATGACTGGATTGAATTTCACTAAAGTTGATAAAGATCCATTAAAAGATTCTAAAATGTCTCACAGAAGGCTCCTGGTAATCCTAGAGTGAATGCTTCCTTCCAAGCAGGGAGGAAATGAGGTTTCCAGAGGCTTCTTGAGAAAAGGACACTCCTCTGGAGACAGTGATGGAGCTGATGGAGATGCGTCAGCCAAACGGAGCTCTGCTTCAGACTTTGTTCCACCAGAACCTTCTGAAAAGGGACCAAGTCTTGAAACAAAGATAGGCAGACAAAGCCAGAAGACATAAACTTCGGGTTTCAAAACAAATCCATTTCCCAACAGTTCATCTCTTAAATTTATCCTGACAACCCAAGAGCTGCAAAGGCAGAAAAATATGCTTTTTGAGTCAAGGAAATAAAAGAGGAGCTAGGTAAGCCTGTGTTTTTCCACCTGCTAAATGAGGGTTGGACCTCAAGGTCTCTCCAACTCTGTCATTCAGTTTCTTGGCACCCTAGCATGCTTATCCCAGGACAGGAGCCTGCAGGCCGGGCATGCCTATTCATCTGCTCCCTTTATCAACCCAGCCAGGCTATTAGATCCTGATTTCTAAATGAACCCATTTTCTCAAACCTGGTGTCCCTTCTCCTGGTAAGACCACCTGGTTCTCCAGCCAATCACTGATTAGTGATTTGCAGCTCTGGTACATACTGGGGCATAGCGTAAAAATCCTCTTGTCTCTCCATGGGTGAATGGACAGTGGAAAGAGGAATGATTTCAGGGCAGAAGAGCTGGGTTCAAATCTTGGCTCTTTCACTTTACCTGTGACCTTGGGAAAGTCACTTCACCTCTCAGTCTCAATGCCCCTCAATCTCAGTTTCTTTTTCAATGGCTTGTCTTGATTCCAGACTAATGATGTAGCTTATTGCTCTCTCTTTCCTTGAGATCTGGTGGCTGATGCCATCAGACATGGGTGACAGGGCCCTTTGCTTCCCTTCATTATTTTTCTCTGTGACAAGTGGAGGAGGGGAATTGGGAAGGGATGCTTGTAAAAGCAGAATAAAAGCACTAAGAAAAGGTAGCTGATATTGAAAAGAAGGAATTAAAAATAGAAAAAAATAGAAAAAGATAAAGAACATCCAAGTCAACTTGGCAATGAATAAACAATAGAGGGCAAATTTACACAGGCGACCACACTAGTGTAAAGAGCTCAGCACTGAGATGGGCGCTGCAGCCACTGCCCTCCCCCAGCTGGCTGGCCGGGTTGTCTAACTGACCTGGACTTCCTTCACAAGGCCATGATGAATCCCAGCTCTGAACAGATCACGGCAATTATTCCAGCCTTCCAACAAATGGTTACAGTGGTGGCCGATGTCTTATAGCCTTGATCCCACCAGTCACTCTGCATCATTTGGACAAAAAATGGCTTCCAAATAATTTCAAACCATCTTCCCCCAACTCCAAAGGTAGCATGCAACTAGGATGTGTAATAAGAAACATGAATGAGAGGATAGAGGCAGGAAGTCTTGAATTCAAATCCTGCCTAAGACACTAGTGAGCTATGGAGCAGTCACTGAACTGGTTGAACCTTTATTTCTTCACCTGTCAAATAAACAGCATCTGCCTCACAGGACTGCTTTAAGGCTCAAGTGAGATAATATGTGTGGCTTAAAGCACCAGAGAAATGTGACTTCTTCTTATCAAATGTGACCAAGATTTCCAAGTCACTTGGGGAGGAAGAGCTAGAGGAAAGGGTAGTAGGGAAGAGATGGAACAGACTTTGTTTACTGGCAACAAGAGGGAACAAATGGATTTGAAATCAATTATTCAAGAACAAATGGCTGCTTTGAATGAGACACTCCCCTTGGGGAGGGCTAGAGTCAGGGCATCTAGGCCTATGATTTCTTCAGTGTAGAGAGTTCCAGTGTGGAAACGCCCATCCAACACAAATGAATTGGGAACATCTGGTCTTTGAGAATTGCCAGGGGTACAAGGAAATGAAGCAGCACAGTCAGGCATGACTTGAACTCAGCTCGTCTGGACTTGGAGGCTCGCTCTCAATGTGCTGTGCTGGGCCACCCCCACATGACACACTCCCATCACCTCAAGGCACGGTCACAGAGGATGCCAGGGTCCAAAGGATGAAATGACATTTGAGCCTAGATCTCTGGAGTCCAATCCCAGTGCCCTTCCCAATGGGCCGCACTGCAATCCACCTCCAAGAGTTTAATCACTATTACCCAGTGACATCCATCGAGCATTCACCTCTGGCCGGTCACTAAAAGACCATGGAGAAGAGAGGGCATCAAAGCCAACTCTATGTTGGCATCATGGAAAGATCTAGTGAAAAGCCATTCTGTCAGTTCCTGTGACTGGAAAAGAAACCGGGGAGGGCTCTCCAAATATCTGAAAGGCCATGTCTCACTAAGATTTGCCCTGCTTAGCCCAAGGGGGCAGGACAGAGAGACAGAGCTGCAAATTTCTTACATAACTATATAACAATCTGACCTTTAAGATGTCCACTTATTAGGGGTGCACCACAAGAAGCTCACCCCAAAGGCACAGGTTGGACCTTGGCGACCCCTTCCAAATGTAAAGAGGAGAGGCTGCTTTTCAGACTAGAATCTATGTGAGAAAATTACCTACTGAGGCCAATGTACCTTCTTCCAGTCATGAAATCAACAGATAGGAGAGGAGACCAACTGGAAAGCTTTCCATAACTCAGGCAAGCCCTTCAGGGGGAAGGTGGCTCAAGCCCTATGATGTCATTGCTGGAGGTAGCTCCAGGAGTCAGGTATGGAAACTCCTTCCAAAGATAAAGATTGCAGCTCAGCTGGCATGTCTGGTCTTGGCCCCTAGCCATTCAACAGGTCAGTCCAGCTCCTACCCCCTCTCACTTTTACAGAATCAAGACTTGAAATTAGCCAGTTTAATCGCTTCAGGATTTGAACCCAGGTTTGCCGATTCCAAGGCTAGCCCTCAAGGCTAGCCATATTGTTTCTCCTTCCACGTAAAACAGAAAGTAAAGGGAGAGCCATAGTGTTAGCCATGGAATCAGGAGATCTTAGGTTCAAGTTGTGCTTCAAATACTTGGGATCATAAGTGGGGAGCTGGAAGGGCCTTTGGACTCTCCCAATCCCAGCCCTCATTTTCCCAGGTGGACTCCACAGAAATCATTCAGCCTCTAGGAACCTCAGTTTCGAAAGAAGGGAAGGAAGGAAGGAAGGAAGGAAGGAAGGAAGGAAGGAAGGAAGGAAGGAAGGAAGGAAGGAGATAATAGCATGGACCTCAAAAGAGCATGAAAATGGAGCCTGTTATTCTTACTAGAATTCCCTATTGCAGGAGCTGTCAGGAGCATGTGGGAAATTGCTGTTGAAGCTTGAAAGCACGATGGAAAGAGGAGGGTTCCCCCACCGCAGCCACTGCCCTGAGCTCCGCCTCAGCCAGACCACAGCTCCAGCTAACGGACTAATCCAATCCGAGGCCACATTCACCCAATAAGGGGGAGGCGCAACAAAGGACGCTCCTTATCAAATAAGCACTAACACAACTTCGAGCTCGAAGCTTTTCAATCAGTCACCATCTAGTCTATGGGCGTCTCTTCGAGATGCTGCAAATGGAGCCAGGCCCAGAAAGTCAACTGCTGGTGGGCTGAATGCCAGAGAAGCTCAGTTGTCCAGAAGGGGACAGTTGTTTGTGTGATGTTGGCTTAGAATCCAAGGCCAGCATTACACACTGAAGGAAGTCAGGCTCAGAGAGCCTCTGCCCAATGTCACACGAAAGCAACTGGTTGGGTATGGAGGGTCAGTGAGTTTCAGAGATGGGAAGGGACAGAGGCCAAAAGGGGGTAGTGTTCTGCTGGCACATCTCACTGAAACTTCAAAACACCTGGAGAGCTAAGAGCTATTGTTGTGTGTCACATGACAAGGCTGAGGGACAGAGAGGCTGAGTGACTTGAAATACAAGTCTTCTGACTCTAAATATATGGGGTATGCTCTATCCACTAAGCCACACAGCTGTTCTAGGGCATAGGAATGAATAAAACTTGTCAATTATTGCATATGGAAGATTCAGGGATGAGTGGCGAACATCTTGGAGCCCGTTACATATGCCTCTAGTTTCCTATATAAGAGTATGGAGAAGCCAAACTACCCTTTCCTTACTAACAGAGAGGAATCCTTCAAGTGCAAGGCAAAGATGGTGCCTTCCCCCTCACCCCCATCCCGCCCCCCCCCCCGTAGATGACCTCAGGCTGCAGGGATTGGAGTTCAGTCTGCCTGTTCTAGTCTCCTCAGAATGACAAGGCAGGCTCTGAGTGAGAGGCCTAGGTCAGATGACTTTGGCCATATGGACTCATGACAGCTGTTGCTCTTTCTCTGTTTTCAATCACAGGCTTTGTTGGGGGGGGGAGCATGTATTACTCCCTACTTCTTGGCTGTGCTCAGTATAGGTAAGACTGTGAAACAGCTACATTCCACATAGGTGAAATACTGGTATATTTGGTTAAAAAAAACAGATCAAAAATGCCCCAAACCTCCCTGTTCCCATTCCCACTTTTCCATAACAAAACAAAAAGAAGTTTGATGATTTGGCACAGAGTCCATGCGCACTCTGGATGAGGTTCATTGAAAATGGATTTGCTTCTTATGGAACTTCTGAAAAAGGCCGAGTACTAACCCTTAGATGGAAGATTTATGAAGCCTGTAACAGGAACTGCTGAGATGTGATATTTGGCAATTGGAGCTCCCGGTGTAAACAGGAGCCCTGATTCCAATACCTTTCTTCCTACAATGGCCAATTTGAACTGAGCCCGAGTTCAGTTGCCTGGCTTTGGAGGATGGCCTGGCCCTGCTGGAATGGGACTGACATTCAGACGCTGTGAGATGTATGCCCAGTGACAGGAAACTCACCCGTTCTCCCTCATGAAAGCCTCCATTCAGACAAAAAACATCAGAGAGACACTATGGCACAGCAATCCTGAGAGTGTGACTGCCCATTTTACAGATGAGGAAAATGGGCCTGAAAAAGGGGCCCATGACTGTTCGGCATTCTAGGCAAGATTTGAAGCTCAACACTAGCTGCCTCTCCAAGGTGAATTCTAAAACAATCAAATGCCGATGTGAATTATAAAAAAAAAAGGGTGAGCAGATGAAAAGTCAGGAACCTTGGGTGCTGGGTCATGGTGACCTTTGGGCAAGCTCTTTCTCCTTTATATGCCTCAGTTTCTTCCAATCAAAAGAGACCTCAAAAGTTCCATGCGCTTTTACAAAGGCCCTGGGAAATATGGTGCTGAGTGGCCCCTCTGGAGTTCCCACTGCCAGGTGGACTAGGCAGGCTGTCTCCATGCCAGAGAGGCCAGACCTTCACCACAAATCTGAAACATGCAGCTTTCTGGGGCTGGTGAGAATGGAGATGGGGGGGGGGAGCAACATGTGTTTCCTGGCAGGTAGAGGTCCCAGGGAGCACAGTTGATCCTGGAGCAAGGCTGGGATGGTCCTCTCCATCAGCACCCTCACCACACCCTAACAGAGCTTAAGGCAAGAGGGTTATGGAATGGCTTGCATGGGCTCCAACATATCTAGAGAAAACGGAGTGTGGGCCAGCATAAGCTATGCTGGACAGACACTAGGACCACAAGGCCACCTGTCCGGAACACAAGGACAAAGCTCCCTGGCCTCAGGGAGCATCCATTCAAATGGCTGCATTTCTCTACCATTTTTGAGGGTACAAAGCACTTTAACCAAGATTACTGGGGGTTGGAGGTGGGGGGACTCTCAATAGCCAGATATTTCTCTAGATGTTAAGCAGCTTGAGAAGCCAGCTAAGGCCTAGTCTGCCTCTGCTCCAAGGCCTGCTTTCCAGGGACAAGAAGACAGAAGGAAAGAAAGGAGAACTTAGTACAAAGATTATCTCCGTACTCCCTGCCCATACATACACTCACCTCCCAACCCCACAGGCTCAGGCAGCTGTGAAGTAGCTGAGAGCAGGCTCCAGGCCCAGCCCTCTGTGCACTGTGGCATCCCCTGGGGGTCTCCAACGATGCCAATCCCTGTTCCACATGACAGCTGTACAGATTCCTCTGCAGACTCAGGTCACTGTCCTGCTGCCTTTCCATTGTCCTTCCTAAAATGCAGCCCCAAGGGTCCCAGGCCTGGCCAGGGTTTGGGACCAACCCAGAATGCTGGGGGCCTGGCCTCTCTTCATCAGTGACCACAACTCACAGCCTTGAAGGCTGTACAAGTGGTACGACTGGAGAATCCTTCATAAGACAAACTGCTGGTCCCCCTGCCCCCATCAGCCTGTACCATGGAGATTCCATGGAGGGGAGGGTTAACCAAAACATCAAACCTTCCATTTACCTCCTAACAAATGTCATTTTATTCCATTTGGCCAGATATGCTAATCTGCCTCCATCTTTGACACTCAATGCATGTGACCTCAGCAAATGGCTTTAATCCAAGCTACTGATCAAATATTCACCAGTTCCAATCCACCTTCCAATACTGATCAGGTCAGTTTCCCTCTGCCTGCCTCCATATCCTCACCTGTAAAATGGGGATCCTAGTACCTTAGGAGGGTCAAATGGCATAACCTTAATGAAGTGCTTAGCAAAGTATCCAGCACATAGTGAGTGCTTAATAAGTGCTGAGCCCCCTGGTCCAATGCTTTACATTCCTCTCATTTGTCCACTGACAACTTACAGTTTTGTTCCAAAAACAAAAATAACTCCCCCAAACCAAGCCTAGCACTAAGTAAACAGAAGGAGCTAAATAAAAGCTTCTCGATACCTGCCTCATTGGGTGCAGGAACAGCACACCAGTCTAGCACAAGCTGGGGCATGGGGGACATCTGCACACTTGCTTCTCATCAGTGGGGCCCAGCAATGACCAAATGAAGCCAGCTTGGTTCTTCAAACATTATCGATCCCTTCAACACCTTCTGGGCCTTCTAAGCCTTGGTTGGAAACACAGCTCCAGAGATTCAACAATAATCTCCTCTTTACCACCAACTGCTCCATGAAGCAGGATTGATACAAATATTATCTTGACTTTACAGATGAGGAAACAAATGCGGAGTAAAGTGACATGTCCAAGGTCACACAACTCTGCAATGACCACCTAAGCTCTTTTCAGAGTGCTAGTCAACCAGGAAAGTGAAAAGCACTGTGGGAGCCACCTCAAGCCACATCCTGGATTAAGGCCAAGGCAGAAGCAAAGTTGTTTTGCAGGTGGGTTCAAATTGGAGGAGGACACATGCGGGAGGGAGCAGGACTAGTAGGGTAGTTAGCTGCATTCGCAGATCTCCTCCAGCCCTTGCCCCTAGTAGGAGAGCCTTTCATTGCCACAAGGTCCTAAAAGCAAAGATTCAGAATGGGCGTCCCAATGGCTTGACTGCAACAGCTGATCCGATTCACACGGAAGATTTTGCTCAGGCTGATGGTATCTTGTTTCTTGGAAGATAGGTAGAGACTGACAAGAGCTCAACGTGCTTGTTGGCGGCCTTAAGAAAAAGTTAATTCTAAAATGATTTCCTGGACTAGTTCCACAGAGCCCAGAGGCGGAAAGTAGGAGCCAAGAATCATGAACTCTTTGTACGTGGATGTTTTCTATTGGGATTCTTACAGCTTCAGGCCTGCTAACAAAGGCAGAAGAGGTATTGGTGGTGCAACAGTGCACAAGATGCTTGGAGAATGTGAATTGGTCACAACTTCAAAGGACAAGGCCTAATGGCCCAGCTGGCACCTATTTAATTGAGTCCAAACCAATGCAGATTTATGAAGCTTAACCTACTATGACCAACTATAAGCTACTACATGTCAGGTGCCATACTAGGTTTTGGGGATACAAAAACCAAATGAAACAGTCCCTCGCCTCAAGAAGCTTCTATTCTACTGCTGACCAATGAGGGCCTATTGCACCTCCATCATGGACAGAACTGAGACTGGGGAATGGCACAGTGGAGTCAGGAAAGCTGAGCTCAAAGACGAAGTCAAAGAGAGGCTCAGAGCGCACCTCTCAGGGTCGATGCTGTCTGTCGTTCAGTCATTTCCGTCCCAACTCCCTGTGAACCTATCTGGGGCTTTCCTGGCAGAGATCCTGGAGGGGTTGGCCATTTCCTCCTCTAGCTCATTTTACAGATGAGAACACTGAGGCAGACAAGATTAAATGACTTGCTCAGGGTCAACAAAAGAAAGTGCTTTGCAAACCTGAAAAAAAAAGGTTAGAAAAATGCAGATTATTTGCTACTCCCCCCATTCTTCATGCCCCCACCTCAGGCCGAATCTCATCTCCAGCTCTTGGAAGTATTCCCAAAATCTAGGTCAGGTGTGAACTTCTCCATGAAACTCTCTGGGATTCTCTCCCCATACCCTCTGGCACCAAGAGTCTTAGCAGACACATGGAAAGGACACCAATGTACCTTCTGACAAGAGTCTATGCAGCCGCTCAAGGCTTTTCATGATGGCTGTCTCATACTACCCTCCTCCATGTGCACCACACTCTAGTCAAACTGGACTCAGGCCCTTGGACACACCCTGGGACTTCCCACGCCAGTGCCCCTTGGCCTACTTCAGTGCCAACATTTGGATCAATGGTTTGCAAAAAAGGCAGTTTCCAAAAACAATTGAACAGGCTATGAGGATGGCCCAGATCTGGTCAAATGTCCTATGAGAGACATACACAGAATCATCTACCAGGATACAACATAAATACAGGGCGGGAGAGGCTAGACACCAGTTTGTAGGAAAGATGGACAAGCTTACAGAACAGAAAGGGAGTCAATCTGACATTGTCATTAAAAACAAACGATTGATCTTAGACTGTGTTCACAGAGGCCCCAAGCACCGCACTACATGCTGGGAATACAAACCCAGTCCCCACCCTTAAAAGGAAGAGCCAGGAATGGAGTTCTGTTTGGGGGCCACATTGACCAGAAGGGGGAAAGCAGAGTACAAAAGTCAGCTGAAGTAACCAGCGGTGTTCTGGGGACACATACTTTGCCACAGGCTCCTTCTTCTCCCCTCTTCCTCATCTGACTTCTCAGATGCCTTCTGCATTACCACCTCCTTCACCTCTGTCTCCCATGAAGAGGTGGCCTTTCTCCTGTCCACACATACAAGTGATCCCATCCCATCCCATCTTTTCCATCGTCCCCAATCTCTCACTTATACTTGTCTACTGGCTGCTTCCCTACTGCCATCCTCAAAAAACATGGACCCCAGGGCAGCTAAGTGGCATGGTGAATAGAGCATCCGCCCTGGAGTCAGGAGGACCTGAGTTCAAATCCAGCCTCAGACACATAATACCTACTAGCCATTTGACCTCAGGCAAGTCACTTAACCCCAAATGCCCTGCCCTCCCCCCTCCAAAAAGCAAAAAACACCAAACAAACAGGGTTTCTGTTTCATCCTTTCATCCTCACAAACGATTGTCCCATTTCTCTCCCCTTTGTGGTTAAACTCCTTGAGAAGCCCATCTATACTAAGTGTCTCTACTTCCTTTCCCCTAACTCTTTTCACTTTCCTTCAATCCAGTTTCCAATCTTGCTGTTTCACTGAAACTGCTCTCTCCCAAGTTACCCAATCCAATTACCTTTCCTCAATCCTCGTTCTCCTTGATGTCTCTGCAGCCTTGGACACTGTCAGTTACTCTCTTTTCTCTCCAGGTTTTCGGGACAGCCTGGATGTGTCATTGGTTATTAAACTCAACAGATCCAAAA
Organism: Pseudocheirus occidentalis; assembly: GCA_028646575.1. Classification (NCBI taxonomy): domain Eukaryota; kingdom Metazoa; phylum Chordata; class Mammalia; order Diprotodontia; family Pseudocheiridae; genus Pseudocheirus; species Pseudocheirus occidentalis. The sequence goes on along the minus strand of CM053602.1, from coordinate 1,318,591 downwards.
CTGAACTCATTCTCTTTCCCCCTACAGGAGGCCACAGGTTCCCCACCCATCCTAAACTCTCTCCCCTTGCTGGCACCCTTGACTCTTTGCCCTTTCGACCAGTCTCCCTGCCACAACCTCTCCCCACTCCAGCACTCAGCTATCCAACAAGTCTGACCATGTCATCACCACACTCCCACCCCAACTCCACCAATTCCACAAATCCCAGTGGCTCCCCATCACCTCAAGAATTCAAATCTAAAATCCTCTGTTGGACACTGACAACTCCTCACAACTCACCCCCACCATGCTCTGGGCACTCCAGATTCCAGGTGTTTTCATGCTCTCACTCCTCATCTCTGCCTCCAGCTACAACCCTATCTTGGCCAAGAAGCCCCTCAGGATCTTCTTTGCACATAGTTGTCCACATCTCTCCATTAGATTATAAGCTCCTTGAGAACAAGGACCATCTTTTACCTTTCTTTGCATCCCTAATGCTTAGGGAATGGTAGGTACTTAATAAAATGCTTACTAAAATAAATTAATGAGAAGAAATTAAAATCAAATGACTGACAAACATGGAAGAAGGACTAGCCTTGGCTGGATGTGTCTCAAAGGCAGAACGAGTTGCCTCAAAGGCAGTAGATTCCTCATCCCCAAAGGTATGTAAGCAGAGTGACTGACCACCATATGCAGCAGAAGGGAATCTACGAAGGCCAACAGCACAGAGAATGTTGGTGTGACACTGCTCTGGCAGTCAGGAAATGGGGATTCTAGTCCTATCCTGTTTCTAACAAAGTGTGTGACCCTGGACAAGTCACAGTAACTACTTGTGTCCTGCTTCACACTAGATAACCTCTGAGTTCTCTTCCAACTCAGATTCTATGAAATAATTAAAGAACACTTATGTGAAAGAGAGAGCAGCCATGTCGTATTTGGCCCCAGTACCCTTGCTGACAACACAGGCTAACGTTAACATGCTCCCCCAAACTGGATCAAGGCTGGAGCCAGAGCCGCTGACTTTTGATGTCCCTTCCAGCCCAAAGCACTTGGGATGCTACAGTGCCCAAGGTTATACAAACCTATATCCAGAAAGTTTCAAATCAGGTGAGTTTAGCTCCACTGAAATCAATTTGATCCAGATGAATTGAGCACTGTGAGAGGGCAAGACAAAGACCAAAGCTTTTCCTTTCCTCCCTCTAGGAGCCTGAAGTAGACTGAGCAAATACCGTCTTACTGTTTCGGAGGCCCATTGGAGCTAGAGGGAGTTTGTCTTTTTCTCTTTAAGAGGCCGTCAATAGCAGACTCAGGCAGAGATTTCAGTTAGAGAAGGCTCTTACAGTCAGCCAGGAATGGCCTTGATTAGAGCTTTTGAATCTCCCTTGCCACCAACTCTGAAACTGCCAAGGCCAAGAGACCAGCTGCCAATTTCTCTCGGATTCATTCCCAAGGGATGCAGTGGAAAGAGCACTGGATTTGGAGTCAAAGGATTACGTTAGGATCTTGCCCCTGTTATGACCTTGGAGCGGTCCTTTCCCTCTTGAGACTGGAGTCCTCTCTCTGTAAAATGAAAGCACTGAACTAGACAGCTTTACATGTTCCCTCTATCTCTAAGTAGGTGAGCACTGGGTTAAGGCAGAGGTGGGAAACCTGCAGCCTTGAGGCCACGTGTGGCCCTCTAGGTCCTCAAGTGTGGCTTTGGAGCAGAATCCAAACTTCCCAGAACAAATCGCCTTAATAAAAGGATTGGTTCTGTAAAACTTGTACTCAGTCAAAAGGCCACACCTAAAGGACCTTAGAAGGCCACAGGTTCCCCACCCCTGGGTTAAGGTCTTCAATTTGAGAACTCTCCCTCTTTCCCCTCCCCTCCCTCTTACCCCGTCCCCTCCTCTTTCTCCCCCCACCCCATCTCTGTCTCTCTGTCTCTGTCTCTCTCTCTCTCTCCCTCCCTCCCTCTCTCTGTCTCTGTCTCTCTCTCTTTCTCTCCCTCCCTCTCTCTCTCTCTCTCTGTCTCTGTCTCTCTCTCTCTCCAAGGCTGCTCTGACCTAAGCCCCTTGGGCATGGAGATGCTCCTTCCTGACTCCCAGTTTACATGGAGGCATCTCTCTCCTGGGCAGCTTGCTGCAAGCCTCAGCTGTAGGCCAGTCTCTGCACACTGTCTATCATCAGGGCCTCCAGAAGGACACAGATGGATGCAGTCCCCGGCTAAGGCCCATAGGCCCTCATTCAGTCAGTCCTAAAAGAGCATGCCCCAAGACTTTCATAAGCATTAGTACCCCTCTCTTGTGACTCAGGCCTCTTCTCCAAACAGTTTGAAAGAGCATGGGTCTCTTCAGCTGCTACCCCACGCAGGCAAACCCAAGTCACATGTGTGTCTACCTGTCTCCCTCTCTCTATGTCTCTTTTTCTTTCTGTGGCTCTATCTCTCCATCTCTGTTACACACACACAGACACACACAGACACAGACACACACAGACATACCACACACACACACCACACACACACACACACAGAGTCACAGACACAGACACACAGACACACACAGACAGACACAGACACACAAACACACAGATACACACACACAGACACACACACACACACACACACACCCTCTCTGGCCTAACATTTAAGCATCCCTTTCAAGTATCTTTTGTCTAAATGCCAAATGTTGCATTTTAGTCAGAGTTGAAGGAGGAAAGGAATTTCAGCTTCATTCATTCACTCAATTCTCTGCCTCATGAGGGGGTCAGACCCAGGAGATCCTTGATCTAGGGCTGGAAAAGGGCCTAAGAAGTCATCTAGTCCAACCCTCTCATGATGGGAAACTATGACTCAGGAGGGAAATGACCTACCCAGGGTCATGAAGGTTAAATATAAGTTATCTATCAGAGGCCAGCTGTGAACCCAGGTCCTCTGATTCCCTGCTTCCCTCTAGCAAAGGTTGTTCAGAACCCTGACAGAGACAGATGAGCCGACCCAGGGAGGTGACAAAGAAGCATATGCCCCCACAGGCATGCGCTTTCATACTCTTCATTTCCGTCAATAGTGGCAGAAGCCTGTGTTTGCTTTCACTGGTCCTGCCATCCTGCCAGTCTAGGAAGCTCTGGGGCTGGGTGCCTTCTCAATAATTTCCAGTCTTAGAGGATTAGTAAGAAAAACACATGAAGAGCAGATGGTGGCCTAGGCTGAAATCTCCCCTTGATTCCAACTTGCCCCAGCTTCTTGGCCTTTGCCCCATGTGGTTTGGGGACATTGGTAATGACTGTGGGGGCTCAGCTTTGACATTAGAATGGCCCTTTCTGCTCAATGCAGCCCTAATTCTGGAGCTTAGACCATGAGGCCTTTGGGCTCTTTCCCAGGATGACCTCCTGTCCTCTTCTCTCTTGGCAATGGCTTTAGGAGCTTTCAATTGGCCCAGTTCATTGCTGGGCTCTCATCCCTTTCTTAGATGGTGAGTACAAGAAAGGCCAGTATGACACAATCCAAACGGAAGGAAATTTTCTGAGGAACCATGGAGGACAGGGGGCGATATTAGGGGAACATGCCAGGAGCCAGAAGCCCTGCGTTGTTCACATGGCTGATGCTGCTGTTCATCCAGCTTACTAAAATGGGCATCCTTGCCTTGCCCACCCCTACTGGGTGGTTAGCATTGCCTAATGGGAAATCACAATAAAGGGAGGCAAAGAACGATGAGGAAGATGATGAGGCTCTGATTTCTGTTATGGAAGACAGGTGAGGTTTATCCTGCCTGGTTCTGGAAGGCTGTGGCTTTGGTGCCACATAAAGGAAGAGCTTGCTAACAGCTGGTCATCCAAAACTAAACTAAGCCACCTAATCAGGTAGTGAGCTCCCCGTCACTGGTGGTGCTCTTCAAGCAGAGACTGGATGATGGCTCAATAGGAATGCTGTCGAGAGGGATCCCTGGTTTCAGGTGTGGGGCGGGGTGGGGGGGAGGGGGGGCTGTATAGCTAAAGCCAAGAACCTGTCTAGCTTCCAGAGTGTGTGCTTAGGAGGAATGGATGGAAGACAGTTACTAAGCGCTAAGACAAATTTCTGAGGACTACATAAACAAGTCTCAGTACTTTATAGGTGCACCTCACATTCACAGGACATGATGCAAAGAATTCACCACGGGGTTCCTGTAAGAGGTTAATTACAGGGGCGGAGCCAAGATGGCGGCGTAGAAGCAGCAAAGCACCTCAGCTCCCACACAAACACGCTAAAAAACTCATAAAATGGGACGCTAAACAGATTTTTAAGCTCCAAAACTCTCCACAAGACAGAAAGCACATCTGTTGCTACAGGCAGCGCAGCAGGCGGGGCTCTTCGCAGCAGTCTGGAAACCCTGGCTGGGTCAAGCCCTGGGGCATCGGGCTGGGAGCCGCGTCTATAGGAGAGCAGATCTGCTGCACTGAAGGCACAGTTACCACATTTATCAGGCCAGAAGACAAAAAGGCTAAGAGAAAGGTCAGTGGATTTTGCTAACTGGGGAGGAGAAGAGCGGTCCGGCCAAACTGCTCCCAG
>CM053602.1:1287291-1313587 GCA_028646575.1 Pseudocheirus occidentalis | reverse complement strand
AGGGAGGAAGGAAGGAAAGGAGGAAGGAAGGAAGGCATGAAGGAAGGAAGGAAGGAAGGAGGGAAGGAAGGAAGGAAGGAAAGGAGGAAGGAAGGAATGAAAGGAGGAAGGAAGGAGGGAAGGAAGGAAGGAAAGAAGGAAAGGAGGAAGGAAGGAAAGGAGGAAGCAGGAAGGAAGGAAGGGAGGAAGGGAGGGAGGGAGGAAGGGAGGGAGGGAAGAAGGAAGGAAGGAAAAGAGGGAGGGAGGGAGAGAGCAAGGAAGAATGATTTATTAAGTGCTTACCATGTGCCAGATACTGTACTAAGCACTAGAAATACAAATATAAGTCAAAAGAAAAGCATTCCCTGCCCTCAAGAAGCTTACATTCTAGTGGGGGAAGACATCACACAAGAGAACTCCAAAGCAGGGTGTTTGTGTATGTGTGGGGGAAGGTAGCAGGAAGCCAGCAACCGGACCAGAAGGGGAATTAAGGCTGGCCTGGTTCTAGGAGGAACTCACCAATGGAAGAAGAGGGGAAGGCCTTACTGGGGGATTTTCTATGTTGAAAAGGACCTCCCTCAAGGCCCACCCTCATCACAGTTGGTGACGTTGCATCCTTTGAGGGCCAAAAGAACAACTTTCCTATAGGCAGCAGGAGGTGGAGGTGTGGCTGGAAGTATCTGGTCAGGAAACAGAAGGTATCAGTCCAAGGTGGCAGTGGGTCAGTTGGCCTCTGTAAATCGGAGAAGGTTCAGAGTGAAAATGGAGGCCAGGAGGAGGATGAAGAGTTGAATAAAGGAAAAAGAAGGAAAGGGGAGGATGAGCAGAAGACAATGAAGTTCAGGAAGAGGAGAGGAGGAAAAGATGGTGAATGAGGAGACTATGAGAGAGAGGTGTAGAGGGCAGGGAAGAGGAGAGAAGACAGGGAAAAGAGAGAACATTAATAGGACCAGAGATTTAGAGCTGGGGGGAAGGGAAGGGAAGGCTGAGGGAGAAGGGCAGAGCCACTGGAAAGAGGTCTCTTGGCCCTCCCCTTAAATTGCCCTCTCTCATCTGCTGCCAATGTTTGCTTATTTGCTTCCATCACCCACTGGCTCAACCCTTCCCTCCCCTTGCCTTTCCCTCCACCGGGCCTGTCTCAGCCAACGAGCAGAGAGAGATTCCCTGTAGTTGCCTTCTGCAAACACACATCTGTTCATGACCTTCTGTGGGCTCCAAAGCTCTAGCTCCCCACATCTTAAAGAAGCCTGGCCCAGGCTGCCTTCAATAGGGAGGAATGCCCCATGCCAGCGGCCATCTGCCCTGTGCTGTAATCACTGACACAGCCCTTAAGAATGCCCTCCCTACCTCTGCTCTCCCAGGCAGCTGAGGCCTGGACCTCCATGGTCCCCCTCCCCACCTTTGCTCCCCCAGCTTTCAGCTCCAGAACTTGTCCCTCCACCACACTGGACCCTCTGGGAGTCCTTCCTTCCAGTGAGCTGGCCCCTCTGGGCCTGGCCTGCCCACGCTGGAGGCCTGAGGAAGCCTGTGCTTCCCCACCCGGCTTGGCGGTCCAGGTTTCCCCTCCCTCCCAGGCCCCAGCCTCAGCTCCCCCCTTCTGGGCCTCTCCTCCTGCAGCTGTCGTGCTCTGAATAAATTACCGCATGGATTAAAGGAGAGCTCCAGTCGGATGAGCTTTCCCTGGGCAGGATTTCAGTTTCGTTTTCTCCTCCAGTGCTGGAGTCCTTGCCCAGAGCTGCTGTTGGCCAACCGCCGGGGTCAAGAGCCCTCTCCTTCTTAGCCTGGCCTGGAGCATTCCACTGGGACTCTCTGTCTATGGCACAGCCTTTCTTGCCAGTAGAAGGAACCCGGGAAACTCAGAGGGCACAGAAGAGGCAGCCAAATAAGCCAAAGAGTCCTTAGCTTGGCTTGGCTTGGCTTGACCTGACAGGAGTGAGCAGTTCAGGCAGGGCAGCCCAAGCCCAGAGCAGGGAGCTGACTGCTGTGAGCCCAGAGCCAAGCCCTGCCTCCAGCCTCCCCTGACTGCAGCCTCTGCACTGGAGAGCTCCCCTAAACCTCAGCTCCAACCCCCCTTCCCCAGAGCTCGTACCCCATTTCCTGGGGAGGGTCACAGCAAGGTCAGGACCCAGTTCCACTCTGCTTCTAAGAGGAGTCTTTGTCCTCCCGTTGTCCCCTTCTCCTGGGCCTCTGCCGGCCACTCTACCTGCTTTTCCCATCCCTGCTCCATCTGGCCCTTTTCATGCCCCCTGAGGAGATGACTTTGCACACTCCACCCTTGGCTGCCCAGCCCTTGCTCCTTTTCTGGTGTTCTTCCCCAGCTGGCACCTTTTACTTTCCCAGGTCCCCTATTCACTCCCCTCCCTCAAGGAAAATCTATGTCCTGTTTTGCTTTGGGTTTCTCAAGAAGTATGGCCAGGGCTGGTTCCCCTGGCTCAGCCTCTTGAAGCTTAGAGGATTGGGCCTGTCTAAAGGGAAAGACTCTCTTAGGCCATCTAGTCTAACTGAGGCCCAGAGAGACCATAGAAAGAGGAAATGGAAGAGTCAAGGACTGGACCCTGCAGCCTCAGGGGTTCTTGGCCTCCAAGGGGTCCAGGGACAGATTGCAGGAGGTCCAGGAACTTTGATGGGAAAACATGACATCTTTATTTTCACTACCCTCTTAGAGAAATTGACCACTTCCTTCAAGGATGAACTTCCAACAACATAAACGTTGTTCAGAGGAAGGATCCATGCCTGCCAAAGGGAGCCAGGAGACCCAAAAGGCAAAGAACTCATGCAAATGACTGGCATGTCCCCTTGGGAAATGGCAGAGATCCTTTGGAGATAGCACCAGTTGTTGGGGGTGGGGAGGGATCTAGGCAGGTGCTAGTGGGAGCTTTGTTCACTCAGCCTCACCACCACCAGGCTAACTTTGCCAGGAAAGGGCATAGGAGCCAGGGAAGGAGCCTCTACCATTTCTGACTGAGTACCACTATGAGTCTGGTAAAATGAGGATGTTAATACCCATTGTAATTTTGGAAGCACTGAAGACATGTGAGTTTGGGCACTCTGGGGAAGTTGCATTATTCTGATATCTCCAGGGCTGGGGAGGAATGTGAAGAATGCTCACACTTGGGATGGCTCTCAGTCACCCTCCTCTGGTGGGGAGGAGTTAGGGTGAGTCCCAAAAATCTGAATCCAATGAAATTTAGGGGAAAAGTGAAAGAATAGAGAAAGAGCCTGGGGAACAGAGAACAGGAAAGGAAGTGGTGGGCTAAGCCTAAATCCTAGCAGAGTCTGTCCACCTCTTCCCTCCCCTCTGTGCCACCCAGCAGAACCACCCAGTATCAGGCCCTGAAGCACCAGGGCCCTTCTGGAAGCCCCGACTGGAACAGGAGTGGGAGGATTAGGAGAAGCAGAAAAAAGGAAGATAAAGCCCTAGGCACAAGCTCCAACAGCTGAGCTGGGAGTGGGTATATTCTTCCTTCAATGGGGGCTCGGCAGCAGCATGCTAGACCCATGCCAGGCTCAGGCAGCCAGCAGAGCAGACTTATTAGGACACAATTTAAGGCTTCAGATCAAGAGACAAAATCATGAGAGGGGCTGCTTCAGTCCCCTTAGCTGGAGTCATCTGATGCCCTTCCTCATGGAAGGTGTTCAGGTCATTGCCACAAACATTTAGCAAATTCTCACCATGGAGAGAGCTGTGCTCCATACTGAGGAAGATACAGAATGAAAGAAGACTGTTGCCCCTGCTCTCTGAGGGCTTATACAAACTCAAACCTTAATTAAGCCTTCAAGCTCCAAGTGTCACATCCTCTGTGTAGCAATACTCTGGAATTACTCTCCAAAGCCATGCCCCCTCCCTTCTCTATCCCCTCCACCCCCACCCCCAGTTGTTCAGGCCTCCAGAATTAGGCTGGTTTTGTCTCTCCCCCAGGGTTCTAGGAGTGGGGGGGGGATGATGGTGCATTTCCTTTGGGTTATTGACTCAAGCCTCAGTTCCAATATGTTCTCCACCCCCCCCCCCAGCCACTAGTGGTTAGGAGCCCAGTTCTATTTCACTGATCATCAATTAGCTTTAACAAAGGGATATTTAGTGAGAAGGGCTAGTAAGCCCAGAAGTACAAACATTTCTCCAAGTTCACTTCTGAATTTGCCATTGCTGGTGGACATGTTGCTCTAACTGTCCCTGAGTTGCCTTTGACCTCTGCTGAGTCAAAGGGGCTGCTCCTAGGGACTTTGCTTCTCACCATCCAGCTTCTGACAAATCTCTGGCTCCCAGACCTCGGAGGCTTTGCCGTTCTGACCTTTCCAAGCCACCTCCAATACTCCTTCACCTAAAATCAGGAAGAAGAGACACAACAGAGACAGCAGCAGGAGCAGTGCCACAGAGCCCCGAGGGGGAAGGAGGGAGGGGAGAAAGGCCTGAGGCCTGTCCCTGCCCAGGGCTTAGTCCTGGCAGCACAGCCAGTTAAGAAGGATGACCAATCTCTCTTTGGCCGCTTAGCATTTGTCATCTTGTAGTTACAGATGCTCATGCTCCAAGTTGGGGAGCAAGGACCTTCCATTATACATCATTGTGCCTTTCCAAAAGCTGGCTCCCAACCAGCTGAAAAGTTGAAAGCCCTTCTCACCAGAAACTTGTAGGTCATCTAGTCCAACGTCTTCATTTTACAGAACAGGAAACTGAGACCAACAAGAGAGACTTGTCCAGTTGTTAAACTGCAACGTTGCCCCCAGGTCCTTGGTCTCCATATCTAGCCCTTTACCTCCCCCCCAATTGAATCACGTTCCTGGTGGCACCAGATTGTGAATGGCCTTGAATCCCAGGTGAGGGAGTTTGCATTTCACTCAGGACACCTTAGGGAACCAGTAAGGATTTTTGAGCAGGGGTGTGACCTAATAATATCAGCCTGAAGATGGCCCAGCTCCACTGGCCACTAACTTGCTCCCCCACCCCAGAAATAGAAGGAAGAACTGCAAGCAGACATCCAGTCACAAGGCAAGGAGCAAATGGGTAGTGAGGAGGAAGAAGAGAATGCTTGAGGCAGATGGAGCAAGCAGGACATGGAGATAAGACCAGGATGTGACCAGCCAGAAAAGTGACAATGACCTTCTTCCCCTTTCTGAAAGATTGCTCCTGCCTAGTAGTTGAGTGGGGAAATGATGCAGATACAGACGGTGCCCTAAGGGTGAAGAGTTGCTTTCCCAGTGCTTTGTGAATCGCCTAATTTATTCTGTAATCCAGAGGTGCCCTAAAGTCCTTTCCCCCCTTATCTCGAACCTGTACGGGTCCTTTAATTTTTAACCTACATCCTCCTGCCCTGTCCTTAAATCCTTAAACCATAAAGAATTCCCTTTGTCTCCCTCATCCTTTGTACATCATCCTGGCCTGTCTTTAATCTTTAACCTCCCTAAAAACCTCAAAAATGACATCACCATTCTGAAACCTCTATATAAGTGTAAACTCCCCCAAATATCGGGGTCTCACTTAGCTTTCTTGCTAAGCAGGCCCATGATGCTTTTCTGAGTAAAATTTAAAAGCTACTATTGACTAAAAGAGAAGGTCTAAGGGAATTCTTAGCTGAACCAGCTCTCCCAACTCTAAACCTCGTCAGTAGGAAGCAGAGAGAACAGAACAGTAGACATCCAACTGAGCACACAGGCATTAGAAATTTGGTCCTTAAGAGACCCTAGTAAGGCTGAAGAAGATCTGAAAGTAGGAGGGGGAGGAAGGGCTGAGGCCCCTTGTGGGGAGCATACAGGAGTGGTCAGGGAGAGGCTGTCTGTCCTTGTGGGCACCCCAGCTTTAGGCTCCCTGGGCAATTCTCAACCTCCCCAATTGGTGCCCAGAGCCAGGAATGCTGGGAGAATAGGAGCTGGTTGGGGAATTGGGAGACAAGTAGCAAAATGGAACTCCCCATGTTTCACTAGAGAGGAATGTCAGAAATGGTCCCTCTGGCAGTCTGACAAATGGGAGGCAACACAGAATGGCAAGGCAGGAATTGAGTTTTGGAATGTTTGGGATTAGCTATAATCTCAGGGATTTTAGATCACTTCATTGGTGACAAAGGTAGGTGAGGCAGGGATTCCCAAAGGAGGAAGCAGGCTTAGAGAGGGCACAGGATTGATACTAGGTTACATGGTTTCTAAGTGTTTCGGACAGGATTCAAACTCAGGTCTTTGAACTCTAGGTCCAATGGTGTTTTTCCCATCCCCCCCATCATTTAAGTTCACTTAACCTCTGTTTGCCTCTGTTTCTTCATCTGTAAAATGGGGGTAATTCATCTCTCAGTGTTGTTGTAAAGGTCAACATAAAGTGCTTTGCAATTCTTAAAGGCTTCTATTGACACTAGCTATGACAACTATTGGGCTGGTTTAGAAGGTAAGTGTGAACTAGATGGCTTGTGGAGGGCCCTCCTAACCAGGGCACTGATTCTCTGATGTTTAAGGAAGGAGGTGGGCTCTAAGGCAGACTGAGTCTGCACCTGTTGTCTATGGTTCTGGCAGGGAGGACTCTGGCATTGAGGCTGCTCTGCCTTCAAGAGACCCCATGAGTGGGGAGGGGAAAGTCACTTCTAGCCTGTTGAGAATGGAGGATGACAAGACATCTCCCAGGACCTGGAGCCCTATCAGACAACGTCTAGCCCTCCATGATCTCCCAGTCTCAGGGAAGATGGATAGCTTAGACTAGAGAGTTAACTCCCATCCCCCATCTCCCCTCCAGCTCCATGGTTCCAAATTGAGGAGCCCTGGCTGCTGGGCCGTGGATCAGAGCTCCAGAAATGGAAGGGACCTAAAAGGTCATCTTGCCTAGACTTAATTCCCCAACTAAAGGGAAGCCACAATTTGGACAGTCCTAGTGCCCACCTTTTTACAATTTACAAAGCATTTTCCCAACAAGGCTAAGAAGGAGGCAGAATTGAAGTGTGAAGTGACTTGTCCACCCTCAACACTCCCAAGTGTCCCTGCTTGCCATGGACTTCAGCTCTCCAGACTCCAGAAATAAAGTCAGTCCCCCCTTACTGACAGCATTCACATCCACTCCCCTTCTTTTAAGGGTGAGGAAGTTAAGGCCTAGAGATAAGAAATGATTTATCCAGAATCTTATAAAAACTCTAATAGGTAGGTAGTTCCACTGTTAGAGATCCCTTTTGCAGAAGAGGAAACAGGTAGTCAGAGCAGTCAGATGACTTGCTCAAAATCCTACACCTAGTGAGAGGCAGAGCCAGGCTATGACCTCCCCACTGCAGTATTCTTTGTACTCCATGATAGTTCCTCTTTGAGATTCATTTTCTGACTGCTACAGTATCATACCCATTTTACAGATAAGGCAGATGAGGCAGCAATATAAGCAAGTAAGGGCCAAGAGCTGTAGGTAGGAAGAAGCCAGAGTCCTTTAGGACCTGAGTCTATGCCCAGGCCCTATTGAGTCAGTACAAAACTCTATTCATAATCCCCTCCCCTCCCTCCCTCCACCTTCCTCCAGCCCAGTTCCAACAGCTACTTAGAGCAATGCCTCCTGTGGAACTTTGTCTTCTGGAAGCAGGATGAAGCCCAATGTCCCATAGAGAGAGCTGCCTAGGAACTCTGGGGAAGGGGGGCAAGATGTGGAACAACACAAGCCCCACTGGGAAAACATCAGTCAGTGAGACTGAAGGGTGAGTAGCTAAGTCAGCAAAGAGGGCGGGGCTCTCTGGATTCTCGCCTCCTGACTCCCCTGACTGTCTCACACATTTCTTGCCCGCAAGGCCTGGCCCCTCCCCTTGTTGTCTCCCTGCTCTCCACTTTCCCTGACCTGTCCTGTTTCTCCCTGTCCCATAGACCTGGCTGTACCAGACCTAGAAATGATTGCCCTAGGGGCTCCCTAATTTGATCAGAACAGGCCAATTATCTCCAATTTATGGAGCGAAGTTGGAAGTTCAGAAAAGAGCAATGTGCACAATTAAGGGACTGGAGGGCAGGTAGGTGTTCAGTGGTGGTGAGGGGTGGAGCTGGAGCCAGGCTGAGGATGGCAGGAACCAGCTCAGAATTGGGAGAGCCGAGGGTCCCACCTGGAAAATCAGCAAACCCCGAAGACCAGGGCTAGAAGGATTGTGTACCTGATTCTTTAGACTTAAGAAAGTGATGGATAAAATGAGAAAAGGGGCAGATTGAACTTAAAAGTGTATTGTGTGTATATCTTCCTATTCCCCCCCCCAAGCTGGTTGTTAAACATTCACCAGTGCCCTGCTGGAGACAGAGAGAGAAAGTCTGACACCTAGGGAGCAGTGTGATCGTGGGGAAAGAAAGAAAGAAAGAAACAAAGAAAGAAAGAAAGAAAGAAAGAAAGAAAGAAAGAAAGAAAGAAAGAAAGAAAGAAAGAAAGAAAGAAAAAGAAAGAAAGAAAGAGAAAGAAAGAAAGAAAGAAAGAAAGAAAGAAAGAAAGAAAGAAAGAAAGAAAGAAAGAAAGAAAGAAAGAAAGAAAGAAAGAAAGAAGGAAAGAGAGGGATGAACATGAGAAGAAAGACTGAAGGGGAGGTGTGATGAAAGGAAAGGGGAAGGAGAGGAAGACGGGAAGGGAAAAGAAGGAATTAGTTAGCCTAGAAGAAGAGGTCTGAGTCCCAAGGAAGGGCAGGCAGGACTCTTCAAATGCAGGCCTCCCCTCACCCCACTCCCACCACCCCATTCACACCCCACAGCTAGGCTCAGCCATTGCTAACCCTGGGATCTTTTCAGCCCCTGGAGGTAGGGCTAGAAATGTCTGGAAAAGCTGGGCAGCACAGATTGGTTATAAGGTTCTATTATGTGGAAAGAGAACTCAGGAACTCAGCACTCCAGAAAGCCCAGTCCTTGGCTGGCTGAGTAAGCTAGGAGTGGAGGGGGCTGGGTGGGGAGTGGGGAAGGGGGAGCTGGGGTCTGGCCCTGCAGCCCTCCAGGGTGGAGGGCACTGAGGAGATGAGCAGTCTGGGTTCCCACTGGAGAAGAAGAGGACCCTTCCTGGGACAGAATAACCTCCTCCAAAATGGTGAGCACATAGTTGATATGGTTCCAGCTAGAAGAGCCTTTGGACCATGAACTGGCCTCAGAACACAGATAACAGATCAGTAGAGGCAGAAAGAATCTTTTGTGTTAGGTCCTCATAGAAAAATCAATATTGAACTGGAAGGGAAATCAGAAGTCTTCAAATCCACCCTGTTCATTTTGGGAGGGGGAAAGTGAGGTCCAGAGAAGAGAAGGAGAGGGAGCATGTGAGGCAGAGTGTGGGCCAGTGCAAGCCCTCCCCAAGCCCTCTGGTTCACATTCTGCCCAATGAATTCATCAGCCAGGCCTTGGCATCTAGATTGAGTGATTTAATCAAGTGTCAGCTGTGATAAACCCTTAGTCAATGGGGAAGGTTCTTCTTAGGGTTTGTATGAAAGGGGCTGATGTTATTTGCTGCTCGGGAACTATCTTGTGACTGGGTAAAGAGGAAGCAGCCATAGCCTGTGGAGGCTCGGAACAGCAGAGCACACGCTGGGTTTCTGGGGAGAATGGGCTATAGACTAGAGTGTGGGTGGGCAAAGGGCCAACTCCTAGTTCCTGATTCTCCCTTTGGGAAGCTCCCCTTAGGTGTAGCTCTCTGCTGAGCTGGAGGAGGTAGCTCCCTTCCCATGGGATGCCCAGTTTGGCCTCTGTATGTTTTGGGGGCTCTGAGTACATCCCTAAGGCATCTGCTTCTACTACCAGCCATGGTTGCTCAAGGAGACAGTGCAATTAGTTCACTTAGATGTCTCTAAGTGTTTGGGATGGCCACTGATGAATGTGTATGAAAGAGCTTGGCAGGAGTGGGGAGGGAGGGAAAGAAAAACTTTCCTCCCCACCCCCCAAGTACTTTACCACTGGATTTACTACTTTACCTCTTGATTCGTGGGGGTTTGAATGATCCAAATCCCAGACTAGCTGTTTCTCTCCCCCCCCCAAATCCGAAGATATTTCTTGGGTACCATCCTTTCAAATTAGGAACTTATTCAAACATAGTTCATTTCTGATCTATTGACCGATTCAATGAGCTCTCTGGGCCTTCTGTGATCATTGTAATAGGGGTAACCCATCACCCTAACACACAGAAGAGGAAATTACATTTAATGGGAGAGCTGAGATTAGAACTCAGCTCTCCCTCATCATCTCCTGATAATACTGGGCACTTACCTATCACTTGTTATACTCATAACAAAACCACCAGCCCATGGAGACTGCTTTATAGTTCTGTCCAGTGGAGAGAACCAGTGTACTGTTGTGGAAAGAGCGTTAGAAATGGAGTCTATTCAGCACCTACTACATACAACGAGAGATTTCACGCGAACGGTCCTTGTTCTGGAGTAGCTCACAACCTAACTGGTAGAAGATGGGTACCCAGACAGCAGTGATAGCAAAGAGAGTGAGGTCAGTGACAAAAGCGGAGCCTTATCAAACTCTCTAATCACCTTCCTGAGATCCCAGGGACCAAAGGACGACTCCCATGGAGAGTCATCCCACGCATGGGGGCTGCTTCCTTTTCATAGATTGGCTGAGGCTGAGGAGGGTGGGTTCCTATCTCTTGTCTTTTCCTACACTCTCTCTTCCTTGGGTAGGTTTCTCCCTCTCCCTTCCCCCAAGGGGCTGGAAATGACAACGTGGAGGAGAAGCTCCCACGGAGTGATCTGGGCTCTATCAGGTGAGCCTGAGATGGGGGTTCTTGGACCTCAAGTTCCAGCTTTCTTATCCTGACTTCTTGTCTCTTTTTCTGAGCACAGATCAGAGGTGAGCAGGCTCCAAAATGGGCATTTCTAACTTTGGGGAATCATTTGTGGGCAATCCTAGTCTGAGATTTCCCACATGCAAGAATTCTTAAGTGTGAAAGTAAGCCCTGGTCTCCCCGAGGGAAAGGCTGTCCTTACCAACTCACTTCACAGAGGAGAAGACATTTCTCCCCAGAAGATCAAGCCCATGCTAGGGGTAGGTCAGGAGATGTGAGCCTTGCCAACCCTCCTCCAGGATATTGCTGGGAGATGCTTTCATAGTTCACGTCTGATGGATGCACAAAGAATCCTTTCCTTTCTGTGGAAATCTAATGAGCTTCTGTGAATCTGTAGGCATTTTTCAGAGCAGGTAAAATAAAGTCCATCCCATACCTGACACCCAAGTGGGTGTCATATGTTCAATGACCATATGTGCAAGGATGCTATTGCCTCTTTGGTGGAACCTAGATACAAGGCAATGCCTAAGGGAGTTTTACCTTGAGAGAAGGAGGCAGTGCAGATATGGGCCAAGTCCAAGAGAGAAGCTGATCCATTGGGTGCCAAGCTGGCCCCATGATCCCCGAGTCCTTAGGTGGGAGATACATAAGAGTGCAAAGACCCAGCCAAGGCTCTGTGATGGATGGGGGAAGCAGCAACACTGATTTCACATGGATGAAAATGCTCTGCCATCTCCCTGCTGAGCTCCAGGCCTGAATTATGTAGAAGGATTCTCAGGTCTCTTTTGCCTAGCCCCAAGTCCTTCCCTCACCTCCAGCCTTGCATCTCCAACTGCTTATTAGCCACCTTGAATTGTGTCTCATCAATATCTTAAGCTTGAAGCAACCAAAACAGAGCTCAGGCTCTTTGCCCCAAACATTCCCCTCTTCCTCACTTCCCTATTCTTGTCAAGGGCACCCCCAGCCTCCTAGTCACCTGTGAACTGCCACCTGCAACCTGGGGGTCATCCTTGATTGCTCATTCTCTCACCTTCTACAGTCAGTCATATATCAAGGCTTGTCATTTCTACCTGGTGCAAGGGCCTCATCACTGAGTGCCTGCCTGCCTCAAGTCCCACCCACATCCCTACCATCATCCACTCAGCCATCAATCAACTCCAGCGGCTCCCTATTGCCTCCAGGATCAAACAGAAAACCTTTGACTTTGAAAGCCTTCCATAATTCAGCCCCTTCCTCCCTTTGCAGCCCTACTCTGTGGCTCAGCAACACCGGCTGCCTTGAGGTTCCTCCTGCATTTCCTGACGGAGCATTTTTTCTGTGTCCCCCCCATCCCACACCGAAGACTCTCTTCTTATGCCCACCTCTCGGTCTCCTTAAGTGCCTTTCCTCTGCTGAGTCCCTTTAGTTAGTTTATCCCTGTTGGCACATGTGCACTCTCTCTAGATTAGAAGCTCCTTGAGGACAGACTATCTTTGGCCTCTCTCTGTCTTTCCAGCACTCAGCTCAGTGCCTGGCATACAGTAGGGGCTCAATGAATGTTTCCTACTGGTAGACTCCTCCCTGGCCTCCCCTTCCATCACTCATGTTCAGGCTGCCTCCCTCATGTGTAGAACGCTTTCCTTCACCTTGGCCTGGAAGGATTCTTTGCTCCTTTCAATGCTCACATGAGGTCTGTATCCTGCTCAAGCCTGTCATGATTTACCTCAGTTTTCCTGAAGTTCTTTGGAATTTACTTCTCTGTGCCCGTTATATTCCCCTTCCCCATGAGAATGGAAATCTTGAGGGCAGGGAGTGGCTTGGTTTCATCTTTGTTTCCTCAGTGCCTAGCAGAAAGCCCAGAACACAGCAAGACAAAGAAATCTTCGTTGACTGTAACAGCAATTAACTCAGTCCCTGCCCTCAAGAGGAACTGAGTTGGTGATTAGAGGAAAGGAGAAATTTCAAGAGACAGAGTTGGAAAGCAGACATTGAGAGCAAAGGCACAGGGATGGGAGAGGGAAGGATGGAAGAAGAGGGATGGAAATAGGCCAGCTTTGCTGCAATGTAGCGTCTAGGAAAAGGAGTGGAGGGAGGTCCACGGGAGCCCAGATGCCTCCAGCCATGCCCTCTCTTCCTGGAATCGGGAGCCCAAAGCCTCCCTGGCCTTGGGCAGGCCGCCTTTCGTCTTCTCTTGCTTGGCTGTCTCCAGCCACACCAGTTCTGCGAGGGCAAGGACTGTCTTTGTAAGACCTGTGCTCAGCACAGTGTCAGAGTAAGGGCCAATCCCATGGGGTCAGAGCCTCAGACCTGGACCAGAGAGAACTTCAGGAGCCCTGAAATGGCACCAAATTGAGTCCCCCTCAGTTCACAGGTACGTTTACAGCAATGCTCAGAGAGAACATCACACAGAGAGTAACTAGGCGTTTCAGCTGGGCACCGTCTCACTATCATAGCGATGCAATAATCAATTGAGAAACTTTTATTAGGTACCAGGCACTGTGCTAAGTTCTGGAGGCAGTGCGCAGCGGAGATGGGGAAGACTGGGGGGAGGGGGAGCAGTGCAGAACCTCTGCCCGCAAGAACTCAGGCAGTGCCAGTGGGGATGGAGATGAGAGACTTGAGCAAGAGCTTTTGGCAGGATCAGTAAGGGGCTGCCTGTAGGGGGTCAGGGAGAGATACTGCTGAGATTATGAGCCCTGGTGCCTGCAAGGATGGAAGTAGAGAAGTTAGTCCCCAGCCAGCACAGGACAGCTTCTGATAGGAGGAGGTCCTGAGCTGGGGACAGTGGCAGCTTAGAGAAGCTCCAAGCTCAGGACTCCTTGAGACCCAAGGAACAGGGAAGAGAGAGAAGGGAGAAAGATTGGGGATTTGAGGATGTCAGAGCCGGGGACCCCCTCAAGTCACAGAGAAGGAAACTGAGGCTGAGAGAGGTGAAGGGTCTGCAGGCCAGCCAGAACCAGAGTTGGAAGGTATCTTAGAGACCATGTCATTCAATCCTCCCAGAATCCCCATTCCCCAAAAAGCCCAGGTCAGCGGGGCACAGAGGAGAACAAAAGCCAGGAGTTTATCAGCAAGTCTTACCATTTTATTTCTTTATGGGGTTAACAGGGAGCTGAGGAGCCTCTGTCCCCACCCCTCACCCCCCACCCACCCCCACTCCCACCCCCAGCACAACAGAAACTGAAAGCAGCACACAGGTACATACACTCGCGCACTCACACACAGAGACTGGACACAGAGTCAAAATAGAAGAGCGGGCGGGCAGCAGCAGCGGGCAGGCATCAGGTGGGTGGGGCAGGGAGAGTGCTTGGTGACTGACTCAGAAAATGAATATCATAGGAACTAATGCCCAAAGTCCTACTCATGAAGCACAGTGGCCAGCTTAGGGCAGAGGAAAGCAGCCAGGGAAGGGACAGAGGGAGGGCAGCTCACAATGGACAGGGAGTAGAGAGAACAACATCAACGTTGACTTTGGCGCCTCCTGGCCACCCCCAGCCCACAAGGGCCAAGGACCTAGGCTAATCTGAGCTGGGCAGCTCCTGGGCACTTGGGGTGGGGGGAGGTGCTAGTGGTTTTCCCTGTGGCCCTGGGCCCCTTCTACAGAGGGCACCTGCTGAGGGTCTCACAATACTCTTCATCCAGATACTTTAAGAGAACCTGGCCTGGCCACAAAGAACTAGCTCCCTGGCTGGCTAGAGCCCAGGACTGAGCTATAGGATTTCGGAGCCTGCTGGGCAGGGGCAGCGTGCTGGTGGCGGCAGACTAGAACCTAAGTGAAGAAGCTATAGCAGGTACAGAGCCTGTTGGGGCCTGACTCTCTGCTCTGTAGGGCACCCTGGTACATGCAAGCCTCTCTGAGTCCATTAGTTGAAGTCAGTCCCAGACCTACTTCACTCCCATCTACTCCAGGCCCCCGTAACCCACAATACTTTTGCAAGCCCCAGGTTCCCTACCAGTGGCTCCTAGTATCAGTTCTCAGGGGTCTTAGGTGAGAGGCCTTAGCTGGCTGAGAACCTTCTGAAACTGAACTGTGTCCTAGCTCCACCCTGTTCTAAGGCTGAGAGAATGGGCCAGGTCATTCAACAGCCAGCCAGAGGCAGCCTGATCTCCAGCCTGTCCTCCAAGCTTCGGGGCCTGCCTCTTCACTGCTGCTTTCCTTGCACATCCTTCCCTGTCCCCTCAAGATGCCCCTCATAATAGCAGTTGGCACAAAGTTCTACTGAGTCTGGTCTTTGGTAGGTCAGGTGGGAAGCTCACCCTGGCAGTTCTTGGGCCTCAGTGGTAGCACCAGGCTCTCCCCTCACTGAAGATTGGCATGGGATGCAAGAGGAAAGGCCTGTGGGGGGCCCCAGGCCTGAGCCACTTTTTCCATAGCCTTCCAAACTGAGAGTTGAGTCTGAAATGCCTCTAGATCTTTGAGCCCAAATGGAGGGGAGCTGTTTGGGCATCTGCTGCCTTACAGCCCTAAGGTTTTTTCTCCCCCTGTCTCTGGTTTAAGCTGGTTGCCCCCTGTTCAGTGCTGCTGGGTGGGGAACAGAGACTACCCCCTCTACAGGGAGGTCTACTGGGCAGTCTAGCTTCCCAGGAACAAGCCCCTTTGACTTCCCTCTTCTCTTCTCTTCTCTCCAATAACCATGCCTATTCTGGGCTTTGCTGAGAGTCTGAATCCCAACCGGTGACTGGTCCTTACTTCACCCCAGCCCTGAGAGCCTCTCCTTCCCTGTGTCTGCCAAGCCCCATTTCCACTCCTCCTCCTCCTATCTCCTCAAGCCCCTTCCCAAGTGGCTCTCTCTCTCTAATCCTTCCCTCTGCTCCTGTACTCTTGTTCATACAGAACCCTTACCCCTTGGCCCTCCTCAGCTAGGGGAGTGAGGTGCCACTAAGCTCTAGAGAAGCTGCTTGATCCCTCACTTTGGCCCCAGGAAGAGGAAGGTGCAAGGCTAGGAGATGAGGGCATTGCCAGCTAACTCCTACAAGTATAGGGCTTTGGGGGTGGGCAGCGGGGTTTGAAGGGAATAAGGATTTCCCAGTAACACAAGGAATATGGTAGGGGGAATGCCTCTTCTCCTCCATCCCCCCACCAAATATCTGGGGCCTGGGGGTGGGGCTAGGGTAGCGGCTTACTTCCTGGGGGCAGCTCTCCGGGCTGGGGACTGTTCCCCCAACCCTCTCTTCCCCTTTTTTTGGCTTGGTCTTGGGGGAGGGCACTGGATACTGCTCCCTGTTTCTTCCCCCTGGCAGAGCCCCCCACCCCCACCCCCCACCATCAGAGCTGCTCTTGGGCTGGGGGTAGGTTAAGGGGGCTGTGGGTCACCCTCCCTTCCCCCTCCACCTGGTCCTGCACCTCCTCTGTGAGGAGGGCCCTTAGCAGGAGTGCAGCAGCAGGAGCAGTGGTGCTGTGTGTGCTGGCCGGAGGGGTGCTCTCCCTCCCTCCCTCCCTGGGGCTCATTCTTCTGTGGACACGCCCTCTTCTAGGGCAGGCAGCACCTGAAGGCCCAGGCCCCCAGCACTCTGGCTGCTGGAGAAGTTTGCCACGGTGTGCAGAAGCATGAGCGTGAACACAAGGACATACAGACGGATCCTGCTGGGGCTGAGGCAGGAGCCCCCCGACACGGGCAGCAGCAGCGAAGGGGGCCTGTATACTGCGGGGGCCAGCAGGTGGTGGTGGGAGGGGGGCAGCTGCTGGTGCTGGGAGGGCTCGGGGAATGCTCGCCCCCCCCAGGAGGAGCCCTTGCTGCCCCCCAGGGAGGCACAGGGCTCCAAGTTCACCTCACAGCACTCGGCCTCCTCGGGCCCCCGCGGGCTCTCCATCACCCCTGCCAACAGACAAGTGGGCGGCTTGGGCTTGGCAGCTGGTGAATGCTGACCAGGCCTCACCTGGCCCTTCCCAAAGACACTGAGCCTTGTCCTCTGCCCTTAGCTCTCCCTTCCTCCCCTAGTCCAATGGGGGTGGGGGGGGAGTGTGGGGGGGCTGGGAAGAGGTGGTGACCACCCAGTGAGTCCCCTGGCTGAGGCCCTAGCCCTGCTCCCAATCCAAACATTTCCTTGTCCTGGCCCAACCCCAACTGTGCTTACTCCCCTCCTCCATCTGGCACTCTCCATGCCCTCTTCCCTCCCCTCCCCCACTCTACCTGGTGCCCTCCACGCCACTCCCCCCTGACCTGCACAGATGAAGCCGGGGAGCCCTCCATAGATCAGCTCATCATTGTCGGGGAGCACAAAGGGGCACCTGGTCTGCACCTCCAGGCAGTATTGCTTGCATGGCACCCGGGGATGGCAGTTCTGTTGGGTCACACTGAAGTACTCAGAGCACAGCCAGGCCTTGTAGACAGCCTGGGGAGAGAGGAGACAGTGTCACCCTCAGGGGCTGTCCCTCCCCCAGCCTGAACCTGCCCCCCCAAGCTCCCTGGAGCCTCCCATATACAAGAGGAAATGGGTTTCATGATTAGGGGAGGGGAGGCTCCTTCTGTCTCCATTGAGAAGTTAATGCATTATAGAAGCATTATAGAAGAATGTTAGAGCTGGAAGGACGAGCTGGGTGACCTTGGGCAAGCTACTTCACCTCTTAGCCTCAGCTTCCTTATTTGTGAAAGGTCCCTTCCAGCTCCAAATCTCCAAGCTTACAGAAAAACTGCTCCACATGACATCCAATTTCCTCAACTCTAAAATAATTTGCCCAAGGTCATCCAGCTAGCTTGTGACAGAGTTGGCACATGACAATCTTAGACCCACCACCTAGGGACCCAGCAACCAGAGTATAATGGCCCAGAAATGCCTCTGGTAACATTCCCCAGTAGAGTACGAGCTCCTTGGAGGCAGCCCTTCTTTTTGTAACCTTGGTGTCTAGCCCAGTATCTGGCACATAGTAGGCACTTAGTAAATCTTGGTCAGGTAGAGTTGAGCTGACATATACCAAGAGTGTGGGGAGAATGCATCAGGGGAAATGTATTGCCAATGCCACAACCTGAGGGGTTGGTGTGTCACCCCAAGAGCACCTAGCATCCCAAGGTGAGTCATTGCAAATACTCTCCCAGCCAGAGAGGCATAGCTAGGGACCCCTGGAGAGCAGAGAAGAAAGAGGTGAGGAAAAAAAGGGAAAAGGGAACCAGAGAAGGGCTGTAGAGGGTCTCAACTTTCCATGAAACAAGGGCTTATATCCCATGGATTTCACGGGAAGGAGGTGAAATAGGGAAAAAGGCGAATCATCAGAATGCACCAGAAAAGACTTATATTGAGTTGGTTATCTCCCTCCCTGCCACCTCCATCCCTGTCCCCACTCCCAATGCTCAATCAAAGAAGAGGGCCCAGGACAGAGACCTGAGATGTGTCCACAGTAGAAGTTGTGAGGAGGGGGCAGGGGTGTGTGGTGGGAGGATGGGTGTGGCTTTTTGTTGGAGACAAAAGAGTCTAAGAAGGAACAATCTGAGAGGTAGGAGGACAACCAGGCAAAAGCAAGCAGTACCATGCAAAGGCAGAGAGGAGAGCATGTCTACAGTATCCAAAGCTGCAGAGAGGTCAAAGATGAAGACTGAGGAAAGGCCATTGGATCAGACATGACAAGGTCATCATGGGAGCAGTCCCAGTTGAATGATGATGTTGAAGATGAGGAATGAGTGAAGGGGGAGAAAACGGAGGCCCAAAATGGAGGCAGCTTTTTTCTAGGACTCATTAGGATTCTATGAGCATCTACAGAGTCAGAGCCAGTCAACCTGAGCCTCACATAGGAAAATACTCCCTGAAAGGGCAAACAGTGATGACTTGGAAGGTCTACCATCGTGCTCAGGACCTGGTTACTGTGGCAAAGGTAGCACAGTGTAGTGGACAGACCACTCACTGGCCCTGGAGGCAGGAGGGACCTGCATCAGACATTAGCTGAGCTGTGATGAGGAAATCACTGAACCTTTCTGAGCATCTGGTGCAATATCTGTAAAATGGCAACTATAATATATGGTTTATAATTATATAATATATAATTATATATATTCTTTGATAGGAATATTATAATACTATCTGTAGTATCCCCAAAGGGTTTTAGTGAGGATCGGATGGGAAGTGCTTTGTGATTTAGGGGGTAAATGTAAAGTGTTAACTGGGGTTCGGAAAGTCACCTTCAAGTGCCTACTATGTGCCAGGCACCCTGTGAAGCATTTATTTTCAAATTTTATCTCACTTGATCCTCACAATAATCCTTTGAGATAGGTGCTCTTACCATCCCCAAACTGAAATTAAAAAGAGGTTAAATGAGTGGTCCCGGGCTGGGGGTCACACAGCTAGTAAAGTATCAAAGGTCAAATTTGAACTCAGGTCGTCCTGACTCCAGGGACAGTAGTCTGTCTACTGCACCATCTAGCTGCCTGTAGGTAGAATTACAAGAGAAGTGGGGCATGGTTAGACTGAGGAAGATCTGGGGTTTTTAGCAGACCACAATATGAGTTGCCTTTATGATCTGCCAGCCAAGAGATTGCATGATTGGCGTTCACACCTGATGTGGTCATAACCTGTTGTCAGGACACATGGTATATTGTTTTCAGTTCTAGGCAGGTGCCACAGTTGAGAGAATTGAGAGGGAGGTGACCCTGATGGTGAAGGATCTTAAGACAATGCCAGATGAGGACTGTTTGAAGCAGCTGGAGAAGAGAAGGGGAGGCAGCACCAGGGAAAGGATGAGATCATTGGCTTCAGGTATTTCAAGGGCTGTCACATAGAAGAAGGCTTAGAGTCACAGAACTGGGAGAAATAGATGAAAGTTCCTCTGAAGAGTGACAGCTCCCTCCTCTCGTGAGGTCTTTTGAGAGAAGGCACGATGTCTGCTCCTCAATATATTCTAGTGGAGATTTCTTTGGGGTCAGGGTTGGACTAGAGAGCAAGCTTTGATAGTCTGAGAGCCTTAAAGCCCTCCACAGATGTCAGCCGTTATTAAAAGAAGAGGCAGGATTAAAACAGTCAGCAGTCGTTGACAACTAGGAAGGCATTTTACTGGAGAAAATAAGCATCTCTTCCACTTCTTGGGGCCCACTCACCTTCGGCCATGCCCTCGCCTTCCCCCCCCCTTTCAAGTGGACCTTTGCACCACTACTTCTGGTTCTTCTTAACTCAGGAAGGGGTTGAAACTGAAAGCAACCCCAGTCCTGGGGGGCAGGGATAGAAGGTGAAAGAGCGCCCTCCTGTGGACTTTTGGTAATTGGAGTGGAACCCAGGAATCTAGGGGGGAAATGATGTGAGGACCCAGGATGAGAGCCCCCATTTCATCTCCAGCACACACAAACATCCCACCCACAGAAGCTGCCTAGGAATAATAATCACAGCAATATTTAGCATTTCTAGAGCTCCTACTATGTGTCAGGTAACATACCCTGGGAGGTAACTGATATTAACCTCACTTTACAGTTGGGAAAACTGATGTAGACAGAGGTTAACAGACTTGCCCAAGGTCACACAGTTAGTCAGTGTCTGAGTCTCCTTTGCTCTATCCACTGTACCACCTAGCTGCTCCACATTATTATTGTTATTATCCAATTTCTCCCTGAGTATCTCTGGGGATGGAGAACTCACCCTCTCCCCAACAGGTCCATTCCACTCTGGAATAGCTCAGATAGTTAGGATCAGAATCAGTCTCTCTTTCCTCCATTTGCTCCTGGTTCTGTCCATCCTTCAAACACTTGGAATGCTCTAAAAGGTGAGGACACTCCCTGCTTTGCCGGGTTGCTGTGAGCAAAGAACTTCGAAGATCATAAACCAAACCACTACAAAAATCTGAGTCCTTCTTAACTGCAAAAATACATCCCACCTTCTCTCCTTCCCCCAAGCCTCCTCTTTTCCAGGTTCAACATTCCCAGGCCCTCGGGGTTCTAGAACTAGCCTGCCCTACAAAGTTCAGAGACACTCAGGATTTTTCCAGTTTAATTGTTTCTGTCTCGGATTTTTCTCCCCATTTTGCTTGTGGTTCTACCATTTCTTCACCACTCTTCTTTTCAGGGTATCCATTGCTTTACTAAAGGTTTCCAGGCACCGTTCATTCCAAGTCATCTATTTCCTGTCCAGTTTTTCCTTGAGAATTCCGATTGCATTCTCCTCTCTTCCTTCAGCATCTGCAGAACCTAGTTTTCTCTTTCCTTGGCAGTCCAGGAAGTGGGAGGGAAAAGTAGCCAGGTACTATAATAGTCTGACCTAGTCAGTGCTGCATTGGCAGCTTTGTGATTGGTTACCAATTAACCCCGACTGGGCAAATGGAGAACTCAGTGGGGCTTCAGTTTTGGTGCTTCCTAAGCCAGTGCTCTACAAAACACAGGTGTGAACACCTCCCTAGTGGATTGTGTACATTATCAGACATAAGTGAAAGCAGACATTTAAAAGGGTGAGATCAAGATGAAATAACAATATTTTAAAGTTAGTTTGTATTGAAACAATACACAAACTTCTCTCACTAGAAAGAGTCATTATTTTAGTGAGGTCAGTGAATGAATAGGTTTTGTTGCTTGGAATTAACTTTACTGTTAGGGTTCATCTCTCACCCTAGCCTGGTGACCCATCAACTGGAAGTGAGGATCAATTGGAAGTGAGGAAAGTGTCCTTTTTCCAAGGTCTTGCTAACCATGATGGCTCTGTGCTAATATCCCAAGGCATAAAACACACCACCTTGAGGTTCGTCCCTCCCAGTCACTATTTCACATCTTCTTTGGGGTTACTGGCAATACTCTGGGCTGACTTCTTGGCAAAGAGCTTTGGGCCAGATTCTTGTTTTTAGCTGTTAAGCGGCTGATCAAGAACTGACGCCAGAAGCCGAAGCGTCAGCCCTGAAGCTCCCTTCCATGTTCCTGGCATCATCTTTCATCCACAATTTGTCTATTGGCAGGCCCTGGCCCAATGTATGAAAGCAAGTCTAGGTCAAACTAGATAAAGGCAGTCTTCTCATTCCAGAGTTAAATGAACTGGGAATGTTTAGCCTGAAAAAGAGATGACTTTGAAGCTGGAGAGCTGGTTTCAAGTCTTTCTTTGAGGGGCTGTTACAGAGTGAGATTAGGGTTGGGCTGATTCTTCTTGGCACCCCTCCCAGGCAGAATTGTCTCTCTATGGCCAACACTCCCCTAATTCTGGGAGCTCCCCAAAGTGGAGTTTCCTCACAGTGACGCTAGGGCCATCCCAGAGCTGCTGGTCCATCCTTGCCCATATCCCTCCAGAAATTCTCCAGAGGAGAGCCCAACAAGCTTGAGGTATATGTCCCTCTCTTCTTACATTGAGAGGATCCAGCATCTCTCACTTGAATCATGAGCAGGTTCCCTTCTTTTGGAATTTGGGCTTTACTGAATTCTTTGACCCTGGACTTCCTTCCTCTTTCTTTGGACTATGCTCATACCCACCAGGCCCCTGTCCCCTTCCCTCAACCAGGAGCAATGGTAGGGGGGAGCTGCTGGGAGAGAGATGTGGATATGATGAGGGAATAACTTCCTCACAAAGTGGAAAGGGCGGTTTTGACTACTCTGTCACTGGAGATCTCCAAGCAAAAGCTGCATGCCCACTTGCGGAGAATGTCCAGAGGTCGCTCCTGCTCACGCCCCCTCTCGGGGGCCTTTCCAATTCTGAGATTGTGTGATATTGCCCCTCGGTCCACCTGATGTGCAGCCGCCAAATAGCTCCTGGGGGGGTACAGACTCTTCTGGGCTCCCCCCACCCAGTTTCCTGGAGCTCAGGCTTAGCCTTGCCAGATCTCCAGCCGAGGTACCCCTGCAGAGGGACTTGGTTCTCCCTCCTTCCCATGGCAGCTGAAATTAAGCCTAATAAGCTTGTTCATCTGCTAATGGGCAAGGGGAGAGAGGGGAAGGGGTTAGTGGTGGCCTACAGAAGAGTATATAGCCTTTCTCCTTAATTACTCGACCCTCCCTCCTCTCTCCCTGAATCTTCACCCCCCCCCCATCCTTGGTCTCCATGGCAACTGACTGGGTGAGCAGATTGCCTGGGGAGGACACCAGGCCTGTGGGTGGAGAAGCAGGAACAGGCAAGGAGCTAATGAGGGGATTGGAAGAAGCAGGCTGCCTTTGGGCTGGGAGCTGCTCCAATTCCCCAGCCTGCTACTGCCACTAGTGCCCCATCATCACTACTGCCTAATACCACCACAGCGGCAAGCTCCCTTTGACCTTTCTCTCCTGCTATGGGCACTGCTGGGTGCTGTAAGATCAGGGCCAAGTCCTTACTAGAATGGACCAGTTGGGCTTACCTACCCCAAGAAAAGGAAAGGAAATGGCTTAGCATACAGAGCACTAGACTGGGGTGTCTGAAAACTTGACATTTCAATCTGGGCTCTGCTGCTTGCTGCCTGAGTGAACTTATGCTAGGCCCTTCCCCATCAGCCTCAGTTTCCTTACCTGTAAAAAGAGTGGGTTGGACAAGACCTCTGAGGTTCCTTTTGGTCTTAAGTCTGTGACCCTATAGGAAGACTCAGTAATCACAAGGAAAGTCCCCAGTTGCCAGGACTTGCTCCCCTAGTTTGTGTAGACTGCCTGAGAACCTCTTTCTCCCTAACACACAGGGATCTTTCATTATGACTTGGCACCAGGCCAGGTTGTGGAAGATGCTGACAGGTGGGCACAATGGAGGAAGACTATGGTCAAGTCACCTGCTCTCCCCAAATTCTAGGATAGATGTCATCATAGGACTTCAATATTAGCCAATCTAGCCCTCTCATTTTACTGGGGGGGGGGAACTGAGGCCCCAAGAGAGGAAGGGACTTGCCCAAAGTCACACAGCTGTTAATGACAGACTTGGGATTTGAAGCTAGCTTTCTTTGGCTTTCCAATCACAACCTGTGATTTCTGAACCCTCAGAGCTAGAGTTTGGGTGATTCTGGGGAGCAAACCCTCTCTGGGGGAGAAAGACAGGAAGAGGCTGTCTGGTTGCTCACTGCTCAGAGGTGGGTACAGTGGGGGAGGGGGGGTCTCTTCTGATCTTAGCTGTTCATTCTTCGAAGAGCTCCTTCCCCAGTCCAGCCTAGGCCCTGGCTCCTACAGGCCTGTTGCTATGGGAACAAGGAAGTGGGAAAGCAGGGAGTAACTGGAAGAAACATCAATTAGCCCCAAAAGAAAGCTGAGAAGGCGGCCTGGCCCTACCCCCGCTCCTCCCTGCTGCGCTGCTCCACCTCAGTCCCTATGTTCTTCTGAGACAAGCAGGGATGGAGGGAGAAGCCCTTCTTTCTGTCCTTCCCCCCCCCCCAACTTCTTCCCAGCTGGCCTTGCTCAAAGCAGCCAGAAGGGGACCTTTCCCCAAAGCTTAGAGCAGACACCATTGAATACAACCTGAGCCTCCTATGACATACCTGCCAAGTGGTCATCCAGCTTCTTCCTGAAGACCTCCATCGATGGGGAACTCAGAGGTGGCCCCCATGCCTAGAAGGCACTCCCTCCTCATCTCCAACCCTCCATTAGAGGAACAGCTCAGGTCTGCCTGAGCCAACTGCTTCTAGGGGCTGCCTCTCCCTCCCTCCCAAAGTACAGCATATTTGACTTGGCCTTATTCATGTTGTTCCTTCCAGTAAAGCAGAAGCTCCTTGAGGACAGGGATCATTTTGAGTTTGTCTAGTACAATGCTTGACCCATAATCAATGCTTAATCAATGCTCACTTTGGGATAGCTCTCACTGTGTTTCTGAGAAGGAATACTTCGCTCTTCTTTGATGTTTCTTCATTGCTCCTGATTCTGCCCTCTGGGGCAAAGAAAAATCAAATCTCTCTTCCACAAAACCATCCTTCACAAAACTGAAGACACTGTTCACCCCTGTTATCTTGTTCAGTTAGTCCATCAATCAACATTGATTAGGCAGAGTCTATTACAGGCCAGGCACTGTGCTAAGTCCTGGGGCTACAAAGAGGCAAAAGACAGTCCCTGATCTCAAGGAGCTCATAGCCTAAAATAAATAGATTGTGAGCAAATCAATATGTACAAACAAGCTTTACACAGGACAAAGAGGCAGCAAATCAAGGAGGGAAGGCACTCGAATTTAGAAAGAATGGGAAAGGCTTCCTGTAGAAAATGAGATTTTAACTGGGTCTTAAAGGAAGCCAGAGAAACCAAGAGGTAGAGACGAGGAGGGAGTGTCTTCCAGGCATGGGGGACAGACAGAGAAAATGCCTGGGGTCAGGAGATGGAGTATCCTGTTTGTGGAACAGACAGGAGGCCAGTGTCACTGGATGGAAGAGTATGGGAGGGAGAAGAAAGTATAAGAAGACTTCAAAGGGAGGATAGGGCTAGGCCTTTGAATGCCAAACAGAAGATTCTGTTTTATTACAGGTTATGTATTATTTGTTCAAACAAAACACCCCAAATTTCTTCAAATGATCCCCTTCTGGCCTCCTCCCTGGCTTCCTTTCTCCTCCCCATGCTTGTATCCCTCCTGTGGTCTCGCACCCTAGCCTATCAGTTTCCTGCCTACAGTGACACATGGAACTCTGGCTGACAGGCCCTGTCACTACTCCCAACACTGCCTTCCTGAACCTAGACAATTCCCATTCGTACTCTCCTTCAGGGTACAGGAACTTGGAGGTCCTAATTTAATGTACTTGTTCTCAAGGGTCCATAGTTCTTCCACCAAGGCCTGGAGCCCATCACATGCTTGAAGATGGCCCTGTTAGCCTTGACACCCACAGGCAGAACTTTTGGAAAGAGCCATTCACAGCTGTGCCAGGAAGCTTTTGGAGGGGGCAGCATTCCTGGGAAGGGTTGAGGTCCTACCTACCCAGTCAAGGAAACTGTGTTTCCCTTGCTGGTCTGCTGCCTACTTCCTGGAGCCTGACTCCTTTCTCACTGAAAGGTCTCTGTTTCCTCATCTGAAAAATGGGCACAGATACGCTCCTCAAAATCTGAAGACCTAAGACTTCTGATCAGCACCATTAATTGCAGGGGCAAGGGGGGGGGATCAACTGAGCATAGCCCTGTTCCCAGTCCTTCAATTCATCCTCTGTCGGGCTGTGAAATGGAGTGTTTCTGAAGTGCTAATTGGACCATGTTGTTCCCTTGTTCCAGAAGCTCCAAGAGCTGGCCAGGGAAAGGCCCTCCTAGTCTGCTTGCCCACAATCTACCTTTTTAGGTTGATTACATCCTCTCAGCCCACTAGCTAGTCTGACTTGCTAACTGGCCCCCTCCCTTTCCTAGCCCTTCCTCACCTCTATTTCCTAGAGCTCAGAGTTCCATTCAAAGCAACTCCCGACTCTCCTCTTCCTTCTCACCCACTGCCAGTCCTGGTGACGCTGGATCATTTCCAAGGTTACTTCATACTCAATAATTCAATAATGTGTGTCTCCTTCCATGTTGCCTGCTGTGCTCAAACAAGCAGCCCAGCCCAACCTCTAAAGTCCTCAAAGCCACACCCAGAAACCTTTGTACTACTGCTAGATGCCTCTCTGGGGACCCTCTTCTTGTAGCTGCTTCTGCATCTGCCCTCCCCTCTTTGTGCTTTTCCCCCCATCCTCAGCATTTTTTTATTTTTCCATTTTCCTTTAAAAAGCAAGCAAAGTCCTTTGGAGGGAAACCCTAACCCCCATCTTGAAGGAAGAAATGAGCTGGGGTTTACGATAGCAGAAGGTGCAGGCATTGTGAGGCCACTCTCACCAGAGTGAGGTCAGATGAAGGTGGCAGATTATCTCTGGAAGAATCAGCTCCTGGCATGGGAATCTCA
>CM053602.1:1236296-1287191 GCA_028646575.1 Pseudocheirus occidentalis | reverse complement strand
ATAAGGCTGCAGAAGGAATAAAGGAGTCAGATGTTGGGTGGGGAAGGAGTGAAGTTTCTGCTCCAAGTTGGTGTCTGCCCTCCCTTCTCAGGGCCCTTCCTCCCAGGCAGCAGAGAGCAGTGTGACTACAGTCAAGCTTGGAAGGGGAGTCCCCCAGGCCAGGGATGGGAAACATGTCCCTCCTGTGGAGGGCTGGGCATCAGACTGATGGGAAACACTGTGGCAGATACTTAATGAGCAGGACACATGGGGCTGGGAGCAATTTACTATGCTAGTGCAATTTACTATGGAGGGCACAAGCAGGAGACAGGGAAGAATCACAGGAGCACATATTACCCTAATGCTCAAAAATCTTCAAGACTCACTGCTTCCTAAGGAAAGTTCCAAATCCTTTGCCTTGCATTCAAGGCCCCTCACAATCTCATGTGTGCCCTATTGTGCATTCTTTACTCCTCCTCTGGAAGGCTGGTGCTGATTATCCCCCCCCCATTAACCTCCTAGAACAGTTTTGTCTATATATTTCCAATACATTTTTTTAATATAGCCCATCATAGTTACTCTGAGTGTGTCTTATCTCCCTACCAATTTGTAAGCTCCCTGAGGGCAGGAACAATTTCTTATTTGAGCTTGAATTCTACCATATCCCCTAGACCTAAATCAATGTTTGCTGAATGAATGAATGAACTTCAAGGAAGATGATTTAGAGTTCAACTTCAAGCCCTGCTCCTTGCCTTCCTCCTATGTCATTACATGGGCTGGGGAGGGAGCAACAGTCCAGTCACATGTGGGTCCTAGTAAAATATCTTAGGAGCCAAAATAAAGATGAACCCAGTATCCAGGGGCTCACAGCCCCCTGCACTGGATGGGCCTCCCGAAATTCTGAATAGGCCCCAGGGTCCAAAGTCAGCACTAGGGACAGTTCCCCTCTCCTATAAGTGTACACTTATGTACACACACTCACACACACACACACACACACACACACACACCTTTCCCTATTTGATCTCCTTTACTGGTGAGGCAGTCAGGATTGAAGCTGTTGTGCTGCCACAGTCACCCATGGCCAATGTGAGGTAAGGTGCCCTCTGAGAGCTAGGTGAAACTAGGATTTTAAATGTTACCCAGTAAAAATAAACAAATAATGGGTATTTATTTAAATAGCAAGAAACTAAGGAGCAGCTGTCAGGTTTCTCAGTTAAGAAGTAATCAAGTGCAGCCTGGCCCAGGGAGCTGGAGAGTGGGAGAGTCAGAGCCCCTGCCTTGGGCTCAGGCCCAGCTTCCCTCAGCTCTTCCCATTCGCTGCTGATCTACCTGGCCTTAGCCCAGAAGGCAGCAGCTGGACAGACTCTAGATGGGCAGAGAGAGCCTGGCTAAATGAGAAAGCAACAGGTCCTGAATCCCTACTCAGGTGAGCTATGACGTCAAGAGCGGCCTGGGAAATGCGGATATGAGGAAGGGATGTGCTGAGTGTCACATCAAAGGCTCTGAAGAGATTAAAGCAACAGCAGCATCGAGCTCCTAGAAATCAGTAAACAACCTTTCTCTACTGGGGATCCAAGCTCAGGTCCAATCACCATTACAGGCCCAGAGCTGATTCACTCCCACAGTGTACCTTCACCACACAAAGCCTTGGCCATTGGCAGCCCTGCTCTGGTCCTACTGCAACAACCTCATCATCAGACTCCACATTTCTGTCCTGTGCCTTCTCCATCCATCTGCTCTACGACTGCCTGAATCATCTCCTTAAGCAAGTCCTTCCTCTGCCCAAGAAGCCCTGGGGCTCTTTAAAATGACCCGGAATCGAAGGCACAAACACCTCCATTTGGCATTCAGACCCTTCCCAATCTGGCTCTCCCTGCCACGCATTGTCCCCTTTCATATACTCCCAATATTCCATCTCCTGCCTCAGTGTATACAGAGGGAAGATGAAGCTCATCCAGGGCCTGTGATTGGTCCAAGGCCTCCTGGCACTCAGGAGCATAGGAAAGTTCCCCTGGTTCCTTTATGACTCAGAGGGTATTTAGAACAAGAGCACCAGAAATCTCATTTGGTTATAAATCTGGAGTGATGCCCTCTTGTTTCAAAGAATGTGGTTCTTGTCTCTTGGTTTTGGAGGGGGGGGGATTTTCTAGCTCTGTACCACTTCGCTATACCTTGATCACTTATGGCTTTCCCTACTTCCCCCACAGTGGACCCAAGTCCCCAGGGTGGTTGGTGATCACTTAGGTCTTAGAACAA
Source organism: Pseudocheirus occidentalis (assembly GCA_028646575.1). Lineage (NCBI taxonomy): Eukaryota > Metazoa > Chordata > Mammalia > Diprotodontia > Pseudocheiridae > Pseudocheirus > Pseudocheirus occidentalis. Next base: position 1,284,953 of record CM053602.1, on the reverse strand, counting down.
ATCCTACTACTTAGCCTCATTTCCATTTCTGAAAAGCATTCCTAGTCAAGTAGACCTGGAGAACAGGGTGGACACAGTATAGCTGGGGTTTGGCAGAATATCTAGTGGGGATTCTCATGAAATCCTTGACGACCAGATGACAATTATGGAGCCTGGATGATGACTGGTCTGCAGGACAGATTTGAAGAGTGGGGAGGCATGTGGCCATGTCCTTGGCCTATTCAGGACCACTGATGATTTCCGTCAATGATTTTGATGATATGGAGATGGCATGCATGTATGTAAATGTAAATATATATATATATATATATATATATATATATATATGCAGAGAGAGAGAGGGAGAGAGGAGGAGGAGGTGGGGAGAGACAGAGACAGAGGGAGAGACAGACAGACACAGACAGACAAAAAGACACAGACAGACAGAGACAGAGGGAGAGACAGACACAGGGCGGGGGGGGGGGAAAGAGACAGAGGGAGAGATAGACAGAGACAGACAGACAGACAGAGACAGAGAAAGTCACAGAGAGAGATGATATGAATGAAGCAGGGCAGGGTGGCCTAACATAACAAATTGGGATGCAAACAAAACCAAAACCAAAGACCTAACCTTGACAGGTTGTAATGATGAGGAGAAGATAGTAGGCATGATTATAGGTTAGTGGCATTGTATCTTTGAGCAGGAAGAGGATGGTCACTGCTCAGGGACAGTAAAAGTGAGAATCCTTATTTCAATGGGTCAGGATGGTCTTTGAGGTTCTTTCCAACTCTGTGATTCTCAAGTCTATGATTTGGCACCACTTTGAGCAATCTACATGAGCCTACTTGAATTCATCTGAGGACAGAGGGTAAATGTTTCAGATGGGATTCCCTGTGGGGGCTAAAAAGAGTTCTACTGGAGGCTAAGTGGCGCAGTGAATAGAGCACCGGCCCTGGAGTCAGGAGGACCTGAGTTCAAATCCAGCCTCAGACACAACACAAAAACTATCCATGTGACCTTGGACAAGTCACTTACCCCCAACTGCCCTCCAAAAAGCAAAAAGGAAAAAAATTAAAAAGAGTTCTACTATATTTCTGTGCAAATGAAGTCTCTCACTACACTCAGCAGGTTATTTACCAGATGCTACAACATTCTTCCATCCCGAGTGATGACAGAAAAAAAGCTTCATCCAAGCTTTAGGGTAATGAATGGAGTCTTTGACCTGGCCTCAGAGGACAATTCCACCTCCCAGTAACCTGTCTTTAGTTACAGCAGAGAAAGCACTCTGGACATGCCAGGAGGTCATCCATGGAGGGCATCAGATAAACCAAATACACTTAATTACCACATTGAGTTTCTCATAGGAGCCACAAGACCTAATAAAGCCCTTTGTCCAAAAGACCCAAGAAAAATGCTGAGGCTGTTGCAAGGGTCACTTTTTTGTCAAGTTTCCAGTATATCTGGGCCCTCCTACTCAATGTTTTGCAAAACAAAACCGCTTACTCCAAATGAAGCTGTGGGAATGGGGGCAGAGCACTGCCCTAATCTCTCGTGAATGGGCAGCTAGGTTTGGCTTTGTGGGGTTTATATCCAAGCAAACATTCTGGGGAACACTCAGCAGTATTTCTCCAAGGCTCATCAAATGTAGTTAGTACCCTATAGTATCCTGGCTTTATCAGCAAGAGCCAAAGTCTCAAACCCATTCAGATATTTGGGCCCCCCAAATTCCCTGAGGCACATTGGATTCTCTGGGTCACAGCCACCTCCCTTCTGTACACTCCCATTCCCACCCCCATCTCTGCTGCCTCTAGACACAGAAGCAGCTAACATAAAGGACTCCTTCTTCCCTAGGAGGATAAGGTTTTAATGTAGTAGTAGTAATAGTAATGAGAATGAGAAGAAGGAGGAGGAGGAAGAGGGGGGAGAGGGAAGGGAAGAAGGAGGAGAGGGAGGGGGAGGGGGAGAAGGGGGGAGAAGGAAGAGAGGGAAGAGGAGGAGGGAGAGGGGAGAGGGAGGGGAAGAAGGAGGAGAGGGAAGGGGAGGGGGAGAAGGGGGGAGAAGGAAGAGAGGGAAGAGGAGGAGGGGGAGGGGAGAGGGAAGGGGAGAAGGAAGAGAGGGAGGAAGAGGAAGGGGAGGGGGAGAAGAAGAAATATTTCAGCCCTTGGCACAGTACCTGGCATATAGTATGTATTTAAATGTTTATTGATTGACTAATGATAGTCTGCACATGAAGTACTTTCGAGTTTTCAAAGTGCTTTTTATGCATGAAAATCTGATCTTCACCACAACCTTGGAGTGTTAAGTCCTGCTGGTATTTTTCCCCATCTTGCAGATGAGAAAACGGAGGCTTAGAGGCATTCAGATGACTTAGTATATGGTTAGAAAGTGGGATTCAAACTCAGGGCTTCCTACCTCTAGGCCCCAAACTCTATCCACTATGCCATACTATCATGTGCAACCTTCCCTGGGCTTTATTTTGTGAGCTGAGTTTTCTCTCAGGCTCTCTGAGTAGATGGGCACCCCAGAGGCCACCTAGTCCATCCCTGATTTGTACCCAAATCCTCTATAAAATCCCTGACAAGTGTTCCCCCAGACTCTGCTTGAAGACCCCCATTGATGGGGCAATTTGCTGTCTCCCAGGGCAGCTGGCTCTATTTTGGTAAGCTCTAGGGTTCAGGAAGATTTCCCCTCTTTGGAGCTGAAATTCCCTTCTCTGCAGCTCTCCCTTTCCCCCACAGCTCTGGGTCCTACCCTCTGACACCAATAAGAGATCCATGTCTCCCACATGCTAATCTTTCCAGTACTTTCCCCACAGCCCCCTTTAGCTCTCTATAGACCTGTTGAATGGTAGAGTTGGAAAAGACTTCCAAGCTCATGCTTGCCCTCACCTGCCAGTGGAGGAGTTGGCATCTTGGTCTATTCCCCCTAAGGGCTTGCTCACAGAGCTTCATTTCTTTGCTGGGGCCTCAGAAGGTGTGACTGGCAAGGCTGTCTTCCTGGCACTCAGAAGCTGAGCTCATTTGGCCCACCCCAGACTTTGGTTCTCCCTAGGCAGAGACCCACATCTTCTGGGTACATTGCATGGCTCCTGCCCACTTTTGCCCCATACTCATCCATCATCCACCCCAGATGCTGGAACCTTGGAAGAGGTGCCTCCCAGAAGGATCTATGGAGAGAGAACTTCCACCCCACCCCACCCCACCCCACCCAGCAATTCAAAGGGAAAGAGCTTGGGACAAGCTGACAATAGACTAGAAGCTGGCATCCCAGCCACTGATGGGCCATCCGTTCACTGAACCTTTCCACAAGTCTACGGGCAGGAGGAAGGCAATACCTCTTGCAGCCCTAGCCTCACAGTGTTTCAAGAGGCTGCACAATTCACTTCACCAGGAAGGGAACCCATTGGTCTCCCAAGTCCAGCAGAAATCTCTGATATTCAAAGCCTTTACTTCCCTGATCATCCTTTGGGACAGTAGCCAAACCATCATTATCCCAGTGGCCACATAAATGGCAGCAAGGACCCCAATGCAGCCAGCCTCCCTCAGTCCAGTGCCTCCTTGCTAGCCTAAGAGGCTGGAGGGCACAAAGACATGACCCGCTTTGCTCGACTAGCAAGTCTGGCACTGGCAGATGACTTCCAGAGCCACTTAGGACCAAGTAAAGAACACTCACAGCTAGCTGATTTTATATCTTCCCCTTACCTGGGTGGCCAACATAAGGGATCACTTTGGATCCTCCAACAATTGGTCAATGCACTGGGGGGGGGGCCACCAATTGCCTCAGTGAGGGCAAGAGAGTTTTATTCACAAAGGACACCGGTTCCATCCATTGATTCTTCCATCCATCCATTCATCCACTCATTTGTTCATTCAAATAGCATTTGATAAGTGACTATTATGGCAGACCTGGGGACACTGAGACAAAGACAAAAATCAACCAGTCCCTGACCTCAATCGTCTCAGTAATTAGGGGACCCAGAGGCAAATAGCTGGATCTTGCAGAGTGAAGCCAAACTGGACGGGGCACTAAGCAAGGTGGAGAGGGAGAGGATCAGGGATTTGCGTCAGTGTCAGGTCAGCTGTGCCTGGAGGAAAACTAGATTCTGAGGGGTAGAAGTGAGGAGGAAAATGGGAAAAAAATGGCCTGTACAAAGGCTCAGTGGTGGGAGATGGCTCCCTTTGCACATGACTTGTCTCCATCCATCCACATCAAGGTGTCCAATGCTTTTTGACAGCATCTTTTAGGGTTGTGAATGTGGGATACTGGGGCAATTTCTAAACCCTTTAGAATCAGCCCAGCCCTCTGCTTCTATTGCAGGCATTTGGGGATCTGTGAGTCAGACCCCATGCCTTGGAGGGAACATTTTGCAGTGGGAAATCTGGGGAGATGTCCACTGGATTCTGGAAGACATGCAGTCCCCCTCCCCCACCACACAGATGGAAAGAACCAGAGAAAGCTTTAACTCAGAGTCCCTAGAGCCAAGCCCAATGGCTTTAGCCATCTTGACCTCTGGCTCCACCCATGTCATGACTTCTAGGATAATGGTTCTAGGATAATGGCTAGCCCAGAGCTTGTCAGATTCATCCAGTCCACTTCCCTGCTTCCCCCTTCCAAGGTCAGACCAGAGATCTCTTCTTTTGATGGAGGAGCTGACTGTTCCTGCTTTCCTATACCTTTGGGACCTCTAGTTGGTAAGGGCCACACTGGCTATGGGCAGCTTCTTGTCATCAGGCCCCTTGTTTGAGCCTCCTAAGGTTTCTATCATTAGTATGACTTCAGATGTGCCCATTGTTCTCCCTAAGGCTGGCCTAAGGGGCAATATACTTCCAGTGGAAGGTCTAAAGGCAGCCACCCAGAGCCAGACTTGAACCATGGCCACAAAAGGGAGCCATAACCTCTCTAGGTCCTGAAGACCTCTAGCACTAGACTATTTAGGTGCTGGAGGAGAAACTGTCCCAGAAGCCCCTCTGGCAGCCTGGCCCCCTCCCCACCTCTATGGAGCCCTCTGTTCATTCAGCAGTTATTGAGCAAATTCCGCTCATGTTCTAGGTGTACTGCTAGGTGCTGGGGATATGGAGACAAGGCCAAGACAGTCCCTACTTTCAAGGAGCATGTCCTCCATGCTGGCATCACCAGCTGAATAGAAAGGCCTCTAATTCTAGCTTAGTGCTACAGAATTTCTACTTTTTCCTTCTTCAAGGGGAACAGCAGAGCAGAACAGGTGGGCTGTAGGAGCAAGAAGACAAAGGGCAATGGTCCCAAGTCCCTCAAGGGGAGCTGCAGTAAAGAAAACCGTGGCTAGGATTGCTGATGGTCTGTAAGACCACCCTATGTGCGGAGCTGTTGTTCTTGACAGAGAGGAAGGAAAAAGACAGCTCTGCTGGGTAACAGTATGGCTGGGGGAGGGAGGCAAGAAGAGTTGGGCTTTCTCTGGGGGGCAGGTTTTTCGGGGGGGGCAGGCTTTCTCTGTGGTTTTTATATCAGTGTTTCCCTGGGGAAGTTTGGTGCACCAGGCTGGACTGTGAGCCGCCCAAGGTCTTGGGCACCAATAATTTGTCACAGAGCCATCGGCAACACCACCTGCTCCTTTATTTATTCTCAAAAGCATGCCTGTATCAGAGGTCAAGGGAATCTTGTAGTCACAATTTCTGGGAAGCTGGCAAGGAAAATCTCTAGTGAGCTTCCCCTGGGGTCCTCCATCCATCCATCACCTTCCTGAGGGGAGTGGTTTCTACCTCTTCTCCAAGTTGCCTCCTATTAAGCAGCCAGTTAGCTAAGCAGTCACCTTGCCATTCGTCTCCCGCTCTGCTCAGGGCTCTAGCCTCATATTCCCCATGTCTTACCAGTGCTGGGATTAAAGCTCCAGTTAGTTGATCCGCACTCTGGTTGCTCTGGTCCCTTGGCTTGTTGAAGATCTGGCTCCCTCATGGCTTTCTCCACTGACCATTCAGTGGTTCTGACCTCTCAGGCCCTCTGCTCCATTGACAGATGGCTCCTTCTTTTTCACTTTTACAGAATCTCAAAGTTGAATGAGACTTCAGAGACCATGGAGAGACTCACCTGGACCTGAACAAGTGTCCCATAACCCTCTACCACAACACACCCACCATGGACTTCTCCAAGTTCCCTTTGGGATGTCAATGGCCACCAGAGAATCCCCAGATCAGGTGATTGGTAACTTCTAGTGAGAGATGCCAGGCAGCAGGTAGGGGCGGCTGCTTGGGCTGGGAGAAGAGTTGGGGCGATGCTGATCGAGAGACGACTGCAGAAGCACAGTAATAGCAGTAGCTCGTGTTTATCTGTAATCTTATTGGGTCCTCACAACAACCCTGTGAGGTAGGTACTATCGTCCTCATTGTACAGAGCAATCTGATACTCAGCAAGGTTGGCTCTTGGCCAAGGTCAGATGACTGGGAAGGGTCTGAGGCAGGATGTGAACACAGCTCTTCTGGATTCCAAGTCCAATTCTCCATTCACTAAGCCATGTGAGATGAACCAAGGGCAGGTGTCAGGTAGCAGAGGGAAGCTGGGAGCATTTGCTGCCAGTGGGCTGGGCTCTGGAACTGACTTGCCTACCCATTAGCCTGTTTCACATGCCTCTTCTGGGTCTAAAGACGCCCCTGGCAGGGACTGGATACTTGACTCTCATGGGCTAGGACCTCTGGCTCTGTCTGGAGAGAAATGCAGACCCAAAGGGCTCCTAGCCACTGGGCACTGCAGAGGGGGAGTTCTGTAGTTAGTGGGCACAAGTGGCTTCCCCTACCACTTCATCTCAGAGGCACAGCTCTGTGACACTCTGCCCTGGGTGGAGACTGAGGGAGGGACTCTGTCCTGCACAGAAGCTGCTCCCTAGCATTACTGCTGAGGCTCATGCTGTGGCCTGGGGGACTGGGGCAGAACCAGATCGGGCAGAACCAGATCAGCCCTTGTTGGTACAGGCAGGTGAGGGTGGTTAGCAGACCCAAGAATCCTGCACTCTGCTCCTCCCCATGCCCCTTACTACTTTGACACTGTTTCCTGCCCAATGAAACACTTTCAGCACCTCACCTCTTGGGATGCCTGTTGAGCACGGAATGATCTGACCTGGGTTTCACATCTCATGGGGGGGGGGGGAGCGAGCCTTTTCCCTCCCAACCTATTGTGCCCCCCTCCCCAAGCAGTTGAACAGCCCTGGGGCTACGGTGGGGTCCAGCTGGGCTGGCCAGCTCCAATGCTTTCACCTAGAAGTAGCTGCAGATTGGGAGCATGCCATTGCATAGCCCCTGATGGACTGTGGGGTAGGCAGGCCTCTCGTGCAGGTCCCCAACAGGGAACTTGGCAGTCTTTTTCTCACGTGGCCCTTGTGGAGGTAAATTCCTCCCCTCCCCTTGACTCCCTTTAACTCTCAGTTTTTAAATGCTATAGACCTTGACCTCTGGATGTCCAACCCTATTCACAAGGTATGGAAAGGATATGGGAAGCAGAGGCCCTGGATTTGAATCCTGCTTCTGCTCCTGATTCAGTGCATTGCCTTAGACAAATCCTTCCCTCTGTCTGGCCTCAGATGCCCTGAGGAAGTGACAGGCTTGAACTTGATTGCTAAAGCATCTCTGTGCCAGTTTTAAGCCCCAGGATGCTCCATGGTGGCTCCTGAGCTGCAGCCTTTGACTCAAGATGCCCTGGAGACCAAGGGGAGCAGTGGCTAAGGAGAGCTATTTCAGCTGTGGAGCCAGAAGGACTGGCCAACACACTGCTTCCAGGGCAGCTGCTAAAATTGCTCCCACAGCCTGGCGGCAGTGGCCATCTGTGGACAGGCCCTGGGCTCTCTGGGCAGGCTCATGTGCTGACATCATTCTGTCAGTCTTGCTCACTGGTCATCAATCTGGGGTACAAGGCCCAGTGTAAGAAGCCTCGCCTGTTAGTCCACTTTGCAGTCTTGGAACATTTCCTCTCCCCTGGCCATGGCTGCCCTAGGTAGGAGAGGTGGTTCTTGGGAACTAAGCTAAGTGCTAAGTGCTAAGGAGCACTTCGATGCTCCAGCCCACTAATCATGTGAAGTATGTGAAGCAACGACCATGGGTTGTCACATCCACTTTGTGGGGTGCTTCCTTGGTCACAACATCGAAGTGCCCCATCTAGGCTAGGCTCAAGGGCTTGCTGCTTGTGGCCAAGAATCTTTTGTTCTCAAATGTAAGAAATTCTAGAGCACAGTAGTCTGACCATCAGAAAGCAGGAGAACAGAGGTCAGCAGCCCTTTTGACCACAGGATAAGTGAAGCTGAGAATGCTTTAGGTCCTTCCCCCAAACTGAGTATGGGGGGAGGCCCTGGAGCTGGGGCAAAACTTTCTGCTCTCCAAGTCTCTGGGGGTGCAAGAGCTGCTACTCAACAATTCTGCAAATTCAAACAGCACCAGCACACAGGGGTCTGGTCAGGCCCAGCCCCAGGTCAACTCTACATTCCCATATGAGGCCACAACCCACAGTTTAAGAAGCATTGCAGGAGTTATGAGTCTTCCTGCCTCTTCTCCCTCCCTCCCTCTCTCTCCCCTTTCCCCTCCTGCCTCCTCCCTCCTCCTGCCTCCTCTCCCCTCTCTCCTCCTGCCTCTTCTCCCTTCCTCCTCCTCTCCCCTCCCCCCTCTTGCCTCCTCCCCACTCCTGCCTCCTCTCCCCTCTGTCTTTCAGTCTCTCTCTTCTAACCTTTATTCAGATTAATCAATGTCGGAAAGGCACATCCGTCTGGGAAAAGTCCCTCAGAGGAAAACTAGTTCTATCCCTACATCAATTCATTCCAACCAGTATTTACTGAGCGTATTGGTTCGCTGAGCACCCCAGATACTAAGATGTGAGGGAAGCAGAGTCCTCTGCCCTGAAGGCACTTGCGGTCTGCTGGGGGGGAGGGAGGGTACAGCCTGTAAACAGCTGCATAAACACTCCAGTTTGAGGAGAGAAAGCCCCCACCGACTAGAGGGTAGGTGTCCCATGAGCTGAACCTGAAGAAGAAGCTGAGAAGAATAAGAATCGAAGGTCATAGAGGGGTGTATTACACCCCGGGGAGACAGCAAGCTAACACCTGTGGGACCGCTCAGAGCCAGGAGACAGAGGGGGTGTCGGGGAGCAGCCAGTAGCACAGTGTGGTGGAATGCAGCCTGCCGCTGTGTGAATGTAGGAGGGAGCCAGATTATGAAAGGAGTTCAATGCACACTGAGCAGTTTATAATTGACCCTAGAAGCAGTAGGGATCCACCAACCATCCTTGAGAAGGGGGTGGCAGTCAGACTGTGCTTTGGGCAGCTCTTCGGAGGCCCCTGCAATAGTCCTGGAGAAATGATTCTGCGCAGAATAAGGAGAAGGACAGGGGCTATGGAGATGTGGAAAGGTTAAGGACCTGGCAAGTGAGGGAGGGGAAGAGCTTCGAGGCGAGACAGGTGCGAATGTAGGTGATCCCTTAGCTGGGAAGAGGGCTGTTGGGAATCAGGGTTAGGCACAGAATGGGGGCTTGGAGGAAAGGCCATTTCGGAGAGGAAGATATAACATGCTATTTGGGACACGCTGAGTTTTAGATGCTTCCAAACCACCCAAGTGGAGCTATCCAAGAGGGATTTGGTGATCTGAGACCAGAACTCAGGAAAGAAATAGGAGCTGGATACATATATTGATCTGGGACTCATCTACATGAATAAGACACAGCTGAACCCATGTGATCTGATGAAATCACCAAGTCAATGTAGAGAGAAGAGAAGAGGACTCAGGGGTCGTGTGGGATACTGGTGATTAGGAATTAGGCTATGGATGAGAATCTAGGAAAAGATACTTAAGGAGCAGCCAGACAGGTAAGGGGGGGAGGGAGGGAGAGAAGGGGGGAGGCAGAGGGGGTGAAGAGAGAGGGAGGGAGGGAGATGGTGGGAGGAGAGAGGGGTGAGAAGGGAAGGAGAGAGAGGGAAAGAGAGGGAGACAGAAAGGGGGAGGGAGAGGGAGAGAGACACATAGAGGGGGAGGGGGAGAGAGATGGAGAAAGAGGGTAGAGATAGAGAAGGAACAGAGAGACAAAAGAGAGAAAGGGGGAAGGCACACACAGAGGAAAGAGACAGAGAGAGGAAAGAAAGGGAGACTGAGAAAAGAGACAGAAACAGAGAAGAGACAAATAGAAAGAGAGAAAAGAGAAAGGAGAGAGGGGGAGAGGAAAGGAGACAGAGAGAGGAGACAGACAGACAGACAGAGACACACAAAAAGGAAAGAGACAGAGAGAGCAAAAGAGCTAAAGAGAGAGGAGAGAAGAGGCAGAGAAGGAAAGAGGAGAGAAAGAGAAAAGGAGAGAGAGGGGAAAGGGGAGAGAGACAGAGACACACAAGAGGAAAGAGACAGAAAGGAGAGAGAAGAGAGAAAAAAGAGAGAAAGAAATTTAAAAAATTTTAAAAACAAAAAAGGGAAAAAGACAGAGACAGAGAGAAAGGGAGAAAGCAAAAGAGAGAAAAAGAGAGAAAGGGAGAGAGAGAGAGAGAGAGAGAGAGAGGAGATAGAGGGGGAGGATGGGGAGAGAGAAACAGAGAGACACACAGAAAGAGGGAAGAGACAGAGAGAGTAGAGAGAGATAGAGAGGAGAAAGGAGAGAGGGGGGAGAGACAGAGAGAGGAGAGAGGGAGAGGAGAGAGATACACAGAAAGGAAAGAGAGAAAGAGCAAAAAAGAGAGAGCCAAAAAGAAAAAAGAGAGAGGGAGGGAGAGAGGGAGAGGGAAGAGAGGGAGGGAGAGGGAGAGGGAAAGGGAGGAGAGGGAAGAACAATGGTACAAAACAGGAAGAAGGGGAGGAGAGAGTTTGTAGGCAGAGGGAGTAGTCAACAATGTCAAAAGCTACAGAAAGGTCCATAAGGAATGAGGGCTAATAAAATGCCCTCAAATTTAGAAACTAAGACATCTGTTGCTAATCTTGGAGAGAGCAGTTTAATTTAAGTGCTGGGCTCAGAAGTCAGATGGCAAGGGACTGAAAAGTGAGTGGGGAAGTGAGCAAGTGGAGGCAATAAGGACAGATTTTTGTTTTATTTCATTCTGTTTTCCAGGAGTTTGGTTGGGAAAGGGGTGAGCACAAAGGATCATTGAGAGATGGCCGTGGCCAAGTGCAGGTTTTTCTCAGACAGGGGCCATGCAGGCATAGTTGCAGGTGGCAGGGTAGAAGATAGGAGTCTATACTCTTCTATAAGAGAAATTAGGGTGTGATAGGGGAAGATACTGGCAGGAGATAGACCAGAGAGTACACATAGAGCATTGGCCTGGTAATGGAGAAGGGCCATCCCTGCATCGGAGACTGAAGCAAAAGAGCAGAGGCTGGGGGAGAGCTGCTTACCAGATTGTCTCTCCAAGTGCTCAGCCACCGCCTCCCCAGACAGCCCCTTTCTCTTTGGGACACTCTGAATTGGTAAGAAGTTTTTCTTTGTAACAAGATCATGTCTATTTCTGTCCGTACAGCTTTTAGTTAATTGCTTCTAGTCTTGTTTTCTGGGGTCCAGTAGAACAGTCTAATCCCTTAACCTCTCTGAGACTTGGTTTTCAAATCTGTGAAATGGAGATAAAAATGCCTGGCCTCTATCCAAGAGCCGTTGTGAGGATCAAATGAGATCACAGATATGGGAGTGCTTTGTAACCCTCTGTTGTTCTAGAAGTATAAAGAACTAATCAGTTCTCTCCCCTGCCCTAATAAGGTTCATAAACAGCTTCTCTCCTTGAGCCTCTAAGTAAGTAGCCTGTAGTTCTGCTCCCACACCTTTCCCTGGCTGGTACTGAGTTCTCATTCCAAGTTTCATCTGCCATCTTGAAAATAATGGCTCAGGAGGGAGGAGGCCAAGCTGAGCTGTCATCTTGTCCCTACTGGAAAGGTTACCTCTGATATGGGAGTATGGGACAGGAAGAGGCCTCAGGCATGGTAATACATGGAGAAAAACTGTCCCCCTGATGCTAGAGGAAGTTGGAAGTCAGAGAGGTGACAGGAGCAAGTCAAATGTTCCGCTCTAGCAGCTCCCCATGTGCAGCTTGCTTCTGGAGTCCTGGAGCCCCTCCCCTTCCTTTCCCTCCCCTCCCCTCCCCTCCCCTTCCCTTCCCTTCCCTTCCCTTCCCTTCCCTTCCCTTCCCTTCCCTTCCCTTCCCTTCCCTTCCCCTCCCCTCCCCTCCCCTCCAGTGGGAAGCCATGGAGGCTGACCAAGTGTGGAGGGAAGAGGTGTGTCAGCTGAGGCCACTGAGGTAATCTCACTCACTACAGGCTATTTTCTCCAAAGCTAACCCCTTGGAGAGAAAGTGACAAGCACCATTTGCTGGAAGAAACCTGAAGGGAAGCTGCATATAGTTTCGGGAAAGAGGGTGTCCTCCTAGGCTGGCAAGGGCCCCGGGGTAAGGGAGGCTGACTGCAGAGTTCTGATCATTGGTGCCTTGAAGCCTGTAGTGCAGCAAAAAGCTGATGGACAAGAGGACAGGGGTTAATCTCTGCAGGAAGCTGGCTTTGAAATTCTAATCAGAACACACACTCCTTGTTCCCCCAAGGCATGGTGCCAGGGCACTGCCACAGAGAAAAGGGGGTTTAAAATCCCAGAATCTCTAGAGGGAGGGACTTCGAATCCAACCAATACCTGTGTAAGAGCTTCTCCCTACAGCATCCCCTACAAGTGCTTAGTCAGTCTCTGTTCAAAGCTGTCTGGGAATGAAAGAGCCCATCCCAATTTGGGACAGTTTTCATGGTTAGAGAGTTATCCTCACATCAGGCTAAAATCTTGGCCTCTCCCATCACTACTTATCGCTCCTGGTTCTGCGGTCTGGGGCTAAGCAGAACAAAACGAAGCCGCTGTCCAGAGTACTGACTGGTCCTTCGGATTCACTCAAAGCTCTTGATGCTCCACTTGTCTCTTCTGGCTCCTTCCACGGATCTTCCTAGTCTCTATAGTAATTCTGCTCACCCTCCTTGGAGTGCCCCCTGTTTGTCAAAGTCCTACCTAAAATGTGGCGCCCAGATCTTAAAGCGATTCACACTCCAGATGGGGCATGACCAGAGCAGAGGGCCTTTGTTCAGCTAGTCTGGACTAGGCTGCTATACAAGGTCCAACCTATCTGCCTCTTCCAATTGCTGGGGGTGTTTGGCTCCAGGTCATGGAATCCTACTTAGGGGGAGGGGGAGGCAGAAGGCACCTACCACCTAAGGCGCATGCCATAACAGTGGTCCCAGCTACCCTGATTGGGGCACTAGGTCGAAGATCTGCTCTGCTCCTTCTCTGACCCTAGCCTAGTAGTGAAGGACTGAGGGTAACTTTCCCTAAGGCTTCCTTCCCGTTCCTCCAAGTGTTGAAGCCACCTAGCCTCCCCTGTCCATCAAGCATTCTAGGTCTGGAGCTGGAATGAGACTGAGGATTGAGGGAAGGGCTCTGGCCCAGAAGCACAGCCAGGGGGCAATATCAGGACCCCAGATGGAGAGCCATGAAGCTGCCTCACAAGTAAGAGTAGAGAAAATATAGTGGCCTCCAGCTGAAACACCAAATAAGATGGTGTCTCACAGGGCTGAAAACAGAGCTGTGGAAGGGCAAGGCCACAGGATGGCTGTGGTGGGGTGAGGCCCCTTGGGGTGGGGACAGGGGGTGGGGCAGACAGTGGGAGATCCAGGGCCTGGCTACGTCTCTTTTCTGTTTTAAGAAAGGAAGCAAGTATCCCATTAAGAAGAGGTCATAGTCCTAAATTAGTAGGTGTCACCTGTAGCAGTGAGGACAGGTATGATTGGTGGGGCCTGAAACAAGAGCGGAAGGGAGAAGGTAGAAGGGCTTTAGAAGTGTTAAGCATGGCTGGGTCTCAGGTATCGGGTCACTTAAGTAGGAAGCACCAGGCTAGGCTGGCATTGGAGAAAAAGCTTCCTGGCCTCAGAGTTGACTGTCTTCTCATCCTGCAGAGACCCAGAGAGAGGTTATGGGGTCTCCCAGGGTAACTAGGAGAGGAAGAGACAGAGGCTGAGTCTGAGGATGAACACTTGCAATCCACCCCAAGGCTAATGACCCCCAGGGATTTGCCTATTTGAGCTTTGAAGTGGGTTAGGTCCTGTGCCTATCATGGGGTGGGGGTGGTGGCACGAGAGAGGAAGGGACTTGGGCTGAGCATCTCTCATCCCTCCATCTTTAATCACACCTGCAGGAGAAAGAGGGAGGGACAATCAAAGAAGAGGAAAGCAACTGAGACAGCAGGAACTCGGGGGGGGGGGGGGAGAGTGGGAATTGGGAGCTGGAGAGCAGATGAATAGAAGCCCATCCATCTCCCATCTGGGAGTACAGGTAGGACTCAATTAGTGGTAATAATGAATCCCTTGAAATGACTGCATGTAGTTGAATTTGAACTAGTTGAAGTTATAATTATGAAAATATGGTAATTGGTTCCAGCCCAGTGGAAACATGCAACGTGAATTCCTTCAATGTGACCAACTCCATAGGATTCTTTACTGGCGCCAATAGACATATACGTGTGCTTGGCCCCCTCCCCAAGTGCTCTGAATTGGCCTGCCATCTCCACCCATCCTTCAAGGCCCAGTTTTGCCAGGAGATCTAGGAAACCTCCAATCCCCCCTCTCATTCAGACTCCCAATTCCCTTTCATTTGTATCCGAGTTATTTGTATACATGGCTCATCTCCTCTACCAGACTCTAAGCTCCTGTAGATCCTGGGCCCTGGCTTATTTATTCTTGTATGAGGCCTTCCACCTCCCTTCATGCCTGCTCAGTCTTCTATACATAACAGCTGCTCAATAAATGTTGGTTTATGGAATGAATTCTGGGGTTTGATTTTCAAAAAAATCAATGCTGTGGGCTTGGGGGCAGGGGACCCATTTCTCTGCCTGACTAGCCATGTGGCATTGTCTCTAGGATACATCATCAGTATGAAATATTCGGACAAGGTCTGTGGTTGTGTGCCAATGGTTGACACCAAAGATGTGTGCCTCTTCCTCTTTGGGACCAATTTCTCTTCCCCCACCTTTGACAGTGCTTCTGTCTATACCTGTGTGGATGGCACTGTGGCTGTGGGCGTGTCTGCCTTTCTGTGACATTTTGTCTGCTTCTTCTGTGACATTTTTGAAGGTGTGTGTGTATGTGTATGTGCGTGTGTGTTTGTGTGTGTCTCCAGATCTGGAGGTCTTCTGTGGCACTGTCTGCTTCTGTGACACTTTTGGAGGTGTGTGTGTGTGTGTGTGTGTGTGTGTGTGTGTGTGTGTGTGTAGATCTGGAGGTCTCTCTGTAACATTGCCTGGAGGAGGGGGGGGTCAGTTTCTCTAGGTGGCTGTGTGCCTTTAAGGGGTTGCATTTCTCATTTGATAGTGTGAGTGAGGCAGTGAGTCAGCTGAGGCTGAAGGGGGAGGGAGGGAGAGTAACTGGAGAAAGGGAAGTCAGGCGGGAAGACCTCTCCCCCACCCCAACATCCCATCTGTTCTCCTGCCCCAGAACTGGTAAGAGCATCTATTGGGTGGCACATTGGATCCATGGAGTCTTGGAGAAGAAAGTACTTTCTAACAACAAATTCAAGCTTGGTAGGAGGAACCCATTCAGCTCCCCATGCTCCAGGAGGAGGGAAGAACTCCCATCTCTCTTGGACTCCTTGTCTGCCCTCATTACCTAAGCCTGTGACCATAGTGACTGTCCCCTCCCTCCCCCTCCTTCCTGCCAAAGATTCTAGCAGCTTAATAGATACATATTCAGCTTCCATCCCCCATCATCCTCTTGCTGTCCAGGCTCAGTCTGCCACCCGGCTCTCTCTCAGTGTATATAGTCTAGTTCAGCTCAGAAGCTCAGCTCAGCCCCTTTCTCCAACTCTGTGATTCCTCTTTCCCTCTACTCTTACTAAAGACCAACTTGGGGGGATCTGGGGGAGGGAGCTTTTTAATACATAAAGCTGGAAGAGACCAGGTAGGCTCTGCCCCAACCACTTTCTTCTGAGAGAAACCTGACAGAAAGAACTGGCTTTGGGGGCTGCTGAAGCATGTTGGGGGGAGTGGGGAGGAATCTCAGCCAATATCCTTTGGAGCCACTGATGAGGCTGACCTGCCTATTTGTGTCTAACCCAGGCTTCCCAGGTCACCAATGGCCATGCCTTCTGAGTAAGTCTGTCCCTATCCCTCCCTAGAGCCCTGTTCTTGTCCTTCAGTGGCAAGAAAGGGGTAGGAGTCAGAATGGCAAGTGGTCAGGCCCCGATCTGAATACATCTTAGCTCCTCCAGGAAGACCCTACGGAAATCAGGAGGCAGGGCTGGCTCAGAGATGAGGACAGAGACCCGGCCTAGGGGCCCTCTAGGCCCCTACCTCCCTCGGCCAGCGCCCATCCACCTCGCAATCGCTGGGCATAGCTACCAAGGGTTCAGGGATCCTGCTGTTCCCTACAGGTTTGTCTTCGCATCTAGGAACTCCAAGCACAGAAGGAGAAACCCTAAGACAGAGGGAGCAGGTCCTGAGATGGCTCCTGGAGCATCGGCAAGGGCCCTGGCCTCCTTCGAGTCCGAAGAGCCGGCTTCAGATCCCAACTCTGGCCCTTTCTAGTGGAGTGACCCTGACTAAATCACTGAACCCCGAAGCTCCTCTGTTTATTTGAGGCATGGGTGGGGTTGCGCAGGCGAGGCGGGTGACCTAACACCTAGAGATCTGATCTAACGCGGCTGCTGGAGGAAGGGGAGGGGGGAAGGGGATCGATGCCTGCTTGGGGTAGGGGACAGTGGCGGCGGGGGAGCGGCGGCGACTGGAGTGGGGGGGGGGGGAGCGGCGGCGGGCTGACAACCTCACTCTGCTGCTGCTGCTGCTACCGCAGCCCGCCGTCCATGGGAGGCCCGCAACTCAGCTCCCAGGGGCCCCGCCCCTCATCCCCTGCCCCTACCTTACAGTCTCCTATGCAGGACCGGACGGAATACTCCTCAGCTTGCAAGTATTTCTGCAGCAAGCAGTCAAACTCGTCGTATTTTTCCTGAGCGTGTTCGTCCAGTCGCTGGTACAACTGGACGCAGCTTAAACACGCCTCCCAGGCCCCGGGTCCGGTGGCCAGCAGGTCCGCCAGCAGGCCGTCCAGGCTGCAGTCCAGGCTATCCTGGTGGGCCATGCCCAGGAGCAGGTCCGCCACCGAGTAGGAGTCACAGAAGGCCAGGGTGTAGTTCCGAAAGTGGCCTTGCAGCAAGTTCGTTTGAGAGGCGGGGGGCCTGCCCGATGTGGGAGAAGGAGAGATGAGGGGCCTCAGGGGTGCAGCGCCCACGAGTCTCTGCAGAACCTGAGGCTCCAGACAGGCCGCTTCGGGCCCAGACGGGCCCCTGCCGCGGCTGTTGCCCCAGTGGCCACTACTGCGGCTGCTGCTGCTGGCCCCGTCGATGCTGCTGGTCCAGCCGCCGCTGTTGCTGCTGCTGCTGCCTCCGTCGAGGCCGCTGCTCCGGCCGCCGCCGTTGCTGCCCCCGTCGAAGCTGCTGCCACAGCCTGGTCCGGGGGCTGAGGCGGCCTGGGTCAGATTGCCCAGGAGAGAGCCGCAGCTGCCCCCCGGGGGCGGCGGAGGCGGCGGTGGCGGCAGCAGCAGCAGCATGGCCGGGGGAGGTTCGGCCTCCGGCCGGGGCTGGGGCTCTGGGCCGGCGGCCCCCCAGGGCAGCCTCACTGACCCGCTCCTCTCCTTGGCTCGCAGGCGGCCGCCCGCGCACAGCCACAGACGGTCAGAGAGCAGCACCGTAAAGAAGAGCAGCGAAGCCAGTGACAGGCGCCATCGTTGCGCCCGCTCTGAGTCAGCCCAGGGCTTGTCGCTGCTCGTGGCCCCCCGAGGGGGCCGAGGAGCCCAGCAGCAGCAGCCGCAGCCGCAGCAGCAGCAGCAGCTGGAACAACTGTAGCAGCAGCAGCAGCAGCATCGGCAACAGCAGCAGAGCGTGAGCGCGGCGGCATCTCTCCGGGGCCAAGTCCACGCGCCCCTGATCATATTTCAGGGGGTTCGGGGAACCTACAAGCGAGAGGACGGGCGGGCAGACTGACCTGAGGGATGGGACCTGCGGGTGGACCGACGGGCAGGCGGGAGGGCGCTTCGCTGCGCCCTGCTCGGCTAGGCGGCCCTCCACGCTCCTCCTACTGTAGCCGTCCGGGCGGGCTCTACCTGGGCGGCCGCATGCCTGGGAGACAACGGGCCGGACAAGGCCGGGCCCCTTCTGAACCTGAGTCGTGGGGTGGGTCTCCTGGGCCCCCAAGCCCAGTCCCCGCACCCCTCGCGCCCCGCTAGGCGCTGTCCCCGGCCCGGGCGGGGACCCACGGGGGGTACTCTGGCGACAGCCGCCGCCGCAGCCCCGAGCTCCTCATGCTGTCCGTCCGGCCCCGGCCCTGGCCCCGGCCCCAGCCCCGGCTCCCACTCTGGCCCCGGTTCCGGTTCCTCTCGGGCTCCCCGCTCGGGCCCCGACTCCCGTCCGGCCCAGCCCGGCTTAGCACTCCGCGGGCCCGGCCGCGGGCATCGCCAGCTACCTGGCTCAATCTGGCCGTGCCCCTGTCCGAGCCCGGTCCCGGCCCCGGTCGCCCCCCCGAGCTCCCGGGCTGCCTGCGCCTCCCGATCAGTTTTCCGGCTTCGGTGATTGCTCTCCGGCTCCGGCGTCTACTCCCTGGCTCCAGCTGCTGGTCTCCGGCTCTGGCTGCTGCTCTCCGGCTCCCCTCCTTACTCCCTCCCGGCCGAGCGCGCGGCTTCAGGGCGCCTGTCCCCACTGCTTGCCGTGCGCGCCGCTCTGGCTTCGGCTCTGGCTCCGGCTCTGGCCGCTGCCGCCCAGCGGGACGGCCCCGTGGCGCGCGCTGGCCATCCCCGCTCAGTCTGTCGCCATCTTCCGCTGTGCGGAGAACACCTTGAGAACCCCGGGGAGGGGGAGGGAAGGGAGGCGGGGAGAGAGAGGGGCAGCAAATAGAGAGAGGGGGGAGGGGGCCCCGAATGCGCCTGCGCCGGTCTCTTTCCACCTCCCCCCTTCTCCCCTCCCCCTCCCCCAGTCCCATCCCCACCCCCTCTCCGCTGCAGCCTGTACTCCTTGGTGGCGGGGACGCTTCCAGCCCTCCCTAAGCGGCATTCACTTCTTCGCCTCGGTGCATCCTCCCGCCTCCCACACCCCTCCCCCGCTGCCCTAGGAGCAACCTCCCACCCACAAACCGGCTCTCCGAGGTCCAAATCCGCGCCCCTGCCCCTTTCCCTAACCCGAGCTTCCTCCCCAGTCTTTTAGAGGGGGTGGCGGGAGATCCCCAGCATTTTTATCTTTTCTCCCGGGGCCCGGCCCTTAAGGGACTTTGGACTCCGTGCTCCGCCCCACCTGCCCTGGGCCCTGTCAGAGCCGCGGCCGCCACGGTCGCCACCACAACCACCAAGGCAGCCTCCGTCAGTGCCTAGCCCAGATAGGGCCGGCGTGTGGTGCTGAAGGACAGCTCCCAGCGGGGCTTCTGACCAGGGCAGGACTTTCGAAAACTCTGAAGGTGGCAGCCCGTGCTGGAGGAGGCTGGGTCTGTCCTTGGCTTGTCCGCTTCCGCTCTGCCGCGCCCAGTTTCCTAGCTACCCCCGAAGGACTTTGGGGTGGGAACTATTTGCAAGAGAGACAGCCGACTTGTAGGAGGTGGCTTCCGAAGTTCCTCGGGGTGCCCCTTCTCCTCCTGTCCTCTCCCCTCCCCCGCCCCCACCCCAGCCCCTCCAGGAAGGCTTCTGTTATTGTAGAGACTGAGGGCAGAGTATGGGGAAGCCTTATAACCACCCCCACCACCCCCCCCCCAAGCGCCGGTGACCAGAGCGACTCCCCACAGGTTCTCCAGACCTAAGTTCTAACAAGTCTCTTTTACTTTTCCTTGTTCTCCTTTCCCTGATGCTTCCACGTTCTAATTATAAGCATTAACACACTTTTAGTAAGTGTCTACTACATGCACACTATCGTGCGAAATGGTAAGAATTCAAAGAGGAAAAAGAATCCTTGTTCTCAAGGGCTGCCGTTCCAACTGGGGAAACAGGAAGCATACTCTCATACACGCACATACATACATACATAATACATGCATGTATGAAGTACGAATACTGGGCTGTCCTGACTAGGGGAGGCCCAGAGAATAGCATTCTAGGTCAGTATGTAGAGAAAGATCTGAGCTTCAGAGGGAAAGCTCCATGGAGAAGACGTCTTTGAACTTGTCCTTTACTAAAAAGTGCCAAGCACTTCCCATCTAATCTCATGGAGTTTTGATCATCCCCAGGTAGAGGTGAGGAAAATGAAGTGTCTCATCCCAAGCCACTATCGGTCACTAAACGTTTATTAATGGCCTAACACGTGCCATAAACGGGGCTAAATGCTGAGAATAAAAAGAGAGGGACAACCCCTGCCCTCAAGGAATTTCTAATCTAATGGAGGAAGACAATACAGCCAAGGAAACTGAAAAGGGGCTGGGGGGAGGAGAAGGGAGAGAAGGAAGGGACTGGGGACAGCCCGGTGGGAATCGAAGAGAGCTGGTCTGGTCGACCTCCTCAAGTGAGGGGTCTCAAGGGAGCTCTACAATGGCCATTTTCCACCCTCCAAATAAGAGGAAGGGTGGGGCCCTAGGGGCAGAAGGTGCAGAGGAGGTGTGTTCCGAGGCTGAAGTGATTCTCCAGAATGAAGAGGTTCTTGGGTTACTGTATTTGCCATTACCGCCTTCGACAGGAAGTGTATGACTTAGGTCCAGAGAACAGGAAGTGGGGTGAGGGGAGGGGGAAGTGATTCTAGCAAAGACAGCAAGCTGGTGAATGGCCTGGTGGGGACGGGGCACTTTTGAGAGTTACTGGAACAGAGGAATCAGGCAGGGAAGCTGGGAGAAAGCAACCCATTCGGCTGGACCCTCAGCCTCCAAATGGTCAGAGCCAGTGGGGAGGCTGAGCTGCTCAGTTCCTAGAGCACCTTTCTGCCAAACTCCGGAAACCCATAATACGGGTTTCTCTCCTGTTTGTAAGCGGAAAGATCTAGAAACTGGAAAAAAAAAAACAGCGTGAGAAGAGACACACACCTTTCTGGGGGTTTCCTACCCAGATCCAGGTGATATACCGCCTATACCTTTGATTACCACCACGCTGTGGCTGGGAAGTGGTCCGGGAAAGAACCTTTCCTGGTTCAAATTAATTCAGTGAGCACTTATTAAACCCCAACTAGGTTCCAAGAATGGCGGCTGGGGTGGGGAGTACAAACTGCAGATGAAAAGTAGCTTCTGCTTTGATGTTAAGGTAGTCTAGTAGGAAGACACGAGGCATGCATAGATAGACGGCCAGCAAGCCCAATAGTGCATAGGAATTGTACAAGTGAGCTAGAAGCCAAGGGCTGTGTGAGTTTCTGACAAGTTATTAATTACTGAAGGGGGAGTAGGGGAAGTTTTTCTGGAAGAGGTGACATTGGAGTTGGCTTTTAAATGATGGCTTTAAATGAAGTTATTCAGTCACTGAGCAGGTAGTGAGGGGTGAGGGGAAGAGTGTCTCAGTCACAGGAAACCATAGGGATAAAGGCATGGAGGTAGGAAAGTCAAAGGTGTGTATCTGTGGTGTGAGTCACAAGGAAGTTTGACAACCACTCCCTCCCCCACTAGTTCCATTGGGGAGGGGGAAGAGGAATGGGAGGATGGGACCTGCTACTGTGCAATGATGAAAAGTCTTCCAATTGTCTGTGAAGCCTGATGGAACTGACCAGGTCAGTGACCTAGCACTCAGGAGGTGCTGAGCCTGAAGTGAGTATTTGTACCCAAGATGCAAGCTGTCCTCTCAGCCTCTTTTTCTTCTTGGCACGAGGTGCCTTGTAGGGGAAAGAGTGACCTACCTCACTGCTAGCTGCTGTGGCCAGGCACTCGTGGTGTCTTTCCTTCTAAATCTTTGCTGACCTTAACCAAATGGACATTTGGAGATAGGAGTGCCCAGGTGACCGTGGGAGTCTGAGAGATCCATCAGAAGGCCCACTGCCCTGGAGGCAGTAGCAGTGCCCATCAGAGTAGCAGCAATCAACAACAGAAGTACCTGGACAGAGAAGTGGAAAGGAGGCAGCACAGGATGGCAGCAACTGAGAGGATTGTGAGCCCTTCTGTCAGAGAGAAGTGCCCCAAAGGTCATAGTCCTTTGGGCCCAGCAAAGAGCTACATCTACAGGCTATTTGTGAAGCCTTCACAAAGGAAGGAAAGGGTCCCTGCAGCCACGAATCAGGGTAACTCTTGGCCATGTGAATTAGCTACAGGCCAGCTTCACTATCACCGAATTTTTTCTTTTGGAGGGGGAAGGCAGTGCAATTGGGGTTAAGGGACTTACCCAAGGTCACACAGCTAGTAAGTGTGTCAAGTGTCTGAGACTGGATTTGAACTCAGGTCCTCCTGACTCCAGAGCCAGTGCTCTATTCACTGCACCACCTAGCTGCCTCACTATCACTAGATTTGAAGTTTGAACCAACTATCCCCAGGAACATTATATATGCAAGGGCAGAAGGCACCCTTGGTTTAGGCAGGGAACTGAACCAACATTCTTGCTATGTACACCCTTGCTATATATACTTTGATAAAAGACAATGGAAGTCCAATGATTGATTAATAATGTGTAGGCCACTGTTGGGGGCTAAGGAGTCAGTTTAAAAAGCTACAGCTCCTTAAGGTTACCTCCCTTTGGGTGAGGGGAGAGAAGCTGTAGCCCCTTCTGAGGACCCCAGTGAGTGTGAGTGCCCATTTAGGGGAGTAAAGCTGGAGCAGCCTGTACACCTCTTGGAGTAGAAAGTTCCACAAATGTCTTAATCATTCTGCAAAGTAAGCAGATCTTTTCTTTATCCTCAATTTACCTCTCTGAAGCTGTAGGGGGTGGGGGTGGGAAAATGGCATGGTCCTCTGTTTTTAATAAGTAGGATTTGGTGAAGTTTCTCATCTCCATCCCTTTCCCAATTAGGTTTCAACCATAGTCCCTATGGCTCTCTATTTATTTGGGAGTCTGCTCCCTCTCCATGCTCTAGATCTTAGCTGTCCTTCTCTGGACTGGCTGATTTGAGGCATAGAGCCAAGCACTGTAATCCCCAGAGATTCACACAAGGGAAGAAGGAAAGCCTGGAGGCAGGGAGGCCAGGAAGAAGTCTGACAATTATCCAGGGGGGTGGTGGTGGTGGTGAGGTCTAGGACTGGGTCAGTGGGAAAAGAGAAGACAGACAGCACAGATGTTGCAGAAGCATAATTGTCAGGAATTCTAAAGTGTAGGAAGAAATTGCCAAGATTTTTCTAAATCAAAATTTTTCTAAAACCAAACTTTCTGAACTAAAAAGTCTGATCATGTCACCTCCCCTCCCCCTTGTCAATGAGTTCCAGTGGTTCCCTATCACCTCAGGATCAAATATAACGTCCTCTGTTAGGAACTGAGAGACCATCATAACCTGGCCCCTTCCTACCTTTCCAGTCTTCTCAGGCCTTACTCTTCTCTGTACCATTCAATCCAGTTGTATTACCCTATGATGTGTTCCAGAATGGGACATGCTACCTTTGGTTTGCATACCTTGGCACTGGCAAGCAACCAGGACTGGAACGTTCTGCCCCCTCACCTGGGCCTCCAAGACTCAATTCAAATCCCAACTTCTAAAAGTTTTCCCCAGTTAATTCCCATTGCTAATGCCTTCCACCTTCAGATTGTCTATATCTTCAGATCACTGTCTATACCTTCACATTGTCTACACCCTCAGATCACCATCTGCCTGCTCTGCCAGGAGTACATGTTGTCTCCTCTGTTAGAATGGAAGCTCCTTGAAGTCAGAGACACCTTTTTTGACCTTTATTTGTATCCCCAGCACATAGGAAATGCTTCATAAATGCTTTTGACTGATTTGTGAGGTCAATGGGGGAGGGGAAGGGGAGGGAGGGAGAGACAGAGACTCAGACTCTGAGGGCTGGTGAACTGATGCCCAGAGCAGTCATCTGCCAGGCCCTTTCTAGCCACAATGGTAGTATGGTAGTGTGACTTGATGACTGAGCAAGAGGTAGACAGCATGGAGGATGCAGAGGTAGATGTCTGTGGTAGATGGAAAGCATGGTCTGTTCTGGCCATCTGAGGTTGGCTAGATATGATGGCTTTGTTGCATTCACCCTCCTTTACCCACTTCTCAAGTCACTTTGGCCCAAGGTGACAGTTACAGAACAGAGTAGATTAAAGGGAGGGGGCATTTTTCTGCAATGCCAGTCCAGAAGGACTGGTATGGGTGAGAAGTGGGATAAAGGGCTGGGTGGCTGGACAGGATATAGGTCCCCAAGCCTAGTTTCTCTCCTGAGTTCTAGGCCTAAGTCACTAATAGCCTACTGGCCATTTCAAAGTGATTGTAACATAGACATCTCAAACCCAATATGTCCAAAACTAAACTCAGGATCATCCACCTCAAACTCTGTCCTCTTTGCCAATTAAAAAAAATTATTGTCCTCTTTCCACCATCTTGCCACACTGCCACCATGGTACGAATGAATGTCCTGGGAGATGCTCTCAAAAGCATCAACAATGCAGAAAATCGAGGAAAACACCAGGTTCTCATTAGACTGTGCTCCAAAGTCATTGTCTGGTTCTTAGGTTCTTAACTGTGATGATGAAGCATGGTTACATTGGCGAATTTGAGATCACTGATGATCACAGAGCAGGAAAAATTGTTGTGAATCTCATGGACAGATTAAACAAGTGTGGTGTAATCAGCCCCATATTTGATGCTCAACTGAAAGATCTGGAAAAGTGGCAGAATAATCTGCTGCCATCCTGTCAGTTTGGGTTTATTGTGCTTACAACCTCAGGTGGCATCATGGACCATGAGGAAGCAAGACAAAAACACACAGGAGGAAAAATCCTGGAATATTTTTTCTAAGAATGTAAAACATACACACAAATAAAATGCTCCAATGGACAAAAAATGATTGTTACCCAGACTCATAACCTGTGAGTTGCCCCTGACTTACCTCATCCATCCAATCAGTTGACAGATACTGCCCATCTTTCCTATCTCTCCTCACATAACCATGCCCTTGTCTAGGCCCTCAGTAGCTTGTAGTCTCCTAACTGGTCTTCCTACTTGGAGTATCTGCATGTCCTCAATGCAGATTTTCTGTCCTAACTATGATATTCTCCTATTCAATTGCAGTGGCTCCCTATTACCTCTTGAATCAAATATAAACTCTTTTAATTGGCATTTAAAGCCTATCCCACCCTACTTTTTCTAGCCTTATTACTCCTTCAAGAGTTCCAGGGTCCAACAAACTGAACTTCTTGGAATTCCTTCTATGTGATATCCCATCTCCTTTCTCTGGGCCTTTGTACTGGCTGTTCCTAAAATACTCTTTCTTCATTTCTTCCTCTTGGAATCTCTCCTTTCCTTCAGGACTTGGCTCAAGCAGCACCTTCTAGAGGAGTCTTATCTGATCCCCCAGCTGGTAGCACCTCCTCCTTCAAGGTTATCTTGTATCTGCCTATATCCCTTTGGTATCTATCCACAGACATCCATGTTGTTTCCTCTGTTATAATGTAACCTCCTTGAGAGCAGAGCTCCTTGGGCTGTTGTCATTATATTCTCAGTACTTACTATCCTGCCTGCATGTAGAAGGGGTTTAATAAATGCTTGCTGACTTGGTTGAGTAAAGAACAGCCTGACCTAAAGAAGCCAATCATACTGTTTTGAGCTCAAAGGGAAATCCAGATGCATCTATTCCAGCCCTATCTTTTTACTGACAAGGAAGCTTAGTCTTCAAGTGAGAAGGGAAGGTGCCCTCATTCTTCAGTCCTTGCCTCTGAGGACATTTCAGAGGGGCGATGGGACAGTTTTTCTGAGACCAGCGGCAGCTTCAGCTGACTTCCCCACGTTGCTTAGTCATTAATCTTCATGTTTTCTGATTGTCTCAAGTAGGGTGGGGCTGGAACTTGTGCTGCAGTCAGTTAAAATTTCAGGGTGAGCATGTATACCTCAAAAATCAGGACGCATTTGGTTAATTGTCTATGCTTAAGAAAGTGCTGGAGAAAATGTTAAGGATGTGAATCGAACCTAAAAGTGTATCTCGTGTATGTTTTTCTCTAGAGTTGGTTGTTAAACAGTTACAGCACATTCCTGTTTGAAAAGTAATCATTTAAAATATTGAGGCAAATCCCACAGAGAAACAAAGTAGCTCTGAGCAGCCATTGATTTCAAGTCTAGAATGAGTCCTAGCACTTGCTTAAGTCAACAAGCTTTCATTATTGTGTTCCAGGTGCCCTGCTAAGCACTGGAGATACAAAGAAAGACAAAAGACAGTGCCACCCTCAAGAAGCTTCCAATCTAATGGGGAAAACAACATGCAAGCAACTATGTACAAATTCTATCTAGATAGAAATAGATAAATTGATATAGACATCTCCCTAGATATGGATATATAGTTATCTATATTTATGTGTATGTATGTCTATATGACAAATTGGAGATTCTCAAAAAAGGGAAGGTACTGGCATTAAGGAGGACTGAGAAAGGCTTCTTGCAGAAGATGGGACTTTAAGGAAGTCAGGGAAGCCAGAAGGTAGAGATGAGGGGGATGGGAGCTCCAAGCAGGAGGGACAGCCAGCAAAAATGCCTGAAGTCAAGAGATAGAGCAGAGGTGGGGAATCTGAGGCTTCAAGGCCACATGTGCCCCTTTAGGTCTTTGAGTTCAGCCCTTTGACCAAATCCAAACTTCACAGAACAAAACCCCTTAATAAGAGGATTTGTTCTGTAAAACTTAGACTCAGTCAAAAGGCCACACTGAGGACCCAGAAGGCCACATGTGGCCTCAGGGCTACAGGTTCCCGACCCTTGAACAGAGTATCATATGTGAGGACCAAAAAAGAGCCAATGTCACTGGATCATAGAGTACCTGGGGGTGAGAAAGGTGTAAGAAGACTGAAAAGGTGGGAGGTCAAGTTATTTAGAACTTTAAAATACAAACAGAGCAGTTTCTGTTAAATCCTAGAAGCACATAATAAGGAGCCACTGGAGTTCATTGCACATGGGGTCGGATGTGATTCGATCTGCACTTTGGGAAGAAAGAGAGAGACAGAGACAGAGAGACACAGAGAGAGAGACAGAAAGGGAAAGAGAGAGACAGAGAGAGGTGGAAACGAAAGAGAGAAACAGAGACAGAGACAGAGAGAGACACAGAGACATAGAGAGACAGAGAGACAGAGAGAGGTGGAAAAGAAAGAGAGAGACAGGAGAGGATAACATGGAAATTGTGAATCTGGGACAGTAGTACCCTCCACAGTCATAGGAAAGTTAAGAAAATGGGATAGTTTTAGGGTAAGGATTTTAAATTCATTTTTGGAGATGTTGAGTTTACAATGTCTATGGAACATCCAGTTTGATAAGTCCAGTGAAATGCAAGATTGGTGGTCAGGAGAGGGGTCAGGGTAGACAAACAGATCTGAGAATCATCGTCATAAAGATGATCACTGAATGCTTGGGGCTAGTGAGATGATCCAGTGAACATCTGCAATGTTAATGGGATATAAGATCTTCCCCACCCATTAATAAGCCTCATGTGGAGCCCATTAAGAGAAGCTTGATTAGGGGAGGCTTGTTTTTCAGGAAGGCCTACACTTTTTGTTAACTTTGTAATTAGGCAGTGGATCATGAGGGTTGTGATGCCCTCTGACCCTGAAGAAATGTATATATACCCTGAAGTTAGCATTTTGCTTTAGGACTCACTCACTGGAACAATATTCTTGTGATTTGATCAGATTAGATTCTGGGTTAACTACTTAAGGAGGCCCCTGGCTTTGAAAAACCCAGATATTGATTCTTCTCTCTCTGGTAACTATGTATGTATTGCCTTGGTCAGGCAGTTGGATCTGTCTGTTGATTTGTACTAATTTCTCAGATGGTTAGAAGCTTTGTCTGTTGGTCTTTATTTCTCTGCTTTTATTTTCTCTATTTTCTTTGTTTGGATTTTCTCTGAAGTTCAAGGTGCTGATTACCACTCCCTCATTCCCCTCCTCCCCCAAACTAATGAATGTCATTAAAAACATAGTTGACCCCTTGAACAGGTCTCTTTCCTAGGAAAGCACATCTAAGAATCTGTGCTAAGTCATTCTGGGTATACTAGTGTGGTTGCCACTACAGTAGTATAGAGGGTGAAGAGAAGAGAGCCTAGGACAGAGCTCCAAAGGACACTCATGGTTGGTGGGCAAGACCTGGGGGAAGATTCAGCCAATGAGATTGAGAATAAAAGGGCTGGCAGGGAGGAGGAGAACCAGGTAAGAGCAGAGACACAAAAACCCAGAAAGAAGGAGGTTTAGACAGTGCCAAAGGTTACAAAGAGGTTAAGAAAGATGAGAATGAGGAAATGCCATCAGATTTGGCAAATAAGGGATCAGTAGTAACTTTGGAGAGAAAATTCAATTGAATTATAAAGTCAGAAGCCAGTCTGCAGAAAGTTAAGAATAAGAAAGGAAGTCAGTCAACAAACATTTATTATGTGCCTACACGGTGCTAAATGCTGAGCATATAAAGAAAGGTAAAGGTCCCTGCCCTCAAGTATTTCACAATCTAATGGGGGAGATAATATGCAAATAACTATATACAAACAAGCTAGATACACAATAAGTTGGAAAGAATTAACCAAGAAAAAGCCCTAAAATGAAGAGGGACCAGGAAAGGCTTCCTGTAGAAGGTGGGATTCTAGCTGTGATTGAATGGAAGCCAGGGAAGGCAGGAGGCAAAGCTGAGGGGGGAGTACACTCCAAGAGTGGGGGATAGCCAGTGTAAATGCCTGGAGTCAGAGGGGAGATAGTCTATGGTGGAGTTTATTTATAAAGAAGGCTGGAAAGGGAGAGGGGGATAGGGAAGAGAAGAGTGTAGCCAGTGCAGGGGTGATAAAGATGGAAAGATAGGATGATAAAAGATTATGATCACATCACATTATGATCACATGAATTTCAAATTCATGAATGTGTCAGGGGAAGACTTCTGGGTGCCAACATGATCCAAGGGATGCCCATCTCTGGGGGCAGCCAAGGTGGGGTGGTGGAGGAGCCCATGGGCGCTTGGGCTGTTGTATACTGAGGTTCCCTAGGATGACATATGAAATGTGGAGGAAAGAGCCTGGGAGCTGGCACTGCATTTGGGGAGGAAGAAAGGGGAGTGCCTTGGAGGTAGGCTGATAACAGCTAACAGGCTTTTCATTAGGTGGTAAATATGGACTCTTGTACACACTGGGGTGCTCTTGGGCCAAGCTGGAGACTTAGAACCCTCAGCTGACTACTGAACTTAGTGCCCATTCATACTGCTGTGACAGTGTGGCCACAGCATTCCCAGGGCTCCTCCTTGTGCCCCTCAAACTGAAAGAACTTCTTGTGCTTCTGATGCTAGAAAAGTCTGGCCTGTATTGTAAGGGAAAGGGAGGAGGACGGGAAGAGGCAGAGGGTAAAGGGGGAAGGGGAATGGGATGGGGAGAGGAAGGGGGAGAAAAAAGAAAAGAAAGAGCCCATTATCTCTCTGTCTGGAGCAGGATAAGATTTCATGGAGTCCCTTGGCTTTGTGATAAGACTTCCCAAGTCTTTTAGAGGTGGGATCTTTGGGTCTATTAAACACTAGGTTACTGTGCCTGTTTGCTTCAATAGATTATGCATCTAATCTGTTCCAATGATTGAGCTCTCTATTTCTTATCCAGTATCAAGTTGTAGCTTTGTAGCCTAGTTTGAGATCTGGCAGGGCTGGGCCTCCTTCCTTCCCATTTGTTCTCATGAATTCCCTTGATATTCTTGACCTTTTTGTTCCTCCACATGAATTCTGTTCTTTTTTCCCAGTGACGCTGGCCTCCTGGCTAGTCCAAGAACCAAGGAGACTTGTCACTGCTAGTCTTTTGGATCCCAGCCTGACAATATTCCTGAAAGCTCCAGCTCCACAGCTGGGGGCAGGGGGGTGAGAAGAGGGGGTGAGGAATAAGTTCAGGGCTCCTGAAACACCTTCATCTTCTTCCATACGCTTCCCTTAGATCAAACCTGGGGCCTACACAGCTTCTTCAGTAACTTGCTGGAAGACAAAGAAGACAATTTGGGCTTCTTTGAGAAAGCATTTGTACAATTCCGCCTGCAAAGTAGTCCAGCTACTCCATTTTCACAGCGGGTACCTGGAGATGATGGCCAAGGTTCTCTAAATGAGACACCTGCTTCCAATGCTGACAAGCTTGCCCAGCTGCTCTTCACACTTCTGAATGATTTGGATCAGCCTCTCTGCCTCTTCGAAGCATCAACCTAAAGTACTTTTGGAATTCCTTGGCTGTCCTAGGGATGCCCGAATTCACAAAGTGCACCTAAGGGAAGGACTTAACAGAGATCCTTGAGATGAGCCCCTGCCAGCTGCTGCTTAAGCTGGTCAGGGCCTGGCAAGGCTGGTTCTCTGAATCTCTGGTCTTTATTACAGATCTCCAAACCCAAACTCCAAACTTCAGCCATGGAGGTGGAACAAGGCCAGCTCATTGTTTTCAATCAGTCTCTTCCTTTTATCTCTCAGTAATGGTGAGAGGTTGGAGCTTTCCTCTCAGTCACTAGCCAGTTCTCCAACAGCCTGGAGGGCAACAGCATCACAGGCTCACCATCAGAACTCTGGTTCAAGAGCATCGACATCAGAGTGATATGCTGCAGGGTCTTGCCTAGGCCCACTGTGTCCTCCTTGCTATGGCCAAGGCTGCCAGGGATGCAGTACCAAAAGAATTTGACATCCTTTCTCTGGCGGGGCCATAAACTTTACTGAGAACAGGATCAACTACCATATAGAGCAATCCTACACAGCTTGTGGCCCTCGGTCTGCTTGCTGCACACCAAAGGATTTTCTCTACATAAAAAGGATGTTTTCTTCTACATTTTTTGAAGGTCACCCAAATTTTGTTGTGCTGCAAGCAGCCTGAGGCCCACAAACACCAGGCCTGATATAGAACTTCAGCTGGTCATGTGTCCTCAGAGAAGACAAATCATAAATGCCCAGAGCGTTTCCTCTAATGGGTCATTATAGCCTTGGCTATATCAGGGAGGACAAAGTGACTGAGAGGAAGGCCCCGATCCCTCACCATTACTGAGAAATGAAAGGAAGAGACTGATTGAAAACAATGAGATGGCCTTGTTCCACCTCCATGGCCGAAGGGATCATTACAGAGTCCTGCCCACTTGATGCCCAAAGCCTGGTGGCCCAGAAATCCTTGATAATTTGGGATGGTAACTTCAAAAGAATTTGATAAACACCTCATGTTGGCCAATGTCCAGGCAGCAGGGCCAGGTAGCTGACTCAGAGTTTTCCAAAAAGGTGAGATGAAACACTACTGGCTCTTTGTCTCACTGCTCAATTTCTGTCTCTTGGGAGTCCCAGACTCAGGGTTTTAGTCTTTGTCATTGCAAGTACCACCCTCTAACTTCCTCTTGGCAAGTGAATAGGGAGCTAGTTTCTCATCCTGATTCCAGGTGAAGCAGATGCTTAAGTCTCAATGAATCCAACACCGTTAGAAACTCTTGGAGCTGAGAGATCTGGGGCTGTAAACTGAAGCCTATCCCATGCCTATGACCTCAGCCAGGCTCCCATGGGCAGCAGGCCAAGTGGCAGATCTGTTCCCTCCAATCCTGGCCCTATCCCACACCCCTTATTTAACCTTGGCAAAGCATTTGATACAATATCTGATAGCTTCTTTCTTTCCTTCTGGTTTTTAAATTTGTTTTAAAAATGTTCACTTCCAAACCCTCTCCTTACCTCCAGCTCCTCCCCCACCCACTGAGAAGGCAAGCAATATGATATTAATTATACATGTGAAATCATGCAAAAACATATTTCCATATTAGCCATGTTGCAAAAAGGCAATAAAAATAAAGAAAATGAACAAAAGTCTGCTTCAATCGGCACTCAGAGTTCATTGGTTCTCTCTCTGGAGGTAGAGAACATTTTTTCATTATGGCTTCTTTGGAATAGTCTTGGATCATGATATTGATGAGAGTATTTTTGTGAAGATGAGTGCAGGATGTAGACTAGACATAGAGTTACAGGAATTCCAAACTGGTTGGATGGCAGTGCTGGGCTCAAAGAGATATTGCACTTCTCCAGTGGACAACGCCAGGGATCTGTGCTTGGTTTTGTGCTATTTACTATCCTTATCAATGACTGGGGCAAAGGGCAAAGGGACATGCTTATCAAATCTGCAGGTATAATAATAGAAGTGAGATCCAAAAAAGGTCTTGTCAGGCTAAGACTCTTAGGCTGAATCTAAGATGAAATTCAATAGGGACAAAGGTAAATTCTTCCACTTAGGCACAAAGAAAACCAGTTTTACGAGTCCAATAAACGTCAACAGTATGATTTGGCAGCCAAAAAAGTAAATGCTGTCTTGGGCTACATTAAGTGAAGTGTGGTTTCCAGGAATAACGCGGCAACACTCCCACTGTACTCTGCCTTGGCCATCCCCAATATGGAGGATTCCTCTCAGTTCTGGTTTTAAGAAGGACACTGATGAACTGGAGTGTCCAGTTTTCTCTGTCATGGGGCTTTGCTGCCCCTTGTGGCTAAATGACTTCATAGCAGTGTCTTATGGCATTAAAAGGATCCACTGGTCTTTTGGCGTATTTCCCGTGCTGAAAGAGGCACGGAAGACTCTTCTCCTTGTCTAGATGGGATCACACCTTTCCCTAACAGAGGGTAAAGCTCTAAGAAGAAAATTATAGTTCCACAATACTAAGGTATTCCCTTGTTAAGGAAAGCCATCCACGAGGAGCATCTTCTAGCCAATCAACCAATGAGCATTTATTAAGCACCTAGTATATACCAGCTAGGTGCTGGGATACAAAGAAAAAAGGAAATTATGTGTATATGGGGGATAGAAATAGGGATAGACACTGCAACTATGGTCCAGTGCATGCAGCTTCCAGTGAGGAACTCCCTCTCCCAATGTAGATTGGCGCCTTAACCACTCCAGCATTTCTGCCACAAAAACCCCACATGGGGTCACCAAGAGTCAGACAGGACTGACAAATAGAGAACAACAGCATATTTCTATGCATGTTTCCTAGACAGCCTTATCTGGTCTATTTGGCATATATCTGTAGTTGTAAATTTCTTTGTCATATTAACTCCGGTACCAAATAAAGCATAAATAACTATAAAAGATAAAGTAAATGGGAGGAAAGGAAGTGAAAACACAGAGTATAAACAGTCATTTTTTAAAAAATTTACTTAAGAGAGGAGATGTAGAACAGGCAGCTAGAAAGGATGGTGAAACCTGTTCAGTTACTAGGGTTTTTTCCTTGGTAAAAGCGAGGGAGACTTAGGCAGGTTTATAGGCAACACATAAGGAGTCAGGAAATAGTGAGAGACTGGCAAGGTGGAACCAGAAAGAGGTACTTGGGAGCAGCCCCACATCCCTGACCAAATTCCTCCAAACAGATTTACAAAATGCACCTCACCAAATCCTGATTGAGAAATCCAAGAAAAAGTTACAGTGAGTCATTTTTACAGCCCAAATCAGCATATGTAGAGTCAGAGACATCTGCAGACACTGAGGAATGAGTTGGATCAACAGGGGGCTGCTTTGAAATACTTCCAAGAGCCTTTGCATCAGGGCAAGAGGAGGTCCCCAAACCACAGACAAAAGCATGATCGCATGCTTGACTCAAGAATAGGTTAAACTGGCAGCTCTATCGCTCACTGCCCAGTTCTGGGTCACAGATACAGGATGGACTAAGGAAGGGAACTGTACCCATGGGGGAAGGAGTCTGTGCACTGAACAAGGCCTCAATTCTAACTCAGAGCTCAATGTGAAGCCTGCAGAGGACTAACAGGACAAGAATTCCAGATCAAAGGGAAGTCTACAATTCTGTTACTCTGAACCAGCACAACTTCTGAGGTAACTGATAATGCCTGAAGCCTGGAAGGATTATACTGTTGCTCAGACCCAAACCCACTTCAGGAAATTGCAGAGCTCAGACAAGGGGGACTCTGCCATAGATCAAAGCAATTTTTGAAACATTGAAAGCTTGCAGATCCCCAGTCTGAGCTTTCCATGAGATCATGGAATAACACAATACCCAACACTGCCAATAAAACAGCAACAGTACCAGTCCAGACATTTCCTCCAGAAGTGTGCAGAGCCTGATCCTAATATCAACTCCAAAGTCAGGAAGTGGTTTGGAAGAATGAGCAAAAAAGGAGATGCCACCACAAAAAAGCTATTAAGGAGACAGGATAGAAACTGAAAAGAAGTACGTGATTCCAAAACATTTACAAGCAAAGCTTCAAAGTAAAACACACCTGGGACACAAATTCAGCTAGAATTCCTAGAAGAGATGAAGTAAGAGTTTTAAAAGAGCTTAAAATATTTTTATAAATGAAATCAGTGCTAAAGGAAAAAGAATTAGAAAAGAAGTGAGAGCTATGGGAGAAAGAATTGGAAATGGAATTAACAACTTGGCACAATAGGTACAAAACCTTTCCCAAGCAAAAAACCTCATGAAAATGAGAATGGACCAGATAAAAACCAATGGCTCCATGAGACCACAAGGAATGTAAGTCAAAAGACTGAAAAAAAATAGAATAAAACATAAAAGTATGTGATAGCAAAAACAACTGGCCTGGAAAACAGATCAAAGGAAGGGAGCAAAGGAGTGAAACAAGCATTTAGTGAGCTCTTCTTATGTGCTAGGCATTGAGTGAAGCACTTTACAGATATTCTTTCATTCGACTGTCACTAAACCCCTGGGAAGTAGATGCTGGTACTATGCTCGTTTTATGGATGAGGAACGTTAAATGACTTGCCCAGAGTCACATAGTTAGTCAGTGTCTGAAGGAAAATTTGAACTCAGGTCTTCTTCACTCCAGGCCCATCATTTTATTGATACTTTTTCCTAACTTTCCTCTCATTCCTATCCCTTTTCTCTTCCCTTTCTATTCTTCTTTTAAGATCAAGCCATAACAGAACTACTATCTAATTAGACTCCCTCTATGACCCCTGAGGATAAGCATGAAAGGGGACACATATATCATTTCTCCATATTAGAATATAAATAGTTTATCCTTTTTTAGTCCTTATGATTTTTAATACACGTTAACATTTTTATGTTTCTCCTGATTCCTGTATTTGAATTCCTTTTTTCAAAGTCAGGAATGCTTAGTAGTCTTCTATTTCATTAACAATCTATTTCCCCCCTGTATGATTATAAAGAGTTTTGTTGAGTAAATTATTCTTGGCTGTAAGCCTTTGCCTTCTGCACTATTAGTATTCCAAGTTCATTGCTCCTTTATAGCTATAGTGGCTAAATTGGGTGGGACCCTGAGCAATCCTCTTCTGTACTTGGATTATTTTATGTTTGCTTGTTGTTTGCCATATTTTCCTTTGACATGAAAATTTGGGATTTGTCTATGTTGTTACTGAGAGCATCCATTCTGTTCTTTCCTTTAGGACATGGATTCTTTCTATTTCTACTTTGCTCTATGGTTCTAAGAAACATGGGCAATTTTCTTCTAGGATTTCTTGAAATCTGATGACTGGATTATATTTTTGATTATAGGTTTCAGGTTCATAATTTACTTTGATTCTTAAATGATCTCTTTTTATGTTTTCCAGGTCAGGTGTTTTTGCTGAGACTTTACATTTTCTTCTATTGTTTTTTTTTTCAGCTTGTTGACTTTGTTTTAATATTGCTTATTATCTCATGGAGTCATTGGCTTCTATTTGTTCCGTCATAATTTTCAAGGAGTTTATTGATTTGGAAAGTTTTTGTGCCTCTTGTGCCAAGCATTAACTCCATTTACAATTCTTTCTTTTATAAAATTTTTTTTTACTAATTAATTTACTTTTAGTTTGCAACATTTACTTCCATAAGATTTTGAGTTCTAAATTTTCTCCCCTTTCCTCCCCTCTGCCCTCCCCAATACAGCATGCAATCCAATATAAGCTCTACATATACATTCATATTAAGCATATTTTCACATTAGTCATGTTGTAAAGAAGAATTAGAACCAATGGGAGGAACCACAAGACAGAAGAAACAAAATAAAAAAACCCCAAATAGTATGCCTTGATCTGCATTCAGACTCTACAGACTCTCTTTTCTGGATGTGGATAACATTTTCCATCATGAATCTTTTGGAGTTGTCTTAAATCCTAGTATTGCTGAGAAGAGCTAAGTCTATCAAAAGTTAGTCATCACAAAATGTTGCTGTTACTGTATAGAATGTTCTCCTGATTCTGCTCACTTCACTCAGCATCGGTTCATGTAAATCTTCTCAGGTTTTTCTGAAGTCTGCATGCTCATCATTTCTTATAGTACAATAGTATTCCATTACTTTCACATATCATAACTTGTTCAGTCATTTCCCAATTGATGGGCATCCCCCCCAAATTCCACTTCTTGGACACCACAAAAAGAGCTGCAATAAATATTTTTGTACATGTGGGTCCTCTTCCCTTTTTTATGATCTCTTTGGGATACAGACCTAAAAGTGGTATTGCTGGAACAAAGGGTATGAACAGTTTTATAGCCCTTTGGGTCATTATCACCACTTTACAGCAGTCATCAAAACTACTTGGTATTGGCTCAGTGGAATAGGTTGGGTGCACAAGATGTAGTAGTCAATGACTATAGTTATCTATTGTTTGATAAACCCAGACTCCAGCTTCTGGAATAAGAACACTATTTGACAAAAACTGTTTGGAAAACTGAAAAACAGTATAGCAAAAACTGGGCATAGATCAATATCTTACACCATGCACCAAATAAAGTCAAAATAGGTTCATGATTTAGATATAAAGGCTGATACTATAAGCAATCTGGGAGAGCAAGGAATAGTTTACTTGTCAGATCTAAGGAGAAGGGAAGAATTTGTGACCATTATGACCATAT
The DNA here is from genome assembly GCA_028646575.1 of Pseudocheirus occidentalis. Taxonomy (NCBI): domain Eukaryota; kingdom Metazoa; phylum Chordata; class Mammalia; order Diprotodontia; family Pseudocheiridae; genus Pseudocheirus; species Pseudocheirus occidentalis. Next base: position 1,248,179 of record CM053602.1, on the reverse strand, counting down.
TCTTATGACCAAGAATATATGACCAAACATTATAAAATGCAAAATGGATAATTTTGTTACATTAAATTGAAGATTGGCATAGACAATGCCAATGCAACCAAAATTAGAAGAGAAGCAGAGAGTTGGGAAATAATTTTTATAGCCTGACAAAGGCCTCATTTCCAAAATATATAGAGAACTGAGTCAAATTTGTAAGAATACAAGTCACTCCCCAATTCATAAATGATCAAAGGATATAAACAGACAATTTTCAGAGGAAAAATTAAAGCTATCTACAATCATATGAAAAAATGCTCAAAATCATTATTGATTAGAGAAATGCAAATCAAAAAAACTCTGAAGTACCACATCACACCTATCAGATTGGCTAACATGACAAAACAGGAAAATGATAAGTGTTGGGAGAAGACGTGGGAAAATTGAAACACTAATGCATTGTTGGTGGAGTTGTGAACTGATCCAACCATTCTGGAGACCAATTCTTTCTTTTGCAGCCCTCATTTCTTTTCTAATTTTCCCCTTAGCGCACTAATTTCATCTATTAAAAAAACAACAGCACTTGAACTCTTTTTTTCTTGTTGAAACTGGGGCAAATAAGGTTAAGTGACTTGCCCAGGGCCACATAGCTAATAAGTGTCTGAGGCCAAATTGGAACTGGTGAAGATGAGTCTTTCTGACTCCAGAGTTGGCACTCTCCATTGTGCCACCTACTGCCCTGAACTCTTCTTTTTTACTCATCTCTTCCAGGAATTCAAGTTGAATTTGTGCCCAAACTGTGTCTTTCTTTGAGGCTTTGTTTGTAGTTGTTTTTGGAGCCATTATCTTCTTTTCATTTTGTGTCTTAAAGATTCCAGTCACTATAACAGCTTTTTATGGTAAGATTATTTTTTGTTTCCTCATTCTTCCAGCCTAAATCCTCATTTCATACTTGATGTCTGTCTCTTGAGACTTGATGTCAGTTTCTAAACATTTCTGGAGGAAATGTCTGGGTTAGTTCTCCTGCTAATTTCTTGAGGTTATGTTATTCCAGGACCTCAGGGACATCTCAGGCTGAGGATGTGTAACCTTTCAGTCCTCCCAAAGTGATCTGATCCAGGACAAAGTCTGATCACTTCCCCCTTGGTCTGAAATCTTCAAGTTCCTGAAGTGGATTTGGGTCTGAGCAACAGGTTCAATAACCCTTTACACTTTTCCTGTGTGGAGTTTCAGTAAACTACTGTTGGACTCAGCCACTATCAGTCAACAGAACTTGCAGAAATCTCTGCAGGTTCAAAGTGACAGAGCTGTAGGCTTCCCTTTGATCTGGAATTCCTGTCCCAATTATTCTTCTGCAGACTTTAGCCTGGAATAGAACTCACAACTGAGAACCTGCTCCTCTCCTGGGGTCACATCCCCACCACTGATACTTATTTCTAAATATACTCCTTTGTCCATAGTCTAGGTTCCATGACTGAATGTTCATCCTAGAATGCCAACCCTAGGTTCAGGTCCCCTCATCAGTTCCTGTGAGTCTGAGACCTGGGACTTGTACTAAATGACATACCTCCCAATTGGCACTTGTCCCTTGCTTTTCTTTTTGTCCTTGTGTATGATCTTGTCTCGTGCTCTGACAATCCATGTATTATGCTCCTGCTCAGACACAGACCCCAGTGCCTGCAAACTTGTCTCTGTCTCCCTATGCCAAGATGGGATGAAAAAATGACACCCTGTGATATTTTTTCAATTTCCTGCAACTCCAACATCTTGACCCTGCCTCTTCTACACCAGCCTCTTTGTGTGCATATGTTCTACCCTCCTTGGACTTGTCCAGATGAAAGTGAGGTTCAAGTGAGTCTTGGTCCCCCAAATCTTTCTGTTTTTAATAGTCTTCTACTTGTTTACTTGAATTATGTGAGTAAATTCATTTTTCATCCTCCCTTTTTCCTATCCCCTTTCATTTCTTCTACTAAGATAATCAAAATAGAACAAAGCTACTCACATGGCCTGGACCTTATTTAACTTCCTTGATGACTTTTGATAACATTAGGGTTCTAAGGTGACAAATATCATCCCTCCATTAACATGTAAACACTTGATCCTTGTATAACCTCTTTCTTTCTTTAAAAAAAATTTTTTTTTTGCTTTTTTTGGAGGGGGAAGGACAGGGCAATTGGGGTTAAGTGACTTGCCCAAGGTTACATGGCTAGTGTTGTCTGAAGTCAAATTTGAACTCAGGTCCTCCTGACTCCAGGGCCAGTGCTCTAATCACTGCACCACCTAGCCACCCCTGTATAACCTTCCAATTTCTCACTTGCATTTACATTTTAAAATTTATTTATTTATTTTTAGTTTTCAATATTCATTTCCACAAGATTTTGAGTTACAATTTTTTCTTCCCATCCTTTCCACTCCCAAATAGCAAGCCTACTGAACACCCCTTCCCCCAATCTGTTCTCTTATATCCTCCCCCATCACTCCCACCCCCAACTTTCTAGTAGGGCAAGATGGATTTCTATACCCCAGTGCCTGTATAGCTTATTTCCCAGTTGCATGTAAAAAAGAAGTTTTTTTTAACATTTGTTTTTAAAACTTTGATTTCCAGATTTTTTTCCGTTCTTCCCTCCTTACCTGCCCCCACTGGGAAGATAAGCAATTCAATATTGGTTGTACATGTGGAGCTACCCAAATATCCATAATTGTCATATTGTGAAAAACTATATTTCCCTCCATCCTATTCTGCCCCCGACTTATTCTCTTTTCTCCTTTGACCCTGTCCCTTTTCAAAAATGTTTGCTTCTACCCTCTCCCCCAATCTGCCATCCCTTCTATCATCCCCCTCTTCTCCCTTTCCCCCCTAATTTCCTGTAGGGTAAGATACCCGACTGAGTGTGTATGTTATTCCCTCCTTAAGTCAAATTCAATGAGAATAAGGTTATCCCATTCCCTTTCACTTTCCTGCTCTTCCCCTCCATTGTGACAATTTTCTCTTGCCTCTTTTATATGAGATAATTTACCCTAATCTATCTCTCCCTTTCTCCTTCTCCCAATAAATTCCTCTCTCACCTCTTAATTTTATTTTTTAGATATCATCCCTTCATTTTCAATGCATCCTGTGCCCTGTCTATGTATACATGAACATACATATGCCCACACTCACATATATATTTATATACACATATACCCTCCTATACATGCATATATACATATGTATACTTATATACATATATATTCCCAACTATCCTCATACTGAGAAAAGTTTTATGAGTTACAATTACCATTTTTCCATGTAGGAATGTAAATAGTTCAATTTTATTAAGTTCCTTATGATTTCTTTTTCCTGTTTACCTTCTCATGCTTCTCTTGCTTCTTTTATTTGAAAGTAAAATTTTCTGTTTGGCTCTGGTTTTTTCATCAAGAATATTTGAAAGTCCTCTATTTCATTGAATGATCATATTTTCCCCTGAAACATTATACTCAGCTTTGCTGGGTAGGTGATTCTTGGTTTTAGTCCTACCTCCTTTGACCTATGGAATATCATATTCCAAGCCCTTTGATGCCTTAATGTAGAAGCTGCTAGGTCTTGTGTTTGTATCTACATTCTTAACATTTTTTTCTCTTTTGATTTCAAAGTTTCTACCCAACTTTGGTCTTTTTATCAGGAATGCTTGGAAATCCTCTATCTAATTAAAGAGCCATTTCCCCTAGTAGAACTGTACTCAATTTTGCTGGGTAAGTTATTCTTGATTATAAACCTATATCTTTTGCCTTTGGGAATATTATATTACAAGCTCTTCATTCCTTTAGTTGCCAGATCTTATGTAATCCTGACTCTAGTTCTTTGGTATTTGAACTTTTTTATTTTTAATTTTTTTCTTTTTTTGTTTATTTTTAGTTTTCAACATTTCCACAAGATTTTGAGTTACAATTTTTCTCCCTGTCTTTCCCCTACCCCCACCCCAAAATAGTGAGTTAACTGAATACCCCTTCCTTTTCCCAATCTACTCTCTCTTATATCCTCCCCCATTCCCCCTCTGACTTTCTAGTAGAGCAAGATGGATTTCTTTTCTTTAATTTAATTTTTAAAATTAATTTGTTTATTTACTTTTAGTTTACAACATTCAGTTCCACAATCTCTTGAGTTTCACATTTTCTCTCCCTTCCTCCCCCCCCCCCCCCATGGAGGCATGCAGTCAAATATAGGATCTACAAATACCTTCACATTAAACGCTAGTCAGGTTGTAAAAAAGGATTATAATCAATGTAATGAACAATGGGAAAGAGGAAATAAAACAAAAGAAGAAAAAGAGAGCAAGTAGTTTGCTTCAGTCTGCATTCATACTCTGTAGCTCTTTCTCTGGATGTGGACAGCTCTTTCCATTATGAGTGCAAGATGGATTTCTATACCCCAGTGCCTCTATAACTTATTTCCCAGTTGCATGTAAAAACCAAATTTTTTAACATTTGTTTCTAAAACTTTGATTTCCAGATTCTTTCCTTTCTTTCCTCTTCACCCACCCCCACTGGGAAGGTAAGCAATTCAATATAGGTTGTACATGTGTAACTAGGCAAAATATTTCCATAGTAGTTATATTGTGAAAGACTATATTTCCCTCCATCCTATCCTGCCCCCCATTTATTCTATTTTCTCCTTTGACCCTGTCCCTTTTCAAAAGTGCTTGCTTCTGACTGCCCTCCCCCCTATCTGCCATCCCTTCTATCATCCCCCCTCTTATCCTCTTCCCCCCTAATTTCCTGTAGGGTAAGATACCCAATTGAGTATGTATGTTATTCCCTCCTTAAGCCAAATTCAATGAGAGCAAGGTTCCTGTTCTTCCTCTCCATTGTAACAGTTCTTTTGCCTCTTTTATATGCAATAATTTACCCTATTCTTTCTCTCCCTTTCTCCTCTCATTATATTACTCTTAATTTTATTTTTTAGATGTCATCCTTTCATATTCAACTCATCCTGTGCCCTCTGTCTATGTATACATGTACACACATATGCACACTCACATATATATTTATACACACATACACCCTCATATATATATATGTACGTTCTTTCTATCTTTACTTTACACTGTGGTTCTAGTAGAACTGGAAGTTTCATTCATGAATTTAAAAATATGCTATCCAGGCTCCTTTTTTGGTTATGGCTTTCAGGTAATCTAATGATGCTTAAATAATCTCTTATTGATTTCTTTTCCAAGTCTTTGGGGGGGAGGGGCAATTGGGGTTAAGTGACTTGTCCAAGGTCACATGGATAGTAAGTGTTAAGAGTTTGAACTCAGGTCCTCCTGACTCCAGGGCTGGTGCTCTATTCGCTACACCATCTAGCTGCCCCTTTTCCCAAGTCTGTTGTTTTCAAACTGAGATACCTAACATTTTCTTCTATTTTTCCCCAATATTTTGACTTTTAAAAAATATTTCTTGTCTCATGGTATACTTAACTTCTATTTTGTCCATCCTAATTTTCAGGGAGTCTGTTACTTGGGCAAAGTTTTGTATCTCTTATTTCTTCTTCTAAATTTTCCTTTCTGAGTTCTCATTTCTATTCCCATTTTTTCCTCTACAGCAGGGGGTTCTCAAACTGGCATCTGTGAATTTGTGCATGTGTATGTATATGTGTGTGTGTGTATTCAGAACTGTATTTCAATATAATTGGTTTCCTTTGTAATCCTATGTATTTTATTTCATGCATTTAAAAATATTATTCTGTGAAGCGGTCCCTAAGTTTCACTAGATCTACCAAAGTGGTCTATGACATAAGAGAGGTTAACCTTCACAGATACCATTGTTCCAGGGATACTTCAGGTTTCTGTTAGAACTTCTGGAACCACCACAGCTCCTGAGTAAAGAATTATCAGTACAAAAAAAAATAGACTTGGAAAAGAAGTCAATAAAAGATTATCTAAGCATATGTATTTCTCTTTGCAATTATAATGCATGTATTATTTTAAACTCATTTTAATGTCTTTATTTATTCAAAGAATTCTAGTTAACCTTGTGTCCAAGTTGCATTTTTCTTTGAGGATTTGCCTATAGGTTTTTGAAGGTTATTCTCTTCTACTGGGATTGTGTCCCTGGCTCCCTAAAATTCTTTATCATCAGTATCTTTATTGTTTATTTACTTATTCCTCCAGCCTTACTTTCTGAATAGAGACTTTGTGTTAGGGCCAGGATCTTCACACTTCTGGAGGGAATGCTGGGGCTTTGCTTCATATTAATCTGTATTTCCTGGGGTTCTACTGCTGTATCTTATGGATATTGGGTGCTGTGTTCTTTGAAGATCACAGGGAGAGGCCCAGGTCAGGAAGCCAAGAACCTTCTTCAGGCCCTATCTGTTCACTGCCTTCCTAGTTCGAGCTTTGTCAGTTTAGGATCCTGGTTTGTCCTGGGCAATGCAATTTCAGGCTTGTCCCTGGTTGGAGGTCCCATAGATAATTGTTGGCCCAGTCTCATAAAGTTAGTAGAAGCTTCTGCATTTGGAGAGTGAAAGAGCTGTATTGCTACCCTGGTTTGCAGTTCTTTCCCTGCTCACTTGTGAGTGAATTGAATCCAAGATCATGATTTGGTGTCAGTGACAGAGCCCAGACCAGCCCCTGCTTTTTGCCCAAGGATCCATAATCCTTCTCCAGGGCCAGTGTGACAACACTAGACCCAGACCTGGTCCCTTTTTCCAATGCACATCACTCTCCAGCTCTCTGAAGCATTTGTTAATCATTGTCTCTGCCCAGATATTCTCTACTCTCTTTCCTGGTTCTCCTCCTACCTGTCAGTAGACTATTTATCACTCTTCTTTGCTAGATCTTTAACCATGTCACATTGGCTAACTATGGGTGACCTCCAAGACTGCCTCTGTAGTATCACACTTATCATATCTCATAGCTTCAGTTACCATCTCTATGTACATGGTTCCCAGACACACAGAGACACTCTCACATCCTCACACTCAACTCTAGTTTCTCTCCTAAGCTCTAGTACAATATCACAATACACCGCTAACTGCCTGTGGATATTTCAAACTGAATGTCCCAAAGGTATATCAAACTCAACATATCTAAAAACAGAACTCATGATCTTTCTCCTGAAACACCTCTTCCAAATGTCCCTGCAACTGTTATAATCTCAATGGCTTCCTCAACCCCTCACTCTCACTCACTTCATATACATGATCATTTACCAAATCATGTTGTTTCTACATCTACAACACATCTCATACACATATTATTCTCTCCACTTCTAAAGCCATCACTCTAGTTCAGGCCCTCATCACTTCTTGCATTACTTCACTAGCCTTTTAATTGGTATCCTTGCCTCATCTTCCCTTTTTTCAACCCATCTTTCATAGTGCTGCCCAAAGGATTTTTGTGAGTAGGTCTGATCATGTCAACCCTTCCCCCTACTTAATAAATTCCAGTGGCTTCCTATTTCCTTTAGGATCAAATAACCCTCCTATTTGACACTGAAAGCTCTTTCCAGCTTGGATCCTTCTTATTTTTGCAGTCTCCTTACACTTTATTGTCCTACAATCTATGGCCCAGACATACTGGCTTCCTCACTCATAACACTTCATATCCCTTCTCTCCAGAGTCAATGTGACATCTCCATGCCCCATTTCTGGTCACTTTTTTCTTTTTTTTTCTTTTTTTTTTTGAGGCAAACAGGGTGAAGTGACTTGCCTAGGAAGTGCCTGCTAGGAAGTGTCTGAGGCCACATGTGTACTCACGTCCTCCTGACTCCAGGCTGGTGCTCTATCCAACGCAGCACCACCTAGTGGCCCTCTACTTTTCTCAATCCTCATCATTCTTCACCTCTCTGAAGCATCTGACACTGCTGATCACCAGTTCTTCTGGGATATTCTCCACTTTCTGGGTTTGTGCCACTTTTCTCTCTTAGTTCTCCTACGTGTCATTCCACTATTTCTTTGAATTGCTTGACACCCATGCTTATACTGCTCTTTCACTTCACCTCAACCTCTGAGTCTCTAATTTCCTTCATGACACAAATCAAATTCCACCTTCATTAGGAGGCCTTTCCTGGTTCTCCCTAAGGCTAACTTCCACAACTTCTTCATGGATTGTATACATACTTATGCATATATCTGTTGTCTCTGTGGTGAGTGAAAGATGAAATGACTGAGGAAGCAAAGGTTTGAGCTTCCGAGCATATCAATTTATTAAGTGATTACCCAATAAAGCAGGACCAGGCCTCCTCAGCTTAGTCCTGAACCCTGAAAACAGAGGGAGACAGACTTTTGAGTATTAAAAACAATTCATCAAATAAGACCAATTAATTCAAAGAAAATAAGATTAGGTAATCTGATTTCTACTTGGAAGAAATATTAAGGATTTTCCAAATTGGGAGGGAGAGAACAAATACGTGCAATTCCCTGAAATCAGAAAAAGAGGTGTCCCCTTCTCCCCACATGTCTGTGAACAATGAAAAGATCATAGACACAATCACTGATTGATCAGTATGGGGCCAGTTTTCCAGTAAAACACATGGGCTGCATGAGATATAGTTGTGAGAAAATTCCTTGCATCAGTCTTTGGATCTGACCCAGGTTCCGGTCAGTAGGGGCACGGCCAGGTTTAAACAATACAATAAGGTTTTCTCCTAGTTCCCAACTGAATAAAATTTCCTTGCAAGACAGAAGTTGGATTAAACCCATAACTAAATAGAAAGGACTAGCTTCAGAACTGAGTCACAAGATGGTGACACTGTGGTTCACTCAATTCCCACAATTAATCTTCTCCATCAGAATGTGAGCTCCTTGAGAGCGGGAATTGTTTTTGCCTTTCTTTGTATCTGCAATGCTTAGTACAAGATCAGAGCTCCCCTCTCACTGGACCCTTTCCTTTCTCAGATCCTGTCCACCTTCTGTAAGTTCTTCTCAGCCTTGTTCTTTGTTGCCCCCTGAGTAGAAATGGCTTCATAGTAAACTCTCCTGGCTTTGGTATTATAAGAGGTCTTTGGATATTATATTATATTATGTTATGTCATGTCATATCATATATATATATAACACAAATATATCCCTTATTTTGTGTTTGGGCTGGTCTTAGAGAGCCAAGAGCCTGGGGCCCCAATTGGGGTTGTTAAGGTCTTTCCATGAAGCATACATGATGGCTGCATGGCCACGTTCACTGACCTCTCACTGAGGAACAGGCACTTCATTTCATGAGATGATTCAGTAACTCAATTAGGCTCCAAGCTTCCTTGTGACTGAAGGTTATAGCAAGAAGATTGCCACTGAGTATCATGGGGGAGAGAATCACTCACAGGAGGCTAGAAGAGATGTATAAAGGCTCCACCTCCCTCTCTCTTTTGAACTTCCAACACTCAAAGAAAGACACACCAATTAAAAGAGGTATTCTGGGAACTGAAAGTCAGTCTTAGGTTCACTTGGACAAGGACACATTTGTGGAGAACTTGTCGTTTCTTTTCAACTGACTGTAGTACAGTCATTTTATTCTTAAAGAAACTCACATAAGCAGCTGGAACTTTTTCTTTTTGTGGAATTTAGCTGAACCTTCCAAAACTTTTGCCCAGGTGATTAACTGGCTAATAATAAAAGAATTTCTGGCTCAGTTTTATTTTCTCATACTTAGTACTTCCTGGCTAGTTGTAAATTCCAGAACATATCCTCTAGTTTTTACTGATCAGTTTCCAAGTTTCTCCTCCGTAGATCTTCCCCTTTTACGATTAGCTCTTTGTTGTATAAATCAGGATGCTCACCTCTGACTCAGCAAGAATTCCATTCAAAATTCTATCTAGTTTACCCTATGCTTCTATGAGATTGTTAAAAATGCTTCTTGTGCCCCTTCCCCCTTTTTAACCATGGATCTGTGCTCTGGACATAGAATGAACGTGTAATAAAATGTCTCTTGTGGATAGCAGAGAAAGCTAAAACAACTGCTCCTATCTTGCCTAGGCCCTACTTGTACTGCAGCTGTGTCTGGGACCTTCCTGACTGGTGAAACAAGGACAGTCCTGTCTATTAGGATGGGGTTATGAGAAACAGCTAACCTGAAGGCCAGCAACAGGTGTGTCCAATCATGGAATATCACTTCCCTTATTCTTATCCTACAAGCCCCCCAGCAAGCGCCCCGAACAATAGTGAGGTACTGTTGTACTTGGCCTCACCTGGCTCCCTCGATCCTTTCCCCTCCCCCCATTCTGCCCTAGCCAGTCATCTTCTTCCTGTTTCATCAAGGAAGTTGGCTGCAGGGCCCCCCAAGGTTTCCCTGTGTGCGAGACTTAAAATGTGTACTAGCCAATCCCTGCTGTAAACCTCTTATTATGCAATCCCTGACCATTGAGAGTTGGGGGACCTTATATATATCAGTGATCTCCCATTGGTCAGGCCTGTTTGATTTGGGAAAGGTAAGATGTAGCCCCAAACAGCACAGTGCATGCTAAATAAAATCCACTTCCAAAATATGCACTTGGGGTCTCAATCGCTTCTTTCGGCACAACGTTTTAGAGCCCCTAGCGAGATTATGCAGTGTTCCGTGTCACCATGGAGACCCAAAAACCTGTATGGCTCTCAGCCTCGAAGGTGGGCGTCTACTCACCCCCTGACTCTTAGGGGAGCCAGCACCTGAGGAACTCTCAGGCCCTAAGACTCAAGGGGAGGGAGAACTAACCCGCCCCAACGCTGACCTAGCCCCAATTCAAACCTATGTGGATAATCTGGTTTCTGGCCCCCTGGAGAGGTGAGTAAAACCATCGGTTTCCTGGTTCTGTTGGGGACTGAGGCTGAACACAGCTGCTACACCAGTCCCCTGGGCCGTGCCCTGAGACGTCAGGCTCACGCTCGCCTCTGTAACTGATCCCGGGCTGTCTGTCTGTGGCTGTCTTTGTGCTTTCTGTTCATTTTGGTTTGCTATATGTTTGTGTGTCTGTTTTGGGAAACAGGCAGTTCTGATTCTGTGTCCATCTGTTTGTAAATTGTCCATGTTTTATGTGTGTCTGCATTGCCTTATGAGATTTTCTCTGGGAGTCATCCCCTGAAGTCGACCCCCCTCCATACCCGGAAATGGGTTCTAAGTGGGGGACATGGTCTGAAAGGGTTTGAAAGGCCTGCTGTGGCGGAGTAGGCAGGGCTGCAGAGAGAGGAATTCATAAGTAAATGCTGAAGGGAAGGGAAAGGGGTAGTGGTTGCTTCTTCAAGCTTCTGAAGGAGCTTTACTGAGAAATCAGTCTCTTAAAATCGGTTAAGAATGGATTTATAATAATTGGGTCCTAGTACAAATTGGGAATTCAGAACGGTAATTCATTTATGTATAAGGGTCATGGTAAATCTTTGTGGTATATTGCAATTCATTGGAAAGTTAGGCATAATGCAAAGACACCAGGAAAATTCCTAAATGTTAAAATTTGGAACTATATTGTCAAAAGAATAGAAGAGTAGGAATAGGACACTCTGACCCGAATGTTGTAATATTTTTGAAATATTGTAATTTGGGAGATCTGTAAAATGTATTTCCTTATAATTCTTGGTTGTGGCCACCCTAGAATTATAACGAAAGTTAAATATATGTAAAACATTTGAGTAGATTCTGTTAAAGCCTTGGAGTTTTTCTATTAACTCCTCTCATCCCAGATCAGATTAGGAATAATAGTATATGATTTGGGAACACAACAATGTCATCTGAGGCTTCTTGTCTGTGCCATAGCTAAAATAATTTGGCTATTGCTTATGAAAATTATAAGATGGTTGGTTATGTTTTAATGCTAACACCTAAACTTGATTACTCTGTGTGTGTGTGTGTTGTATGGAAAGGAGGATTCTTCTGCCCATTCAGAGAGGTCCTCAGGGCTGGTCAAAAACACAGCCCACAGCAGCTCTGTCCTATGGGGTGGATAAGGCAGCCCCTTCTCTGGGGTCCCTCTCCA
>CM053602.1:1216823-1235796 GCA_028646575.1 Pseudocheirus occidentalis | reverse complement strand
ACCAGGCACTTAGTGCACAGGTGGACATTGATCTCTCCCACCTAGAGCACTCCCTCTCCTTCCTGGAGAGACAGGTTGATTCCCTTGCGGAAATGGTCCTCCAAAACCGCAGGGGCCTAGATCTGCTGTTTCTTCTGCAGGGGGGCCTCTGTGCTGCCCAGGATTCAGGAGAATCCTGTTGTTTTTGTGTGAACACCTCCGGCATGGTGCAGGAAAGTTTGAGTTTAGTCCGTACAAATTGGGCAGACTGACAGAGGGAAAGGGAAGATGCTAAAAACTGGTACCAGTCACTGTTTTGAACATCCCCTTGGCTCACTACTTTAGTATCTTCCCGAACTGGTCCCCTAATTCTCCTTACCCTGGCTTATTTTGGGTTCATGCCTGATCAGTTGCTTTCTCCAGTTTGTCAAATCCCTCATTAACTGCGTCAAATACTTATTGTCAGGGATCCCTACTACTGGCCCCTTGATGTTGGCCCACTTGATTATTGAGATGATGTGGTCCCCACTGTGTCAAGGGTTTGACACCGTCCATAAGAAACGGGAATGTTGTACTTGGCCTCCCCTGGCTCCCTTGATCCTTTCCCCTCGCCCCATTCTGCCCTAGCCAGTCATCTTCTTCCTGTTTCATCAAGGAAGTTGACTACAGGGCCCCCCAAGGTTTCCCTGCTCATGAGACTTAAAATGTGTACTAGCAGGGGTGGCTAGGTGGCGCAGTGGGTAGAGCACCAGCCCTGGAGTCAGGAGGATCTGAGTTCAAATCCGGCCTCCGACACTTAACACAAAAACTAGTCGTGTGACCTTGGGCAAGTCACTTAACCCCAACTGCCCTCCAAAAAGCAAAAAGAAAGAAAAATTAAAAAAAAAAAAGCTTGTTAGGGGCAGCTAGGTGGCGCAGTGAATAGAGCACTGGCCCTGGAGTCAGGAGTACCTGAGTTCAAATCTGGCTTCAGACACTTAACACAAAAAACTAGCCGTGTGACCTTGGGCAAGTCACTTAACCCCAACTGCCCTCCAAAAAGAAAAAAAAATCTAAAAAAAAAAAAGTGTACTAGCCAATCCCTGCTGTAAACCTCTTATTACGCAATCCCTGACCATTGAGAGTTGAGAGAACCCTATATATATATCAGTGATCTCCCCTTGGTCAGGCCTGTTTGATTTGGGCAAGGTAAGATGTAGCCCCGAACAGCACAGCGCGCACTAAATAAAATCCACTTCCAAAATGTGCACTTTGGGTCTCAATCGCTTCTTTCAGCACAACAGTACTTCATACTCACTTCACCTCCCACCTGAATCGAAACCTATGTAAACTTTGCCCTCTTGTTCCTTTGGGGAGTCTCTTCCCAGGAGGGTGGGGCTCCATTTCTGGCACACTCAATAAACCCTCATTAGCTGCTAAATTTATGATACTGGGTTTGGGTTCGGATTTTGTTCCTGGCTTTTTAAGGCACTGACAATTTTACCCCTACTCTGAATGCTGATAAATATGATTGGCAGCAGTACCCACCAACACATCTGTGGAGATTTGTAGCGCTTCTGTAAGCACTATTGCTATTTCCTTTGTGTGCAGTTAGTCCATTTGAGGGGAAACCCTAGATATGAACTTGTGATAGGACAAATCTACCCCAGGACCTGACTGGCCTCAGCTTTCCTTCCCCCTTCTTCTGGTCAACACGGGGTAGGTCTAGGCCCTAGGACAAAGCTGCCCCTGAAGCAGCTTCCTGATTATCTAAGGCCACACAAAGTCCCAGCCATATGGAATCAGCCTCTTAGACTTGGTGAGTGCCTGAGATCATGCTATCTGCCTTACCCTGACTAGTGAGATCTTCCAATGGAGACTGGAGGCATCCTATGTCCTAAAAAGCTAAGTAGCAACGTATTCCCCTTGCATATTCTTGCTATGTTACGGCAAAGTAAACCTCCCTGGTTAAATGTTCAAGGATTTTCAAGGGCCTCATTTTTGTGCTAACATCAAACCTGAACTAATACAGTGCCTCCAATGTGAGATGAGATGAGATGAAATGGTCTCATGGCTCATGTCATGGTAGAGTTAGGAGAAGAGCCCTGCAAATATGTAGAAGGGTTGGAAGGACACTGGATTCAGGATCCCTATCACCAGAGTCCTCCAGAACATGATCCTGTTGAGACTAGAGGAGAATATATTTGGGGGAAGGGAAAGAGGGTTGGGTATTCTCTTCACTCAGGAGCTGTGGTGGTTGCAGAAGTTCAAACAGAATCTTGAAGTGTCCCTAGAACAATGGCTTCTGAGGCCATGGCCTAATGGAGCCAATGCTCAAAGTTTCTTGGTGATAAATTCACATAGCCTGGAGGAACTCTCTGAGGATCTACTTTTATAGGGTTGATTAAAGTTACTGGAGCCTTCAGAGGGTGAATGCTCTTTGTCTCTTTTTAGGTGGCCCAGATGGAGAGTTGCTTACACCTTACCTTGTAAAGATGCATTTCCTTTGCCCATGGGAATCTGCAGGGGAGAGAGCAAAGTTCTTAAAGGAAATAGGTTCAAGAGACTGAATCTGTTGAACAATTGGTGACTTTTGAGACTAGGATACATATGGCTTGTGCAAATTTTGCTGTCAATGCATGATGGGAATGGGAGAAGTCCCAAATCCCTTCCCAGCCTTGTTAGTTGGGGAGAAGAGTATGGCCACATCCCCAAGAGGGAATTTTGAGTATGAATCCTGAAACATGGAACTGATAAGAAAGCATGTGTAGCATGAGGTTATCATTGTGTGGCTTAAAAGGAGGAAGGAGAGATATATCTAGCCTCTTTCCCTCACCCCCTTTTCCAAGGGAGAATTTAATTCCTTCCATGAGGGTAAGCAGGAAGTTGGGGTCAAAGGCTGATCACTCTACCCTCTTCAGAAGTTACTGGGCTAGAAATATATCATCTGCCCCCTTAAATATCATTAGTCTAGGCACAGTATTTCTTAAACTCCATCACAACCCACAGTTTAAGAAGCACTGAAGGGGTCACAGGTGGAAAAAGTTTATGAAGCCCTCACCTAGGGGATGTGGTTTTCAGGTTCAAATTACCTTTTTTCTTCTTTTTCTTTTTTAGAGGGCAATCAGGGTTAAGTGACTTGCCCAAGGTCACACAGCTAGGTTTTTGTGTGTGTGTGTGTGTGTGTGTGTTAAGTGTCTGAGGCCAGATTTGAACTCAGGGACTCCTGACTCCAGGGCCGGTGCTCTATTCACTGCGACACCTAACCGCCCCTCAAATTATCTTTTGATCACTTTTTCATTAATTGGGGGAAAGGAAGAGACTAACCCCAAACTTTATATCCAAGTTTTGACTCCCCACCAGTTGTCAGCTCCACAATGAATATACACATAGCAATCAGCCAAGAAACCCATTGATTAAAATCATAGCAAAAAACAAATTGAAAAGAAAAATAAATCAGAGAAAGTATACATAGGAAAATACAGAGTGAAGCTCTATCACTAGGAATGAGATAACTCAGCTCAACCAAGAGAGGGATTCCCAGATCTTACCCCAAGGGAAGTTCCTCAAAGTCTCCAGTATGGTAAACTGGGGACAGGGACATGATGGAAACTGCTAGCCTCTTTCCCATTGGCTTCTTCCCAGAGTCTTTTCCTTCAGCAACCTGAAGTACGGTTGGTATCTTCCATCTTCTTTCTCAAAGCTGGAAGCCAGAAGCTCCCCAAATTCCTGCACTCTCAAGCTTGAAGAGGACTTAAGAGCTCTCCTCTTTCCTGTTCTCACCAACTTGACCCCACCCCTCAGTCAGGTGCAGGCCATTTTTCTTCACCAATGAGGAGAGTCCCACACCAATAGGTTCCAGGACTAGGGTTACAAAAGCAATTGATAGCCAGCCCTTGAGGGTGCCCCTAGTGATCTAGGGCTGAATTTCCCTGCACTTCAATCCCCCAAAAGCCTGGACCACCCTTTAGAACACCTGCCCTATCTGAATCATTCAGAAGAGGTTAAGGAGAGCAGTCTATGGAGGGAAGGCTCAGCATCTTTGCAGACTCTTTCTGCAACCTCAAAGCATGTCACTGTGGGCAAGGCCAAATGGAAATTCTTAGAGTTACTCAAACCATCTCAAGTCATTAAAAACATATAATATCTGGTCCTCAGGGGAGTGAAAGATATTTCTCCTTTAGTGATAGAGATGAAGGAAGCTGGAGTAATTCATTATACCAGATGACCTTAAACAAATGACGTTACTTCCAAGGAAAGAGGATGGTATCTGGTAGCTTACAGTGAATTACAGGGAGCTCAGAAAGTCATCATGTCTATCCCTGTGACTGATCTAGTCAATGTTGCAGACTAGCAATTCTTAAAAGGTGAGGGGAATCATGGCCCCCATTTAAGAAGCACTGAGGGGTCATGAGTGGGAAAAGTTTAAGAAGCCCTGTTGTAGACAAGGTGTCCCAGATCCCCGAATGAGTGATCTAAGCTAGGGGTGGGGAACCTGTAGCCTCAAGGTCATACATGGCCCTCTAGATCCTCAAGGATGGCCCTTTGACTGAACCCAAACAAATTCAGGACAAAGCCCCTTAATAAAACTCAGTCATAAGGCCAAACCCAAGGACCTAGAAGGCCACGTGTGGCCTCCAGGCTGCAGGCTCTCTACCCTTGGTCTAAGCGATCAAATTTGCTGATGCTTTTTTCTTGATTTCTGTGGCTGAGACAAGCTAGGAACAGTTTCCTTTCACATGGGAAGGAGTCCAATATACTTTCCCATCTTTCCCCAGGGTTACCTGAACTATCCTCCATACTGTCACATTATGGTAGGTGGGAGTAGGAGAGAACAATGAATAACCACCTACTTTGTGCCAGATACTATGCTAAGCACTTGACAAATAGTATTTCATTTAATAGTCTCTCATTTCAGAGACCTGAAAGAGATCTCCCTTCCTGAGGGCACTGATACATACTACTACACTAATGACATAATGTTAACTGGGCCAAATGAGGTCTTGGTGGCAGAAGCCCTAGATCGGATGGTGGCACATATGAGGACAAGGAATGGGAAATCACTCCTACGAAAATCCAGGATCCTGTACATTCAGTCAAGTTTTGGGGAACAGATCGGGTGATGAAAATATAGAGGACTCTAGGCACAGTCTAGAATAAGCTACTGGCAATTGTACCTCTGATTTAAGAAGGAGGCCCAGAGACTTACTGGATTTCAGGTTTTGGAGAATTCCCATTCCATACCTGGCTGTCCTGATGGCTCCCACTTATGAAGTCATCCATAAGTCTACCTCTTTTGAGTGGGGCCCAGTAAAGGCGACAGCCCTGGAAGCCATAAAGCTGCATGTCCAGCTCTCCTTTTGGGCTCTTAGGACCCGGCAGGGCCCATGTTTCTGGAAGTCTCTGTCCCTAATGACCAGGCTGAGTAGAGCCTTTGGCACACACCAAGGAGTGGCCAAAATAAGCCACTTTCTGGTGTCTTGAGCTATATATTCAGTAGCCCAGCCACACAGTATACTGCTCTGGAAAAGCAGGTGCTTGCCTCTTACTGGGTCCCAGCTGCTCCTGAACAGATGATACTGGGTCATATAATCACATTTTGTTCAGAGTAGCCAAGTGGTCTGGGGCATGGAGAGCACAGGACTGGACAATCAGAGGCTCTCCATTTGGGGGTGAAGCCTAATGGAGGGATTTTTCTTATACCTCCCACTACATACAGCTGAGGTGTCAGTACCCATCAGAAACATCATAATAAATGACCAATTTGGAGCTGTTACCAAAAAAGGCAGAAGTTGGGGAATGGGGCTAGTGTCAATTTGGATAGATGCTGGGCACAGGACCATACAATTTCCCTACCTGTGGAAAAGGTTGTCATTCTTAACTCAAGTACATCTCAACCTGTCCATAACTGGCAAAAAGGTACTCTCCCCTATTAGGAAAAGAGGTTTACCCCTATTGCTCAACAGATGTATCACTGTGCATCTGACTTTTGACTCCCACCTGACTTCCCTGCATCTGTCTTGTCAGAAGCCAGGTCTGGGAGGAATCAATGCTAGCCTAGAAAGGGGAAGTGCTCTCTTGTCCAGATTTACCTGATAAAAAATGGACTGCTTATGGACATAGTTCTGGCTGACCATCTCCAGCCCATTTTTATTCTTCCCCGGAACAGTGTTGCCTAGGCCTCAAGGTCCTTGCCCCCTCAGAGGATTCTATACACCCTGAGAAGTAGCTCAGGTCCCCCTCAAATGGCAGGCTCACTTCCCCCTGACATGCTTCAGAGAACTGCTTCTCAGAAAGGGCTTGGGGAACAGAGGAGTGCTACTGGTGAGGGTTTCTTTCTACAAGCATGAGGGAAGTGAAACTGTTGCTATCCAACTATGGTGGGTGTTTACCTGGAAGACAGATAATTTGGAGTCACTGGATGAGGGTGAGGGAGAGTCTCTATTTGGCCAGTATAGAAGGGCACATTCCCTCCACAGAGGGGACCCAGGGGGCCAAGATTTTGTATGATTTCCTTGATGTGGGTGTTAGGAAGGGGGAGATTTTGGCAGGTGGGCTAGGGAATATGACTGAGAGAGCCTTTGTATCAACTTAGATCCCAGAACAGGATTAATGGAAGAGACTTATGACCTCTTAGCCATTTTACAACAGATGACCCTGATGCAGGAAAAACTGTTGACCTTCCAGAAGTTTCCATGCTGTGGCCCTAATGTTCCTGGAGCTGCTTCTGGAGCCTCCTATCAGGAGAAGAATACTTGAGCCTATTAAAAGTGTCATCGTCCGTCATGTGGCTCGTCACCACCATGAATCCTCTGCCACATGGAGTGGACTATAAGACTTGAGACCTGATCCTTCTGAAAGGGGTGGAAAAGCCTGGGATGATTAGCTTTTGTTCTCCTCATATTTTTATTCTGTTTGGGTTTTGTTTTTCCCCCTTTTCTCCCCTTGGTACTGCTTGGCTAGGAAGTCTATCTAGTAGAATCCATATAAGCATTTAAATGGTAGAAGGTCCACTAGAAAAACATGCAGAACCTCGCCCCCACAAGGTGGAATGTGATATGACAAAGCTGCCCACTGGGACCTGATTGGCCTCAACGTTTCTTGATGTAGCTTTCTTGTACACTCCCCACCTCCAGCTAAGATAGGGTAGGCCCAGGACCAACCTCCTTCAGGGACTTGATTGGTCCCAGCTTCCCTGAAGCAGCTTCCTGGTCATATTGACGAGGTTTAGAGTTGGGAGAGCTGGTTCAGCTGTGAAAGAATTCCCTTAGACCTTCTCTTTTAGCCAATAGTAGCTTTAAATTTTTACTCGGAAAAGCATCATGGGCCTGCTTAGCAAGAAAGCTAAGTGAGACCCCGATATTTGGGGGAGTTTACACTTATATAGAGGTTTCAGAATGGTGATGTCGTTTTTGAGGTTTTTAGGGAGGTTAAAGATTAAAGACAGGCCAGGATGTTGTACAAAGGATGAGGGAGACAAAGGGAATTCTTTATGGTTTAAGGATTTAAGGACAGGGCAGGAGGATGTAGGTTAAAAATTAAAGGACCCGTACAGGTTCGAGATAAGGGGGGAAAGGACTTTAGGGCACCTCTGGATTACAGAATAAATTAGGCGATTCACAAAGCACTGGGAAAGCAACTCTTTACCCTTAGGGCACCGTCTGTATCTGCATCATTTCCCCACTCAACTACTAGGCAGGAGCAATCTTTCAGAAAGGGGAAGAAGGTCATTGTCACTTTTCTGGCTGGTCACATCCTGGTCTTATCTCCATGTCCTGCGACCTTCTAGGTCCTTGGGTGCAGACTTTTGACTGAGTCAAAGTTTTACAGAACCAATCCTTTTAAGGAGGGGATTTGTTCTGGGAAGTTTGCATTCAAAGGGTTGTAGCTGAGGGCCTAGAGGGCCCCATGTGGTTCTCCATCTCTGGTCTAGGACCACACTAGTAACATGACCTACTGGTTAAACATATTTCCTGATGGAGCCAATAAGAGTATCCAGAGAAGGGAAGGCAACAGTATCCTTGTTGCATACTCTTGCTATGCTAGTATAAAGTGAACCTCTTTTGTTAAATGTTCAAGGAATTTCAAGTTCCTCATTTGGTTCCACCAAGAAGAAGGTGCTGGTGCTGGTGCTGGAGCTAATGCTCTGCCAGAGCTACACCTAAGCTCGGCTGTGGAGATTTTCCCAAAAGCTACTTATGCTAATAAGCCAGAGAGAAAGAAACTGGATTTCTTCTTTGGCCAGAGGCACCCACAGGACGGAATCAGTCCTAGTGAGTTCAGACCAGAAGGCCCAGGTGGGCCGCAGGGCATCAACTGTTACCGCTACTAGTCTGCCTGAGATACGAGGTTACAGCTTAAGACAAGGACTCAAGTCCAGGGATTTAGTCATATCAAATGTTAAGTTAATTAAGGGGCATCAAAGCCTCTGTTGTATAGAATAAGAGGATCTTCTACAGAAGCTTCAGTAGAAACAGATGGTCTGCAGGGACATAAAGACTGAAATGAAAAGGGGAGAGTCTCTAGATATAAAATACCAACCAAGAAAGAGTTGGAGGCTTTTCTATCTCAACTGCATATGAAGAGGCCAGAAAGACAATGACTTTGTCTCCAGGGCATCTGCCCAAGCCAGGTCCCTAGCCCCTCAACTACAAAGATTCCCAAAGGGTGTGGGAGGAAAAAATCTACCCCAAGGCAATAAGTAATTGAGAGAAAGGGCTTTTGAGGCTAGAATTTGAAGATGGGAAGGCCAGCTTTCTCTCTGCTCTAGATGAGAAGCGACAAAAGGTTCCAGAGCTAAGACTCTAAGGGGGGGGAGTATTAAAGGGGGAGAAGCTTAGGTCCATGCTAAGCTTAGGACGCTTGTCCTAGGAGAAAAGGC
Source organism: Pseudocheirus occidentalis (assembly GCA_028646575.1). Classification (NCBI taxonomy): domain Eukaryota; kingdom Metazoa; phylum Chordata; class Mammalia; order Diprotodontia; family Pseudocheiridae; genus Pseudocheirus; species Pseudocheirus occidentalis. Next base: position 1,226,957 of record CM053602.1, on the reverse strand, counting down.
TTTGTAAAATTTCAGCTAAAAAAGCATAATGCTACACCTGAACAAAACACCATATCAACCAACCAAACCAATGGCAGAAAGCAGAAAGCCCTTGGCCACAGGTGTTCCTCACTACCACTGTACTTTTAGTTTGTTCCTACTCTTGCCACCTCCTGGACTCCAGGCATATTTGTGGAAGTGTGCCTCTGACATTGGGGGAAATGCTTTGTAAATACTGTTCCTGCTAAGACAGCTGAATAAATCTCTTTGCCAAAGAACTAAGTTTACTGACTGACTTTTAAGAGGAAGTATACTGGCAGGGGCTCCTGACTAGTATTTAGTAGGATCATTGGCTGTTGTCCTTAGTGCTCGAAAAGAACAAAAATGACATCACTATGTTGGGGTCCAGGATCAGTTGAGATTAAGTAACATAAATTTGTAGTAAATCTAATCAGTGTATCCAACTGTGGCTGATAAGACTAATAGGAGCTCTGAAGGTTCTACCACAGGTTTGACACAGTCTATGAAAACATTGGGAATGGTGATGTCTCTAAATTTGAGCTACTGCAATTCTGTTCATAGAGTACAATGCCTTCTCTGACGAGGGCCCACCATGCTGAGCAGTCTTGTGCCAGCAGTGTCTTCCCTGTCTCACAATTGATTCCAAAGTTCTTCAGAGAGACCTTGAGAGTATCCTTATATTGCTTCTTCTTATAGCTACCTACTGGCTTACCCCTAGAACTTAGGGAGTAGTAACAACCAGTCTTCTTGGGACTCAGCCTATTAGTCAAAGGGTTGGGTGAGGGGTTGCAATGAGAAGTTGGCAGAGGGGTGAAAAGTTTTGGAGGAGACTCTTCAATTGACTGGGTTAGTGAATTGAATAGAGGCATAAAAGGCATTGCCTTGTTGCATTGGATGGGTCGAGATTAACTAACATAAATGTGTAGTAGATTTAATCAGCAACATTTCATGATTTTCTTATGCTTTGGATCCATGTGAACCTAAGAGAAGATGGTAGATGCTGGGACTGGTGATATGACAAAGATAGCGTAGAGTGGGGCTAGTCACTGAGGGGTCAAAGGGTAGGGAGAAGATCGGTGACTTAGGAAGGAACTAAGGGATGGAGCTCACAGAGTCTAGAAGGGTTCGGAGTTATAAGGCAAGTTAAGGGAACAAGCATTTATTCATTTATTCCACACCTAATATGTGCTATGCACTGTGCTAAGAGGTCAGGATTCAAAGGCAAAAGACAGGGTCGAACAATTTAACTGGGGAGACAACAAGCCAACAACTATGGAGACCAAAGATAAATCCGAGTTCATGGCCATGGAGGCTGAACATTTGTGGCCTGTGCCTATCTCTGATTGTGGCCTAGGTGAATGCGAGGAGAGGACTCAGGGGACTAAGAAAGTGAGGGGCTACATTACTGAAGGGATACGTGCTGAACCGTCCTAGCATGACAGCAGGAGTTGGGGAGAAGTAAAAAGCCAGAGGCCAAGCCCTTATCCCAGAAGACTAGGAATGGGCCTCTGAACTACAAGTCCCAGAATTCCATCGCGCTCTCGAAATAGCGCCGATTTCACTTTCTCCAGCCCGCGGGGCACAGGGAATCTTCAACGCCCTCCGTCCGGCCGTCTGGAACGCTTTGGGGCAGAGTCCGCCATCCGAGGCCAGGCCCCCGGGCCGAAGAGAAACGATGCGTAAAGCGTAGGCCCCCGGGCCCCAGGCCTCGAAGTTAGCTCGGATCATGGCGCCTCCGGAGGATCAAAAGCAGCAGCCACTGCCCCCTCCCGGTCGCCTTTGGATTCAAGCTCGACGTTTTGCGGTCTCCTCCCAGAGTTCCCTAAGCGCTTACCGTAGAAGATCGCGATGTTTGAAATGTCGGAATACGTGTTCAGCGAATGCCGGTCTCCCCCCACAGTTAATTGTTCTGGGTCCGCAGGACCCGAGAAGCTCCAGGGTGTGCCCTTTCAGCATCAGTAAAGCGAGCTTAAGGGTAGCCGCCGCCGGGGACAGAGAAGCTATCAACTTTAGGAAACCGGGCTCTAGGACGTGGGGATTTCCTAGGCCTACGGCGCCTCGTGAGGGTCAGAATTAGCCCATTGCCCCTTCCCGTTCGCATTTTCATTCAACAATGGAGTTTTAGGGGTACTAGGTGGTTCAGTGGATAGAACACCGGGCCTGGAGTCGGGAAGACCTGAGTTCAAATTTGACCACAGACGCTTACTAGCTGTGTGATCCTGGGTAAGTCCCTTCACCCCATTTGCCTCACTTTCCTCATCTATAAAACGAGCCGGAGGAGGAAGTGACAAACCCTTCCAGTATCTCTGCCAAGAAAATCCCCAGTATGGCAAGTAAGGCCCGGGACACGAGACTTCCTAAGTCTACGGTGTCTCGCGAGGGTCGGTCATCAGTCCATCGCCCCTCCCTATTCTCATTTACATTCAACCAACAGGAGAGTGGATTGACGGGGTATAAAATCTCCTAACCACACATCCCAGAATGCCCCTGGATCGTCGGCTGCTGATTTTGAGCCTCCTGAGGCTAGCCCGACTCCAGGAATCTCCATTAGTCGCCCAGTCCGAGTTTGGAACCCCACCTAAGTTAGGGGCAGCTAAGAATAGGAAGCTAGACTAGGGCATGTTAGCAAGAACAGGAAGCAGGGTTCCAAGACAGAGATTTTCCCAGGCCAGCCCATCGCCCCTCCCCAGGAAGATTCAAGCGTCACTCTTTGCTGCCTCCGATCGATCGGCCGTTTGAACTCCCGGGACGCCAGAGAGCTTTCAAAGGCGCACCGTGGTCCCGCCCCCGGGCTCCCAGGCGGCGTGCGGAGCTCGTCTCGGCGGTGTCTGGGATCCTGCTTCAGGCTGGAGGCTGCCGCCGGGCCGGAGCCAAGGCTAAGGGTCATCAGAGCAGGACAGAAGATGTTAGGGAGTATAGGAAACAGCCACGGGACGCCAGGTCCCAGAATGCCAGGGGTAGGCTTCACGATTCCCCAAGTCTTTAGAACTGCTTCGTTTGGCGTCTGTAACGTCGCTTCAATTCCGGGGCAGAGGTCCCGAGCCAGTTTCCCATAGGCCACGCCAGGAAATGCTAGCAAATACGTACAGCACGTGGGGGGTGGGTGGGTCCTTGGGCCCTACGGTGCCTCGCGAGGGTCAGAATTAGCTGCTAATCGCTCCTCCCTAATAGGGTTTGCACTCAGCTGTGGAACTTTGCTGACCCCCCCCCCCTACGAAAGAGCGACTTGATAAAAGTCGAATCTCAGAACTACAACTCCCAGAGTGCCACTGGACTTTCAAAACAAGCCGGGATTCCTTGTCCTGGGTCCACAATTACAGGAAATCCTAGAACTCGGCCTGTCGGCGCCTGTAAGCTCTCTTCAGTCTCCGGGCAGAGACCCGCAGCTAAGGTCTGGCTGACCGCCATTGGGCCGATTATCGACCGGGTGTTAGAAACAGGGCCCAAGGATCGCGATTCCCTGGCCTACGGCACCTCGCAAGGGTCAGAAGCAGACGTTCATCACCCTTTTCCCCATTCATACTTGCATTCAACCGTGGAGCTTGAGACAGTTCAGTGGAGTAGTGAGTCTTTACTTGTTCAGTCGTGTCTGACTCCCTGACCCCACTGGGGAGTTTTCTGGGCAGAGATACTGGAGGAGTTTGCCATTTCATTTTCCAGCTCGTTTTGCAGATGAGGAAACTGAGGCAAACGGGGCGAAGCGCCTTACCCAGGGTCACCCAGTTAATAAACGTCAGAGGCCAGATTTGAACTTGAGGCTTTCGAACTCCAGGCCCAGTTCTTTATCCATTTCGTCAGCTAATTGCCCTTTGCACAATGCATCCTTTCAGAAATGACTTCTTTCTCTGGAAGTGGGTGGCATTTTCCTCCATGAGTCCTTGGTAGTTGCCAGGAATGATCCCTTACTCGGAATAGCTTAGTCATCCACCTCTTGAACAATCTTGCTGTTACTGTATACTACGGTTTCTTTTTTCCCTCAGCATTATTTCATGCAAGTTTTTCCATGCCTTTCTAAAATCCATCTGCTCATCCTTTCTTACAGCACAATCATATACCACAGTTTGTTTAGCCATCTCTCAAATGATGGGCACCCCCTCAACTTCCAGTTTTTTGACTCCACAAAGAGAGCTGCTAGAAATATTTCTGTACATATAGATCCATTTCTTTTTTCCACAATCACCTTGGGAGAGAGACCTACCAGCGGCTATTGCTGGGTCAAAGAGTAAAAAGAGTTTTATACTCTTGGGGCTTAATTCCAAATTGCTATCTGAAAATGGCTGGGTCAGTCCGCAATGCCACCAAGACAATATTAGTGTCCCGATTCTTCCACATCACCTCAAGCATTTGTCATTTCCCCCTTCTGTTATTTTAGGCAGTCTGATAGGTGTGAGATGGTGTCTATGAATTGTTTTAACTTGCATTTTTCTAATCGATAGTGATTTAAAGCATTTTATACGATTATATGTTCTATATATTATTATATATGATTGGAATTCTTCCAAAAACTGCCTGCTCATATCCTTTAACCATTTGTCAATTGGGGAGTGATTGATAATTATAAATTTGACTAGTTCTCTATATATTTGAAATGCTTTTATCTGAGAAACTGGCTTTTAAAAATGTCCACTATTTTCTGATTTCCTTCTAATCCTGATTATGTTGGTTTATTTGTATAAAATCTTTTTTATTTAATGTAATCAAAATTATCCATTCTACATCTGACAATGCTATCAATCTCATTTATTCATAAATTCTTCTCTTAGCCATACATCTGACAGATAAGATATCCCATGCTCCTCTAATTTACTTATGATATCTCCCTTTATGTCTAGGTCATGTGTCCATCCATTTTAACCTTATCTTGGGAAACAGTGAGATATATTTGTCTGTTCCTACTTTCTGCCAGACTGCTTTCCAGTTTTCCCAGAAATTTTTGTCATACAGTGAATTCTTATTCCAAAAGCTTAGATCTTTACATTCATCAAATATTAGGTTATTAGAATCATTTACTACTGCGTATTATAAACCAATTCTATTCTGTTACCTATTCTTCTATACACCTATTCTATCCCACTGGTCTGCCATTCCATTTTTTAACCAATACCAGATAGTTTGGATACACACCACCTTATAGTACAGTTTAAGATCTGGCACTGCTAGACCTCCTTCCTTTACATTGGATCATTAGTTACTTTGATATTCTTGACGTTTTGTTCTTCCAAATGAATTTCCCTATTATTTTTTCTAGGTCAGAATAATTTTTGGTAGTTTAATTGGGATGACATTGATAAGTAGATTAGTTTATGTAGAATTGTCATTTTTATCATATTGGCTCAGCCCACCTGTAATCAATCAATCAATTAATTAAACAAACAGTATTTCTCCAATTAAGTCTGACTTTATCTGTATTAAATGTATTTTATAATTATGTTCCTATAGTTCCTCGGTTTGTCCTGGCATGTATACTCCCAGGTATTTTATACTGTCTATAGTCGGGTTTTTTTGGAGGGGGGAAGGCAAGGCAATTGGTGTTAAGTGACTTGTCCAAGGTCACACAGCTAGTAAATTTGTCAAGTATCTGAGGCCAAATTTTAACTCAGGTCCTCCTGACTTTGGAGCCCATACTCTCTTCATTGAGTCACCTAGTTGCACCCATGGACTAATTTTAGAGGGGAGGTTTACATATTGCCAAGGTAAGCAAGAAAATTCAATGTCAGGAAAATCTTCTCTAATACAGTTAATTAGAGGAACAACCAAATCATTTTGGGGAACTTCAAACTTCCCTTTGGCTTCTACCTGAGAAATGTCTAAAAGTTAACATTATTATTCCATAAGTCAGGTTTTGTTCAGGTGAGTTTAATATAAATAGAAAACTTCCAATTGACCAAAAGTTTCAAGAGAAATGGCACCAATCTTAACCAATATATAGGAAGGATTAGGGCATGCCTCTCTGCCAGGCAAACAAACACCATGGAATAAACCCAAAGTGATGATCATCAAAATTAAACAGCATCCAACCTCCTTGTAACCGGCTAACCCACTCCCAATGTCCATTGAATGAGCACATTTCAATCTGAATCCCAGATGTCCCCTGAACATTCTGGAGTAGGCCTTGTTCTCAGAGCAATTTTGAAGAAGGTTCCTCCTAAATAGATTTCTTTCTCTAATTCCAAGTTACTTGCAGAGATTCCAAGGGAACTCTGCTAAAATCTGCCAGTGACAATACTTCATACAATTTAATACAACCTTCTAAATTTGCTTTTCCAATAACTAGTTCCTGTGGTGGGACTAACTCAACTCTTCGGGATCTAACCCTCTTAACATCAGAGCTATAAGCAGAACAACAAATTTGGAATCTATATTTCACCTGAAAATTCATAGACTTTCAGTTTTTCCATATCATTGGCTCTTTCTATCTTTACCCAGACACTGTACCTGATAGAGACAATGCTATCAAGAAGTTGCTTAGGATATGTAATTGACCACAAATTGAGATTAAAAATAGGAAGGTTTTTCCTACTTGTAGCCTATTCTAGTAACTCCGATGGTTTTTTGTTTTTTTTAGTATTTATCTATTAATGAATGGATCCTGAATAATGAATAGTACTGCAACGGCAAAAACTTCTACAGTTCACCTGCCCTGATTACAGAAATGTGCTATAAAAGGAAAAAGGAGGGATATGGTGAAGAGTGACAGGCCATTGAAGGGAAGATCCCACATCTGAAAAAGTCCCCAAGATCCCAAAGAAACAGGAACATGCCAGCATGCTAATGAATGGGTTTTATCTGGAGGGAGCTTACTTATGAGGTCAGTCCTGGGTTACGGCAGGCCAGTCCTAGATCTTCCTACCACACTTAGGCCAGGCCAGATGTTATAAAGAAACAGAATGCAGAAAGAAGGCTTAGTGCCAAGAGATGCTCAGTCCATGGGTACATTTTTTTCATTGGAGCCCTTTCCAGTTTATAATAACCATGATGCCATAGGTCATGTTTTTAGGCTCCTCTTTGCACCGCACAATGTCAAGACTGTCCCTTCAAGAACACAAATTGATCTGTCATAACAGGGGAAAAAGCTCCCTTGACTGTTTGATCCCAGGCAAGAGTCATAGTTAGCCAATCATGCAGCAAATATTCAGATTATTTGCAGGGTAGCAAAGACAGGCTCAGAATTAAGCAAGTGGGAAAATTTCCTGTTCAGAAAGGAAATAGCACAATGGGGAACTGAGTCAAGAGACTCCTACCTTAAAAATAGGTAGGATCCACCTGTGGCAGTTATCAGACTGCACTCCCTTTGGGCAGCACATGGCATTCCCCTTGAATGGTGAATTATTGTCTTCATGACATTTCAGAGAATGGTACCTGAAGTCAAAACATAGGACAATGTCACATCACAAAACTTCACTGATCCCAGCTTAGGGCTAAGGCTATCATGAATCCTCTCCTGTTTCAATAACAATTAACAATGAGAACATAGGACATTTTATTTAGCTTTCATTTCCAAATGAAGCATCATCACATTCTGGAGCCTCAAGGCCCCTTTGAGTTTCATACATGCAGTGAATACATGAAAGTGGACTCAAGACCCCCAGAAAATGTTGGCTACTTGAAGTCTCCAAACTAACTCTATTGCCTATTGACCCCTAAGTCCAAATGGAAACCTTAGAATTGAAGTTATTACTTAGTCACTGAGCTGTTGCAAAGGTGTAACTTGTACACATACTATTTGTTAAGAGGTCAGTTTACATCATTCTTATAAGTGATAGCTAAATAAGTTTAGAGACATTCCCTTTTTACTATATGCAAACTTGTAAGTTCCCCACTTTGATTGGGAATGGGTCCAGTTCTCAAACTCCATTACTTCTGCATTTGACAACATGCAATTAGCAGGACTGACAAGATCCTATGACCTTTCCCAAATAGAAAGTGCTAAAAAGTTCACAGATAAAGACAACTTAGGTCTTCGCTTTCTTTCTTTCCAGCAGTAAATTATTATTGGTGCAGATTTAAAAGCAAAATATATCCAATTAAATATTTGAGTTTTCAAACAATGTGACCACATTCTTTAGCAGCTAAATTAATCTCTCCCAGCATCCAGATTAAAAGAATATTACCTAACAGCATTTCTGCTGCAATGGTTCCCCACATTTCATAATATAAGAAACTTAAAGTATAACATAAGCTATTGATTCTAAAAAAGAAATAATACCAAACTTTTGACCAGACGAATAATATGCATTCATTTCCAAACCCTTTTATATAGAAAAATCACCATCTACCAATGTGGTATTCTCTATTAGAGAGTAACTACAGTAACTTAGTAACCCTAAGAGCCGATATCTCCCTAGTGCTCACCATGTGTCAGACACTAGGCCAAACACTTACAGTTGATTGCGTTTGCGCCACATACCCCCAGCCTGGAGTTAAACATTAGCTGTGTGACTCTGGGCAAGTCACTTAACTGTTTGCCTCATCTATAAAAAGAACTGGAGAAGGAAATGGCCAACCACTTTGGTTCTGTTTGCCAAAAACAAAAAAAACCAAATGGGGGCCCAGAGAGTAAGATACGACTGAAATGCATGAACAGCAACAAACAGTAAGACACCCTCTGTCTGAAATTGCTAACAGGCGTTTCTTTCCTTAAATTTTTCTCGAATCTTTATCTTAAAAGAATCAAAACCTTCTCAACCCTCTCTCCAAAACTCCAAACCTTTAACTAAACTCTAATTTGTAATTTTACGGTACATAACTATTTACAAATGTTCGTGTCTAGACAGTTTCTAATGCCACAGAATTCTACCAACCAGGAGAAAGAAAAGAAAGAGAAAAGAGAGAAAAGATTTCTTTGCTTTTCTTCTCAGAAGAACCTGGCCAGAGTTGGGAATCTTGGCACTTTTCTTCCTTATCTCTGACTGAAAGTCTAATCAAAAGTCAGGGACAATAGATCCCCGTTTAGCTGCTTCTGAGGGTCAGGGGGGCTCTTCATAACTTGTCTGAGGTCTGTGCCCGAGGATTTATTTTGCTGGGGGGTTCCTGCAAAATCTCTTCCATTTTAGAGCCCCCTCCCATTCACTGAGAAAACAAAGCCCCCTTCTTAAACCCTTCCCTTTGGTCCCTTTCCCCCCAGGGCGCCTAGGTCCGGGGGGGAGGGGGGAGGGAATGGTAATTAGGGAAAGTTTCGGTTTCAAAGACCCTCTCAACTGCACCAGTAATCCCATTTCGCCTAGGCTATTAGCATCTTTAAATCTGGTTTTGACAAAGCTCCCCTAAGTGCCAATAATCCAAGGCTCCATCTTTTATCTGGCCAAACTCGCTTCCCAGTTTTCTAGCCCCTCAAGCTCTAAGGATTTACCTAAGGGAAGTCAGGCAGAGGCCGCCCCTCCAGATCCCATAGGCAGCCCGGGCTTCCCTCGCAAAGGAGGGGTATGCCCCCGCCCCGGCCAAAATGGAACCTGCGGCCTAGTCTTCCTCTCCCTCCCCGAGTGTGGTTCTCTGATCACTTCAGGCTGACTGCCTCCGGCGGGGCACCGAGGCCTGCTGCCCACCCGGGCAGGCTGGCACCAAAATGGCAGGGCTAGGCCCAAGGCGGAAGGCTGCTGCGGGGCCAACTCGGATTTATCAGAAGCCCCCTCCACCATCCCCCCAGGCGGCCCCGCACCTGGAGGCTCTAGAACCCGCCCTTCCGGCGCCCGGAGCCTGACTGCGGGAAGGGGCCGCTAGGAGGCCCAGAACCGGCAATCCCAGAATGCCAGGCGGCCGTCAAGGCCAAAGTCGGCCGACTAGCCCTTGGCGCCCAATTCTCGGTGTCTGCAGAACTGAGCCCGCCGCAGTCTGGAAGCCCTCCTCGATTTGGGGGCGGAGGCCGGAAACGAAGGCTCTGCGGGCCAGGTTAAGACATCTTACCCGGTTTAAGCACCAGGGCCCCAAACCCCACATTTTCCGAGGCCTACGAAGCCGCGCGAGGGTCATAAAACCTGTCTCTCCTCGCCCTTCCCCCCCCACTCACATACATTCAACCACGGGGCTTTGCTGCCCCCTACTGAAGAAAGGCTTGAGAAACTCAAATCTCGGAACTATAGCTCCCAGAATGTCAGTAGGCTTTCAGAGCCACTCCCGGGCCTGCACGATTCTAGGAAG
>CM053602.1:1196043-1216723 GCA_028646575.1 Pseudocheirus occidentalis | reverse complement strand
CATCTAGGTCTTCATTTTTCTTCTCCTACGTGCCCAGGTCATCATGCCCTGTACCCCTCTCTGCTTACCCTACAATCCCCTATCTAAAGATGTTCCTATTGTTCATTCTTCTTCATGTTCTGTCATTATGCCCTGTAATCACAAACTCCCTTACCTCAGCAACTTACTTGCACCTCCAAACAATGGAACTATATGGTATAAAAGACCCTGCATTTCTGCACTACCCCACTGCTCTCTATTGATTGGCATGAGAGACAGTCGCCATGGCTAAATTAATTTCTATTAAAGCTCCTTAAAACTTTTAATTGGATTCCGTGGTCACTCTGTTAATACTCGAAATTTCACTTGACCATTACATCATCCTTTTGACCTCTGTAGTCTAGCTTCCGGGAACGGGCCACAGCGTGGGCTAGTGCAAGGTACCAAGGGCCCACAGATCGGCATAGGGTGTCTTAGGGTCCGAATAGGAGTCAATAAGTATAGGAAATACAACCTGGAACTACAAATCCCAGAATGCCAGTCGGCTGTCAAGGCCAAACTCAGTTGACTCTCCTTTGGTGTACAATTCCCGGCATCTCAAGAACTCGCCCTGCAGGCGTTTGCAAATTTTCTTCAGTTTAGGGGCAGAGGCCTAGACCTAAGGGACCAGGATAGGTTATATTATCAGACACGAGAAACAAAGTCCTAGGACTTACGTTTTTCTACGCCTACGGCGCCTCGCGAGGGTCATAAGTCTACTTAGTCATTTATAAAGACTACTTAGTCATTTATCGCGCCTCCCCTGTCACAGTTATTCAACTATGGAGCTTTGCTGCCCCCTACTGAAAGAGAGGCTTGAGAAACTCAAATGTAGGAACTACATCTCCCAGAACGCCAGTGGACTTTTCACTCTCCCGCGGGGGCCCCCCCCCCCCCCCCGCACGATTCCAGGAAGTCCTGGAACTCCTCTTTTGGGCGTCTCTTTTGGGCGTCTATAACTTCGCCTCAGGGAAGGGGCCAGTGGGCTGGTGCAGGATACCAAGGGCCCACAGATCAGCATAGGTTATTTTTATCCTGTACAAGAAATAGGAGCCTAGGACCTGCGTTTTCCTAGGCTTACGGCGTCTCGCGAGGGTCATAACCAGTCGCTCGTGGCCCCCTCCCCCTTTCATTGGCATTCCACCGTGGGGCTTTGCTCTCGTTTACGAAACAGTGACTTCTTAAGGCCCATTCTAGAAATCCTAGCTCTTTAGTAATAAGTCAGTCAGCCAGTAAGCATTTCCCAAGCTTCTGTTATGTGCCAGGCACTGTTCCAATGCAATCTGAATGAGAGTTGTGAAACACCAAAATGTGTCACTATCAGAGGTGGGGGGCTATTGAATCCAAGCTACATCCAAGGCTGGCCCTGATGCTAAGGACAGTGGGTCCGGGGCAGGCCTGTGGCAGCTTTGGGGTGAGTGCTCTGGGTCAACAGGACAGGGAAGGATTCTGATGGCTCTTGTCCCTTTAGCTGCTGTCCAGGCTGGGTAGCAAGGGCTAGCCAAGCTCCTTGTGTCTGATTCTATTACATTGTGGGTAGCAGGCCTTACCTGCACAGTACAAAGAGTGTGTCTGCAATTAGGAAGAATTTGGAGAAAATTGGCCTAGGTGAAAATGGTAGGAAGACATTGGGGTAAAGAGCAGAGGAAGGAAGCAAGGATATTGGGGGGCAGAAACTCAAAGTGGATGGAGGTGATGAAGACCCCAGCTTCCCAGCCAGGCAGCCAGGGCCAGGTTCAAACAATGCAATAAGATTCGCTCCCAATTTCCCAACTGAATAACATTTTCTCACAATACAGAAGGTCTTGAATAGAAAGGGCACCGATCTGGACCCACAATTGAGTCACAAGATGGAGCCAGTGTGGTCCACTCAATTCCCACAATTCACCACTTGCTGTCCTAATCCCCTCAGTTTGTCTTTAGCACCCATACCAATCCTAGCCTAGACTCACATTACCTGTCCTTCTCTGGCCCCTGATGCTAACACCAACACTAGTTATGTACTGACTCATAAGGCCCTGATCCTACCACCTGCCACTTAGGCCTGGCCTGGCCTATGATCCAGGCCCTTGACATCATCCTGAGGCCCAAGAGCCAGGGACTCTTGAACTCTGGGCCCCATCCCTCTAAACTGGAGGAGGCTGGACTACCCCTACCAGTTGCTTAGAGACCCTTAACCAAGGACCTCAGTTATGCTGATCAAGACCCTGGTCAGATCCAAAGATTGATGCAAGGAGTTTTCTCACAGTTGCCCCTCTCAAGCAACCTGTGTGTCTTATCTGAAAACTGGCCTTGTACTGACCAATCAGTGATTGTGATCCTTTGCTTGTTCCCAGACATCTGGGGGGGGAGGGGGACACCTCTTTTTCTGATTTCAGGGAATGGTACCTATTCACTCTACCCCTCCCACCTTGGAAAGGGCCTAATCTTTAATTAGAAATCAAATCGCCTGTTATACTATTTCCTTTTTACTAATTGGCCTTATTTGAGGAATTGTTTTTAATGTATAAAAGGCTGTCTCCCTCTGTCTTCAGGGTCCAGCCCTAAGTTGAGGAGGCCTGGTCCCACTTTGTTGGCCAATTGGCAGCACTGTCTAATGAGCAGATATGCTCCAAAGCTCAGACCTCTATTTCCTTAGCCACTTCATCTTTCACCCCAAAAGGCAAAGCTGATATTACTGCTGGGCATCCAGCCCTGGGGTGCAAAAAAGTAGGCCAGTCCTTAACACTTTAGTAGGTATGAAGGATGGGGATCAGGGCTATGGAGTTGAAGCTATAGCTGAGAGTACAGGCTTGGTATGGGCCCCCAGCACTAGGCCGAGCTAGGGATTGGGGTGGCTGTAGGCATAGGTGCCAGGGGCCCCATCTCCAAGTAAGGCCTGCACTCTGGCCCAGGGTACTGTTGGTTGGCATGAGAATTAGTACTAAGAGTCCAGGGTCTCAAGACCAGGCCACCACTCAGGTTGATGCCAGAGATACAAGGCAGAGATTCCCAAGGAACAAGGCAGGCCAGGCAAGGGGTGGGATTTCTGCTGGGACTCAAGCCAAAACTCAGACCACCACTTGGATGGGAAGCAGGGAGACAGGGAGCTAGGTTCTAGGCCTAGATGGAGGTTTCTGCTGAGATCGGGGCCTGAGCTTCCAGAACCAGACCACCACTGGAAGAAGTTTTAGGAATGGGGACTGGAACCCACTGCTAGGGTTATATGCACTGGGTACTCTGGCCTGTTACAGGAAGATTTCTGAGGCTTCCCAGTCCATTGCCGGTCTGCAGCATGGCTGCAGATCAGGCCTAGTTGAATTTCTAGAGTGTCATTGAGCCTGTGGCCACTTGATGTCACCAGAACTCCATGAAGAGAGTACTTGCAATGGGGGAGGGGCAAGAACTGTCTACTCACCCTGAAAATAGTTGTGGTCACACTGGGCTTGGAGGGGCACCAGAGGCTATTCTAGGGTTGAGGCTAGTGACCAGGGCTAAAAAGAAAGGGGCAGGACCCCAGAGCAAGTCAGGGCTGGCTTTCCTGCTAAAGATGTTGGCTCTAGGACTAGAGAATGAGGAAGGGGGCCAAGGCCAGGATTGGCATAGGGCTTGGCATGAGCTAGCAGAATCTTGGGGACCAGGAAAAGAGGGAGATTTTGCTTTTGGGAATGGGGCTAGGCCCTATTGCTGTTGCTTTCTGCTCTAGGGACTCTAGCCTCTTAGTCGAGAACCTCTGAGCATCCTTTGCATACCACGGCCCACCCCCAACTTTCTCCTTCCTTCCTCCCTCTTCCCTCCCCCTACTCCAGGTTCTTTGTCTGCCCTGGCTGTGCTCCTAGTGTCTTTCTGGGCTATTCAACATTGTAGGCACTTGGAGTCACCAGAGTTCCATGCAAACTGTCTTGCAGTGGGGGAAGGGATGGAAGAAAATTGGTGTTTGAAAAGGGCATGAAGGACATTATGGAAGCCAGTATCACAATAGCTAGGCCAGCAGGGTTTTTGCTAAAGAATTCTGGATCCCAGAGGGCAGATCCACATGGAAGCTGTTTCTGAGAGTGGAGGCCATGTTAGTATGGGCCTGGCTAATCTCTGGTATTGAGAATGGGAGCCAATGAGCAACACTCTTTTTGTCTAGATACTCTGGTCTGTTAGTGTAAGATTTTCTCGGGGTCCCTAGGCTGCCCCCAGCCTTCTCCTAGTTCCAGCAGCCCAAGTTCCATGGCAGGTACTTAGAGTCTGGAAATCTGGCCATTTGTTGTGACTAGGCCTTCACACATAGATGACCTGGAGGGAGTTGGGGGAACCGATGGAGGAAACTTAAATGTGAAAAGAGCTTTTTAATTTTCATACCCTTTGACTCAGCAATACCACTTCTAGGCTGTATCTCAAAGAGATCATAGAAATGGGAAAAGGACTCAAATGTGCAAAAATATTTCTAGCAGCTCTTTTTGTGGTGGCAAAGAACTGGAAATCAAGAGGATGCCCAACAATTGGGGAAGAGCTAAACAAGTTGTGGTATATGAATGTAATGGAATACTATTGTTCCATATGAAATGATGAACAGGCAGACTTCAGGGAAACCTGGAAAGACTTACATGAACTGATGCTGAGTGAAGTGAGCAGAACCAGGAGAACATCGTACACAGTAACAGCCACAGTCTTCGATGACTGACTTTGATAGACTTAGCCCTTCTCAGCAATGCAAGGACCTAAAGCAAATCCAGAGTTCATTTTGGAAAATGCCATCCACACTCAGAGAAAGAACTATGGAACTGTAATGCAGAGTGAAGCAGATGATTTTTGTTTTGTTTTTTTTCTTTCTTTCTCATGGTTTCTCCCATTCATTAAAATTCTTCTGATATGAAAATGGGTTCAATAGAAATGGATATGTAGAGCCCATATCAGATTGCAGGCCATCTTGAGGAAGGAAGAGGAGAAAATGGAAACTTATGGAAGTCAATCTTGAAAACTAAAAATAAATTAATTAACTAATAAAAAAGGAAAAAGAAAAAATCCTTTGTAGACTTGGTTGTGTGCCTGGATGATGGGATAAGATCATGGCTTCCAGCTCTTAGGTCAAGACACTGATTTGTGCTGGGGATGGGATTGAGAGCCCTAGAAGTCAGGCCAGGAATTGGATTGGTGGTCGTTTAAAACGAATAATGGGAGCTGGGCCACATTTTTGGCTGAGGGACCGACCTGCTCTGTATTTGGGTAACCTAAGGTTGGGCCTGGGGGCCCCTGGTCTCTGGATAATGATAGCTATTAGGCTGGTTTTTCTCACCCAGTCTACTCTTTATAGTCCCAATCAGTACCTCAGGCTAATTTCCTTTCAACTTAGGTTCCTGCACAAGTCTATAGTCTTCCCAAATGGAAAAGTAGCAAGATGCTCAATGGATCCCCTCATGGGGACCCTTGGAAGACAGTTTACCTCAAATACTTGTTGCTCATAGGAAAATTCATTTAGCTCCCTGATGAGCAAGTAGAGAAAAGCAATGGCCACTTAATTCAGAAAGCTAGCTCAAGGAGGTCACCTGCCCATTATGGAACAGACAGCAGCTCAGAAAGTGCCCTATCCAGTGTAGAAAGCACTCGGTGGCACTTGCCTTGCCTTCCCCTTCCTCCCTGAGCAGGCTTTCCATTCTCCCCCCACCCCAGCCTCTCCATCCACTTTTCTCTCCGAAGCACTTGCCTTGCCCCAACCTGGTCACCCTCTATGCCTTACATCCCTTTCCAGACACACTCAGCTCCTGCTGCCCTGGGGTACCTCCACCCAAGGCAAAACCCCAGCTATGGCCATTGATAACACAGCCAAACTTATTCCTTCCCCCCCTCAAACCCAGCCCATGCCAGTGATTCTGAGCCTCTGGCTGCCGTTGGTTCGACCTCTTCCTCCCATAGACTACTCCCTTATTCTCATCCCCTTCAATCCCTCCCAACCCTTAAACCATCCCTCCCCTTCCACTGTGGCCCCTGGAATGCCTGCTCCGTAGGTAACACACTAGGCTTCCTCCTAACCCATTTCCTCTCTTACTCTTTCCATCTTCTTCCTCTCACTGAGTCCCCTTGACTCAGCCTCCCTGGCCTCCCCTTTCAGTACTGGCTATACTTTCACTCCTCCTTGGCTCACCGGTTATGGCAGAGAAGGTGGAAGATTCCTTGCTCCCCACTGCCACTTGCAGGCTCTATCTACTCCATTTCTCCCTCTGCCTTTTGATCCATTACTCTGTTCTTCCCTCCATCAAGCCCTCCAAAGCCTTCAGTCCCTCAGTGTTTTCCTAAGTCATCAACTCTATGCTGGCTACACTCCCCCCCTTCTCCCATCTCGATCCCTTGATAAGCACTGTAGCTCTGCACTGTCCTCTGCTCCTGAATCATTTGCCTCCTTATCCTATGACCCATCTTGCTGAGAAAGCCTCATCTAGAGATTGGTTTACTGAACCAGGGGTGTGCTGAAGCTAGCTCCAACTGGATTGCAAAGAACAATGATTAAATTTTCAGTTTGAGCATTTATGCCTTGGAAATCAGCAAACACTACAAAGCACAGCCTGATTTACCGATTTGTTCATTATCTGGAATTTACAAAGAGATGGAGAAAATGTTAATGCAATTTAAACCTAAAAGTTTGTCATGCACACATTTTCCCCCTAGAAAGCTGGTTGTTAAAACTTTTACTAGAACATCCCTGGAATACTCCCACCATCCACTGCCTTCAGTCTTATACACTTGCTGCTGAATTGAGGGTATCTGCTATGAATTTATGTTCCATGACCTCAGTTGGGTCCTCACTGCAGCAAGGTAATCCTTTTACATCTCCCTAATTGATTTAGCATTCCACATACCACTGTGTTTTTTCCAAGCCTTTTTATTCCTTCCTCTAACCTCCATGCCTCTTCCCTTCACACCCTCAAAGTTTCAAACAATGCCTCATCTTTCACTGAAAAACCTGAGGTCAAGAGCTCCCTCTTCTCCTCTCCTCATCTTCCATTACGTAGATGCTTCCTGATACCCTCTCCTTCACTGCTGTCTTATACAAAGAGCTAGTCCCACTTGTCAAAGCAGACTCTTCTACTTGCACTACTTTCTCCAGCAGACTGTCTTTTGTGTCATCCCAACCCTCTCACTTACCTTCAATCTACTGGCTACTTCCCTACTGCCTGCAAACTCCCATCCATTCTCAAAAAACCTTTCCTAGGTCCATCCATACCTTCTAACTATCATCCCCCCTTTCCTGGCTGAGCTCCTTGAGAAAGCTCTCTATACTACATTCTTCTCTTTCCTTTCCTGTCACTCTCTTCTTAACTCTCCACGATCTGGTTCCTGACCTCATCGTTCAACCAACGCTGCTTTCTCCAAAATTGCCAATGTTCTTAGTTGCCTAATCTAAAGTCCTTTTCTCAGTCCCCTTTCTTTGTGACCTCTCCAGGGCCTCAGACATTGCCGATCGCTCTCTTCTCCTTGAGATTCTCTCCACTGTAGGGTTTTTCGGATTCCCCTACCTTCTCAGATGCTTCCTTCTCAGTCTCCTTTGCTGGATCTTCATCCAGGTCATGCCTACTCACAATGAGTTTCCCTAAGACTCTGCTCCTCCTCCCCTCCTCTCCCCTCTCTTTTCTCCTCTCTCCTCTCCTCTCCCCTCTCTTTTCCCTCTCTTTTCTCCTCTCCCCTCTCCTCCCCTCCTCTCCTCTTTCTTTTCTCCTCCCCTCCTCTCTTTTTTCTCTCTGTACTATTTTGGTTGGTGATCTCATCAGCCCCCATGGATTGTTATCATCTTTATGCATATGATTCTCAGATGTGTTCATCCAGGCATGATTTTTCTCCTGATCTCCTGATCTCCAGTCTCACATCTCCATAACTATGTCAGACATTATGTGCAGACTGGACTCATTTTCTCCCCCCTTCCCCTCAAACCCTCTTCCAACTTCCCTATCACCACTGAGAATCCTACCTGTCAGATCCCACAGGCTCCCAATGTGGAAGGCATCCTAGCCTCCTCGCTGTCTTTCAGCCCTCAGATCCAAGCTGGTGCCAAGGCCTGTCGAGTTCCCCTGACACTGCCCCCACCCTAGTGTGGATTGTCAGCACCTCATGCCTGGGCTACAGCAGCAACTCCTTAGGGGTTTTCTTGCCTCCAATCTCTCCCCACTGCAACCCATCCTATTCAGGTGTACGGCCAGACAGAGCAGCAGGTCCCACCAGGGGACATCCTGCCTTAAGGTATTCCAGTTGCTCATGTAGCCAAAGGATAAGAACCACTGTTACTCACCCAAAGTCTGCCTTGGACACATTTATTACTCGTGCCCATGTTGCTACATTTGAGATGGTGTACTGCTCTTTTATTATTTGGCTGTTTGTGTTTCTTTGATCATATAGCCGTGCTCTGCATGTACTTCCTTGAGCTACATGTATCTGGCACTTTTGCATTGGTTTTCTCTCTGCTTATGGCCATGCTTATGCTTCTATATGATCTATGACTTTGTAGGCCTATTAGTTTTGCTATTGCTAGTTTGCACTGCTTTGCTACTATATTGATCTTGTTGGGTATTGTGGATACACATGGGTGACTATGATGTGTGCGTGTGTGTGTGTGTGTGTGTGTGTGTGTGTATGTGAGATTCGAGCCTGTAACATTCCTTGCACATCATTTAGGCATGTAGTCACTGAAGCAGCCTGCTAAACAATGCTTTGCCTTGTTAAAGTTATTGCAGGTCCTGTCAATGTATATTGGCTGTGAATGTCATGCTTGAGATGACCCTGACTGAGATCCTAGAACATACATCATTGTTCTTTAAGAGCTGATGTTTATTTTGGTGCTTGTGATTTATCTTTACATAGATCAAATATATTGGGCCTGATTTTGCAAGTTCCTGTAAAAGTTTCTACCTTCATGGAGGAACATAACAAGCCTTTTTGCAAACCCCATGGGGGACAGTGATTCAGAAAATTCAAGGGCAGGTTCTGGTGCTGGTTGCTGGAGTGGGCTGACCTAACCTCCCAAGCTCACCCTTACCTTTGGTAAAGTGGCTTTTGGGTAGAAGCACCAGGAAAGTTAGAGAGAGAGAGAAGCTTAGGCCACTGCAAACCAGAGAGACAAACACAGAACCAAGAAGAGTGGATATCCAAAGTCTCACTAGTAGCAAGTGACTTTGAGGAGCCTGACACTGGGGCAGAAATGAGAAGCGGCCATGACACATTTCTCATGCTACTCTCCCCTCCCCACTTAGGGGACAGTCACCCACTTGAACTTCCTCATTTGATCTAAATGCCTACTTTGTTCACTAATCTTCTAGCTCTTGATGAAGATGTTGGCTAACAGAAACCCAAACTGTTTGGCATAGTTTACTTATTGTTCATGTACAAAGATGATTGGAAGAGCTGGAGTGTTTGGTCCAGGTGTGAGAGTGGCTAGATCTGGGGGTGGGGCTGGCAGGGCAAAATGGGCATAGTTGTATTGGATCGTTACAGTTATAATGTTGGCAAAACAGTCCCACACTTAGATATTCCCTGAAGTCTGGGAAGAGTCAGGGTCATCAAAGGAATCACTGCTTCCTCCTCCCCTCCCTCAGGGAGAATAGAGCATGTTGGCTTTGGAAAGAAAGCCAGACCTTCAGGAAGGGAGGCTGAGACGGCTCCACCCATACAAAGGGAGAGGGGAAGCAGATCCCTTCAGCATGCACAGACAGGTCCTCTAGCTCCGGGAATGATTGACATCTTAGCCTGCCTGGCTAATGAGATACACCTGGCAGGTTAGAAGCGTTTAGGCTGAGAAGGTCTGAGTGAGCAGTCGTGGAAAAGTTCAGTTCTTAAGGCAAATCTCAATGCCTTTGGGCTTCTTTACCAATCTGGTTGGAATGCCAAAGGAGCATTGGGCCTATGGCAGAGGAGGGTTGAGGTAGGGATGCCACTTGAGGAGGGGGATTTCTCAGCCACACATATTCACTGATCGTGTGTGATGCCTGTCCATGTTCCCCTCCATATATCGCCCTGCCATCTTTTCAGGCTACATGTATTCCTGGCACGAATGCCCTCCCTCACTGGCGGGACAGTAACTTGTGGGAGAGTGTACTGCTGTGTGTATGGGAATAATCTCATTGAATATTTGCTATGCTATTTCATTAAATGTTTTTGCTTTGAACTAACATATCCTCAGGTTGGTTAGTGAAATAAATATATTGGTGGGGGCTTATGAGCTATGGATTAGAAATCCTGCTGACTCATCTATTGATGCCTCCAACTTGGGGTCATTTTTAGGATCTTTACGTATGAAGCTGATCCTGGATGTCCCAAATGTATGAGGACAAAGGAAATGTTGCAGAATTACAGAATATTTGAGTTGGGAGGGATGTTTGAGGCCATTTATTCCAAACTATATCTGAGCAGGATTATCCTATCAAATATCCCTGACAAGGAGTCATCCAGCCTCTTCTTAAAGATTTCTAGTGACAGAAAACCCACCAGCTCCTGAGCCAGCCCATTCCAATTTTGGACAGCTACAATTGTTAGGAGTTTTGTCCTTATGTCAGGTTGCAATCTGCCTCTTGGCATCATCTGCCCATCGCTCCTCATTTTGCCCTCTGTGGCCAAGCAGAACAATGGCTAATCTTTCTTTCATATGATATTCCTTCAAGCTCTCATTTCTTCCTTAGTCTTCTCCAGTTTTTTCATCTTCTCCTTTTGTTTTAGTTGCTTAGTCATTCATTGTCCTGTCCAACTCTTAATGACCCCACTTGAGATTTTCTTGGCAAAGATATTGGAGTGGTTTGCCATTTCCTTCTCCAGCTCATAGTGTCATGAAGTGACTTGCCCAGGGTCACACAGCTAGGCAGTTTCTGAGGCCAGACTTAAATTCAAGAAGATGAGTCTTCTTGACGCAGGGAAGGCCTAGGGCTCTCTCCACTACAGTACCACCTAACTGTTCTTTCTCTTTTATAGTTTTAAGAAAAGCACACCTCTTTGAAACTTGTTATAATTAAGGAAATTCAACCATGAGGAGGATCTCAGAGTAACTTTTGAGTAGTGATTCACCTGCCATCCTTGTTATATTTATCCTGGATCAAGACACATGGATAGGCTCTGGTTTCCTAAGTGGGTAACCTCAAAGACTTCTTGTGAATATAGCCTGGCTTTACCACTTGCCATGTGTGTGACCTTTTGAGCTTATCCTGTCTTCTCTCTAGGCCTCAGTTTACTTTTTTAAAATGAGGGAGTTGGACTCCAGGATTTCTAAGGTCCCCTTCTACTTCTAGAATCCATGAGCCTAAGAACCCTTTGAAAAGAGATATTTGAGGTTGGAAAATAGTTTCTAGAAAGACAATAATATTGTGAAAATAATCAGCTTCGAAAGATTCAGAAACTCTGATCAATGCAATGGCCTCCCATGATTCCAGAGGACTGGTGGTAAAACATTCTGCCCATGTCCAGACAGAGAGCTGATGGTTCAGACTGCAGATTGCGGCATGTTTGTTTTTCTCTCTTTTTAGACATGGCTAATGGGAGAATTTGTTTTGTAAGACCATATGTATTTGTAATGAGTTTTGTTTTTCTTGCTTTCTCGATGGGTGAGTAGGGAGAAGAAGGAAGAAGAGAATTTGGAACTTATTGAATTTAGAAAAAAGAGACAGAGAAGCTCACAGCATAAAAGATCAGGGTAAATTTATGAGGGAAATGTCAGTTTAAACTTACAAAGGGGAGGGGCACCTCAGTTCTAGACTCACATGGACGGGGCTTATGTCCTAGTGAGGGTCACATTTACTCTCAGGTTCATCATGCCCCCTCTTGAGATTAGTCTAGGAGCCTCCCTAAACAAAACTTGAATTTGGTTCATGTCTAGAATCTCCCCAAAAGGGATCAGGGTGAAGTGTCTTAACGG
The DNA here is from genome assembly GCA_028646575.1 of Pseudocheirus occidentalis. NCBI lineage: Eukaryota > Metazoa > Chordata > Mammalia > Diprotodontia > Pseudocheiridae > Pseudocheirus > Pseudocheirus occidentalis. The sequence goes on along the minus strand of CM053602.1, from coordinate 1,204,857 downwards.
GGTCCCCATGATTCTCTGGGGCTATTCTGTAAACAGGCAAAGTGCCCAGTATTTCCACAACTATGTATGGAAGAACTTTCTGTCAATCTGCTAACTCATGGTTAGCATCAGGGTTTTTCAACAAATTCAATCTTGTTGCAAGTCTTGACAGTAAAATCAGGCATCATCCAGTTAGCCCTTTGTTTCTGTCAGAGCTCTCCTGGGCTGAAGTCATGGCTGATTGGTAAGTTTCTCCTAGCCTCTCTGTCAACCAAGAGCTGAAGTGTGTGTGTGTGTGTGTGTGTGTGTGTGTGTGTGTCTATGTCTGTGTATGTGTATGTGTCCTATTTCCTGAGAGTACAAAACACAGGTCAGTGGGGAGATGGAGCCCTTGCTCACACACTGGCAGGAAGGGCAGCATTCTTGCTGACTATATGGGCACACATCGGTTCCACTGTGATTTGTGTTCTAGTCTCAGAAGTACCACCATGCTCAACAGTGTGCCATTGAAACAGTCAGGTTGTGGCTCCCCTTGAGGACAGGAAGGTATGACTCCAGACTCCTTGATCCCTGCCAAAGGTAGTATTTCCAGGGAGAGTTGGCTTGATCAGCCTGGAACCTGGCAGGGAATCCACACTCTGAGCACTCTTTCTCCTACAACACTTGAACACTTCTGGCTACTTTCTGGCTCCTGGCTGGGGATGCTTGTATGTGCTTGGTAAAATGATCATTCATCATTCCTTGTTTAGGACTCAGGTTCTTGCTAACTCCGACTCCTTAAAGCAAACAGCTACAGACAAATCCCAAAGGTTTGCTAGTGCTGATGTTCTCCAAATAGGCAATATGTGCCTTTCTCTGAATGGAGTGGGCCCATCTCCCACTGCTTAGGCCAACTGGAGCCTGTATAATTGGTTTCTTACTAGCTCCGATGTCTTCTTAACTCACATGTCTGAAGGCATCATTCAGTGATTTCATATACTACCTTAGGGTAGTATATGAACTGGGGAGCACCTGGTCCCATGCATGTAGACTGGCCACAGGCCAGTAGGCCTAGGCACTAAGCAAGAGCTTAGGTCCAAGTTCTGCCATTGTCTCAATCAAAGTGGAGTCCTTTAGTATCACTGCCTTATTTCTTGGCCTGTTAACGCTACTTGGAGTCCTGCATTGGCCATCTGTTCTAGTCACTAGTGATCTACACACAGACAAGTGAGGCAGAGAAGCTTGGTTTCCCTCTGCTGTTGGCAGCCACAAGCTCTTGGCTGTCCAGACCCTATATGTCACATAGAGCTTTGACTCCTTACCAATGTCACATGAACTTTGGGCACATGCATTTACATCTATGGTACTTGTCCCTTGTCAGCAGTATATGTGAATTCAGAGTCAGCTAGCACTACTCCCCCATTCCCTGCTTTCCAACTTGAGATTGGTTAAAATATAGGTCAATGCACTGTTGTCAGTCTCCACTTTGAATTGAATGCCATGCACATGTAAGGATGATAGAAACCACCCCACTCCATTTTAGCTTGATACCTTGACTAGATGAAAACATCTCTCAATCAATCAATCAATCAATCATAGGCCTTAAAAATAAGAGCCCAAAATCTTTGAAAGCCATACAAAGAAGCTAAATAATGCCAGACATAGGGCTGTTCTACTTGACTGGGAGATTTCATTATGCCTTCTGGGTCTTGTAGGAAAGCACTGAATTAGCTGGAATGTGAGGAATTCCAGAAACTGGAGTGGGCATGGAGTTCTAGCTGAAGCCCTCTGATAAGAAATCACCTGGGAAGGGGGCAGAGGAGAGATCTCAGTTTTTGGCCTAGATTAGGTCTCCTCTCTTTCCAACCTTTGACCCAAGGGGACCTTTCTTTCTTCAAAGTGTCCAAAGGATGTTGGACTTCCTACCTTCTCCCATCCATGTTCTAAAACCGATCTGAGTCAGAGCACCCTGGGGCAGTGTCTGCATCAATGGGAGCTGAGGACAGACTGTAGTTATGGCTTTCAAAGGAACCCAGGAAAGAGACCTCACCATGAAGAAGTTAAACTACAGAGTGCTCCATGAGTAGAAGAGAAGGATGTCCAATGGCCAAGAGCCACTGGTGCTCTTGAAGATTTGGGCTCTGTTTCTCCTCTCAGAACTCTCTCCCTTGCCAACTTCATCACTTCCCATGGGGTCCAGTATCATCGATATATAGGTGGTTCCCAGATCATTCTAGTCAGCCCTAGTCTCTTTTCCCAGTTCTGGCCCCACTTCAACCAGCTCATGGGCTACTTCAATCCAGATATCCCACAGACATCTAAAATTCAACATGTCAGAAATGAAACTCATTCTTTTTCCCTCTGAACTTTTCCTTTTCTGAATGCCCCTATTGCTGTCAAGGCCATCACCATCCTCTCAGTCATCCAAGTTCACAGCTTCAGCTTCACCTTCCATTCTTCTCTCTCTGTCACCTCAAGTCCAATCAGTTTCCAATCTTGTAATCAACAGACAGATATTTATTAAGCACCTATTATATGCCAGGCACCAAGCTAAGCACTAGGGATACAAAAAAATCCCTGCCCTCAAGGAGCTCAAAATCTAACGGGGGAACACAACATAAAAACATAAATACAAGAAAAGCTCCATACAGGATAAATGGGAAATAACCAACAGAGGGAAGTCCCTGGAATGAAAAAGGGTTAGGGAAGGCTTCTTGGAGCAAGGGGATTTTAGCTGGGACTTGAGGGAGGCCAGAGAGGTCAGTAGTAGGAGCAGAGGAGGTCCAGGGGAATGGTCAGATGGAAGACTCAGAGCCCAGAGAAAGGGGATGGAACAGCCAGGAGGCCAGGCTCACTGGATGGAAGAGGACATGGGGAAGAGTGAGGTGTGAGAAGACTGGGAAGGAAAAAAGAGGTGTGGCATGAAGGGCATTGAATGCCAAACAGAGCATCTTGTATTTGCTCCTGGAAGTGATAGGGATCCACTGGGGTTTGAGTGGGGAGGAAGGGTGACATGGTTAGTTAGACCTTGGATTGAGCAAAATCACTTTGGTGATCAAATCAATTAGAGAAGGCAGTGTGTGCTCTCCCCTTCTCCCCTCCTCTTCCCCCCCCCATGCCAAGCAGATGTGAGGTGATGAGGATCTGAAGCAAGGGGTGGCCCTGTCAGAGGAGAGACATTGCAGAGGGTGAACAACAGCTTCACTCAGCTGCCAACATAATTTTCCTGGAGTGTAGGTCTGCCCACGTCATCCTACCCTGCCTCAATTCAGTAAACTCCAGGGGCTCCTTATTATTATCCCTAGGGCCAATATTCTTTCATTCTCATGCCCTCCAGTCTCCCTACAATCCAGCCATTCTGGCTGACTTGCTGTTGATCTTACATAACAATTTCCCACCTCTATTCATTTGTACTAGCTGCTCCCCATGCCAGAAATGCTGTCCCTCCCAACTTCCAACTCTTAGAATCCTTGGCTCCAGTGCTAGCTCCTCCAGAAGTACTTTCTTGGTTTCCCCCCCACCCCAACTGTTCAAACCATCACCTCTAGAATGACCTTGCATTGACTCCATCTTGATCCAGTATTACCCTGATTGATTTGTGCATGTTGTCTCCTTCATTAGAATGGAAGCTTCTAGAGAAAAGGGACAGCTTTTTCTTTTTCTTTGTGTCCCCAGCGCTTAGTACAGTACCTGGCTCTTTGTAAGCACTAAATTGTTGCTTGTTAACTGACTGGCTGACAACCAGACACTAATGTATAAGAACAGCAATCATTCCCCAAAAGAGAAGCAGTCAAAGGAAATGGCCAGTTTCATTGGTTGGTTTTGGTTTTGGTGGTTTTGTTTTGAGTATTTTATTAAGTGCCTAACATATCTGAGGCACTATGGGGGTTTTTGTGTTATTTTGAATCATCACTAAACACAGATATTTGGGTACATGAAGTAAGAAATTAGAGGATACGACAGAAAGTGTATCCCTATCTCCTGGTTGCTTCCCAGCCCCCTGCAAACCCACTCATGTGTCCCCTGTCCTGAACACCTTCTCACTTGATCCAGACATCCTCACTAGCTAATTTCCTTTACCACTCCTCCTCTCTGACTAAACTTCTTCAGAAAGTTGTCTACACTAGGAGCTTCTACTTCCTCCCTCCCTCCCCTCTTCACCTTTTACAGTCTGGCTTCCAATCTCACCATCGAACTGAAACTTCTCTTCCCAAAGTTACCAATGATCTCTGGATGACCAAATCCAATGGCCTTTTCTCAATCCTCATCGAGCTTGTTTCTGAATACTCTCTCCTCTCTGGGTTTCCGGGAGTCTCCTGGTCCTCCTCCTCCTACCTGACGGCTCCTTCTCAGTCTTCTGGGTCCTCATCTTGGTCATCCCCATTAACCCGACTCTCCTCCACAGCTCTCTCCTGGATGCTCTTCTCTACATGATCTCACTTGGTGAGATCATTAGCTCCCATGGATTCAAGTCTGCCCTATGCAGATGCTTCCTGGCTCTCTATCCAGCTCTGATATCTTACCTGGCCTCGAGTCTCATCACAAACTGACTTTTGGGCATTTTAAACTGGGTGACCCATAGGCATCTTAAATTCAATGTGTTTGAACATGAACTTTTTCTCTTCCCACCCCTCTCCACTCCCTCCCTCTTCCCAACTTTCCTGTTACTGTTGAGTGTGTCCTGGCTTCCCAGGACCCAGGGTCACCCAGAACTCCTCCCTCACTGGACCTCACCTCACTCCAAATACCTGATCCATCACACAGCACATCTTTTCCCTTCTTCCCTGTTTTGGCCGGCCCTCATTACCTCTAGCCTGGACTATCGCAATAACTTGAGGTCTCCCCCTCTTCTTAACCCATGCTCCTGGGTAGAACTCGGCCTCAGAGCCAGGGTGGGTGAAAGGTGGGAGGAGATGCTACCTCTTTCCCTCCTATGACATTGATGAATGAGCCCTACTTCCCTGCACATTCCCAGGAATGATGGCAGCAACAGGTGGAGTTGGGGGACAGGGGTACTAGCTGTGGCTTACTCTTCATTGTCTCACTCAGGCTACGCACACATACACATGCACACTTCTGGTCTGGGTCCCTGGGTTTGGGGAGGTGTAAAGCCTCACTGCTCTCAGCTGTGTGTTCTGGGGTTCACATTCAGGCCATGGAATGGCCACTCTGGGGACCCTTGGGAGTCAGGCTCCAAGGTGCAGCTGGGCTGTTTGGTCAATCCTGTTGAAGCATGTACTGTGCTCAGAGCACTATTCAATGAGATTTAGACCCTTCCCTCAGGAAAGTTCCTGTCCTCTAGAAATGGGAGGAGCTCTCAACACAGTTAACTCTAATTCACAGCATTCAGCTTGAGTGAATCAGGGAAAGTCAGGCCTGGTGAGAAAAGCTCATTCCTGACCAACAGGATGAGTCTGGGCTTTGGAGAAGAGGCTGTGCCTGAGCTGAGCTTTCAAGGCTGGCCATGTGGTCACTCTGAGGAGAGGCCAGAGGACCTGTAGATACCAAGGCACAAAATGACAGAAAGGGGAACAGGGAGGCAGAGGGGAGGGGAAGAGAGGACAGTGATGTGTGGGCATCTCAGGGCAGCAGCATCAGTGTGCAAGTTCAGGCAGCCCTGAAAATGAAGGAGTCGGGGGGGGGGTATCTGGGAAGGGGGAGCAGGCAGTTCTGGAAAGGAGGGAGGGGCTAGGATGAGGGAGAGCCTGCATTCCCCACAAATCCCAACTTCCTGGCTCCTTTGCCTAGCCTCAGGGCCCTGAATCACAAGGAGGCAAAGGAAGAGAGGGAGAGAGGCCTCAGCAGGATGGGGTTTCTGCCCCTCACTAAAGCAAGGAGTATATCCAGCCCCATTTTCAGGGTCCATGCAGCAATGCTGTGACCCAATCTTTGAGGTCACCCTGGAACTTGGCTGAGGCTGGGGGCAAAGCTGGGCCCTGTTCCTCCAGAAAGAGGCCCCCTGCCCAACCTGCCCTCTACAGGAGAGCCTTGGTGCTTCTTGTAGCTGCTTTTCCTCCCTCGGAGTTCTTGTCCAGGAGTTCCCAGCAAATTGGCCTGGCTATTGCTCTGCAGAGTTGGGGGGGGGGGGAAGGGGTGGCACTGAGGGGTTGGGGGTCAGAGGGCAGGTGGAGGAGAGGTATTTCTCTGAGGTTGGGAGGGGGTAATGAGAACATCCCTTGGGCCTCCTCTAGGTCTGCAGGCCCCTGGATGGAGCAGCTTCAAGGACTAGGATGTTCTAGTTGGGGGCCCAGGGAAGGGTTGGGACAGACTGAGCAAACAGCTGCCTGCTGAACCTTCCTCTAGGCCAGCCTGAAGCTGTCTGGGCTTTTTTTTGTGTGTGTTCCTGGTACTTCCTGATCCTAACCTCCAGAGCTGCTCAACTCCAGAACTTGGTCTCTGCCCCCCCACCCCATGTACTGTACCAGGCAGTCTCTGAACCCCAACAGGGAGGGTGGGAAGGAGCCCTAGTCAGACAGGAAGCTCCCGGGAAACAGGCTCTTGCTCTGTTTGGAATAGATTAAGTAAGGGCACTTGCCTGGGAAAGGGGTTAGAAGGTCGAAAGAGCCTGGCCTGGGCTGGGGAGAGGCAGCTAGCATGGGCCCTGCCAGGTAACAGGTCCGGGCTGTGCTGTGGCCACGACCAGGCTCCATTCAGGCCCAGGAGCTCGCTGTGGCTCCCGGAATCCTGCACCCGTCAGAGCCCTGCTTGGGAGCACAGGGCCAGGAGGGTGTCCGAGGAAGCCAAGCCGCAGCCCCCAGCTGCGACCCCTAGACGGCGGAAGTGGGCCGCCCCCACTGACTTCCCTACAGCTCCCAGCCTCCCCCCAGCCCCTCTTCTCCCGCTCCGATTGTCCCTGCAGAGGACCGAGCCTGCCTCGAGCCTCCCAAAACGCCTGGGCCGCCGGCTCCCCCAGTAGGCACCTACCGCCACCGCTGCCTGTAGTTCTCCGGAAGACCTTCAGGCGGCGGTGTTGGCCCGCAAAAAAGAAACCCGGGGGGCGAAGGAGGTGGGGGCCCTGGCCCAGAGAAGCGGAAGGGAGGGGTTCCCCAAGTTCCGGGGCACAGTCCACAATGGGACACTGAGGCACGACAGGCCGCCCAGCACTGGAGAGCGGGGCTAGGGTCCGCCTAGTCTTGCCAGTCTGTAGTGGCTTACTGACACTCCACGTGGGGGGGGGGGGTCGGGGGGAGGACGGACCGGATCAGAGATAGTGGGCCCATCATACCAGGGGAAACTGAGGCCCAGGGCCCGGGGTCAGACCCGGTGGGCCTTAGCGCCCCACGGCCCTTCAAGTTCGGGGGAGAATCTTAGGGAGGGCCCGTCCGCTCCCTTGGGGGCGATCTCCATCCCCAGTGGAAGTCCCAGGAAGGGCTAGGTTCCAGCCGGCGAGGAGCCAACCTAAAGGGGGCACTGCCCTTCGGCCCATGCCATCTCCGAGGGGCTGGGCCAGCCGCGCCCTATCGCGGGGGAGCTGAGGCCTGGAGCTGGGGAAAGGACTGGGGAGCCCGGGCTGACACCCCGAAGGGGCCCTCTGTAGGCCTTTCCAGTCCAACTCCCTCATTGAACAGTAGAGGAAACTCGGGTCCCAAGAGAGGGGAAGGGACTCGCCTAAGGTCACACGGCGAGCCGCTGCCCGGAACACAGGGGCCGGCGGACACGGCTCCGAGTCTCGGAAGCGAAGAAGCCGGCGGCCGACGGGAGGGCACAACCCTCTCCGAGAGCGCTGGCCGCAGCCGCCCGCCGAGCCCTAACCGCGCTCACGCCGACCCCGGCCGCTCTCTTCGACCTGCTCCCGCCGCCGCTGCGCCCTTAAGAAGCGGGCTCCTTCCCCGCCTCCTTCCCGCTCCGGGGGCGTGGCTCAGGGCGAGGACCCCGGCGCCGAAGCTCGCCATTGGCCGAGGGGGCCGGGGCTGCCCCCGAGTCCGCCTGAGCGGGAGAGTAGCCGGCCCGGCCCGGAGCTCGCAGAGTCTGTGCGCTCTGGGTCGCCGTGGCAGACGCGTGTCCCGCTCACCGCTCGCCGCCCGCCGCCCGCCGCCCGCCGCCCCGCGCCGCCCCTCTCCCGGGCCCTCCCCGTCGCCCACCGAGCGAGCGAGCTGATGGGCGGGCCCCGCCGGCCCCGGCCCCGGCCCCGGCCCCGGCTCCGGCCCCGGCCCACGGCGGCACAGACGACCCCCGGGCGCGGCTGAAGGAACAGCCGTCGGGGGCGGCCCGGGTCCGAGCCAGCCGGCCAGTTAGCCAGCCCGGCGCCTGGGCCGGGCCCGACGCATCGGGGTGCGATTGTCAGAGCCGCAGGCGGCGGCGCCGGGACCGGGATCGGGATCGGGACAGACTGGACGGGCGGCGGGCCATGGGCGACTGAGTTGCTCCGAGCCAGCAGCGAGCGAGTGACCGACCCACCCGGGGGCCGGGGGCAGACGAGCGAGCGAGCTAGCGCTCGGAGGCAGGGAGCCCGACGGGATGGCCCGGCCGGGGCTGCGCTCCGCCGGGGGCAAGTGGCTGCTGGGGCTCGTGCTGGCGCTCTGCCGCCTGGCCACGCCGCTGCCCAAGACGCTGGAGCCCGTGTCCTGGAGCTCCCTCAACCCCAAGTAAGTGGCCGCGCGCCCACCCTCCCGTTCCGCCTGTCGGTCTGTGTGGCCGCCCATCTGGCCGCCCGGCTGTCTGCACGTCTGGGGCTCGTCCCGGCCCCCCGCCGGGCTTGGCGGCGCTCGGAGCCCCTTCTCTGGCCGCCCGGCGGGGCTGGGCGGGGCAGGGGCGCTCGGCTGCGCTGGGCTGGGCTTCGCTTCGAGGCCGCCGCCGGCCCCGGGGCTGCGCTCGCTGCTCTGCCCCTTCCCGCGCCCCCCCCCCCCAGTCTCTTTC
>CM053602.1:1178931-1195543 GCA_028646575.1 Pseudocheirus occidentalis | reverse complement strand
TCCTCCCTCCCCCTCTCTCCCTCTTTCTCCCTCCCTCCCTCTTTCTCCCTCCCTCCTTCCTCTTCTTTTTCCTCTTCCTTTTTCTTTCTCTCTCTCTTCCCTCTCCTCCCTCCTCTTTTTCCCCCTCTGTCTCTATCTCCCCCTACCTCCTTTCCTCTTAGCTTTTAGTCTCTCAGTTCTATCAGGGAGCTTGCAGCCCCCACCCCTCCCCCAGCCCCTGTAAATCTGCCTTAATTGCTTCCTCCTTGGTAAAAAACAAAACAAAAAAACCTTGAAATAAAGAAGGGCTGGGGGTGTCTGTTTCCAGGTTGCAGGCCCTGCTTTCAAGGACCAGCAGGGGCTGGCTCCAGGCGCTGCCAGGCACTGGGTGGCAGGGGTTTTGGTCTCTGGTGCCAGTGGACTCTTCAAGGCTAGCTGACTGGTGACTAGCTGACTCTGGGTTCCCTGGCTGTCCGGGAAGGTGAGGGAAGGATACTTCCCACTTCCCTTACAGAAAACTTCAATTAAGCAGCCCCCAACAGCTGCTGCTGATCCATTCGAGGCCTGTCTTGCTCCCATCTTGCCCTGCCCCTCCCTCCCTCCCTCCATCCTTCTGATGTTTGACACTTCCCTCTGCTTCAGCTGGCAACCATTTGGGCTGGGGGACCTTAACCCTGGACCCTCTTTCCCCACCCTTTCAGCCCTGCTCTTAGTGTTGTTCAGGAGGCCAGTAGGGCCAAGAGCTGACCTTTCTTTCCAACAGCTTGTAGCTGATGGGGCATGGGGGGGGGCAAATGGGGGCTCTGTTGAGTAAGAGATTTGGGGTATTTATGTATCTCGTCCTGGGGGGGAGCAATGAACCCTTGGTGATGGCAGATTCCTCCCTGGGATGGAAGGATACAGTTGGACATGTGAGGAGCAAGGCTTGGCTATAGAGAGTAGATTACAGCAGCCCTGCCCCTCACCTCTTCAGCCCCTCATTGCCACATGGCAGAGGGCAAGGCTGTGGATGGCACTTGAGTTTGGGAGAAGTCTTTGGGCAGTGGCTCTTCATCCCCATTCTCCTTTCTGTGTGTGTGTGTGTGTGTGTGTGTGTGTGTGTGTGTGTGTGAGAGAGAGAGAGAGAGAGAGAGAGAGAGAGAGAGAGAGATAGAGATAGATGTGATATGGGATGTGATTTAGTGTGATGCCTTTCGGGTAGGATGAGGCCCAAGCCTGTGTGTCTGTATGGCGACAACAGAGCCTTGCCCACCCCCAACCCCCAACCTTGTGAACTTTCCATAGTGTATGATGGGTAGGTAAGCCCAGCCCCTGGGCCTGAGGCCAAGGCCAGCAAACTCATGGCAAGGCTTTCGATCTCATGGTCTTAAGCAGCTCCATTTACCCTGCTTTGCCTCCGACCACTCCCCTTGCTTGGCCTCTTGGGGAGGTAGCTGGAACAGGCAATGGACAGTGGAGACAGGGGTGTTTAAGGGGGGCTTCCTGAAAGGTTCTCCCCAGGGCATTTTGCTGCCTTGTATAGAGTTAGGGGAACCAGGAGAAACCTTTGTGGGGAATTTTGCACTCAACTAGAGGTCAAACTAGCCCATGCTCTGGCCAGAGGCAGGGCCTCCAATCTGGGCCTCTGGGCCCCCTGAGGGCTGTGGGCACAGGCTTAATGCCTGGGGTCTTTCTCAGAGGTCCGATCTTTTCTAGCCTGCAGGCTGACTGGGCCAGCTGGTCAGCATCCTTCTGACCCCTGTGAGCATCTGAGTGGGGTAGTGAGGGGCTCAAGGTGGGGGTGAAGTTTGTTCCTGAGGCCTCTACCAGTTACATGGGAGGACTACTGCTTTTGGGGCATCCCCCCAGCCCCAGACTGTCCAGGTCTGGTTCTCCAAAGCCATCTGGACTCTGTTTCCCATGTTGTGGGAAGGGGTGTTCCTGGGGGTGCCCAGGGTCCACCAGGATCAAGACTGGATGGGGAGGGAAGTCTTCAGGGGTTACCATGGTAACTTGCTCTAGGCTCCCTGCTGAGCCTTGTCAATCCCCTTAGTTTCCAGAGAAGGGCTTTGTCTGGGGGTGGCCTGGGCAAGAAAACACTCCTCAGTCATGGGGGTGGGGTAGGCTAAGGCCTGGAAAGGTGAAACTGGGGTGGGCAAAGGGACTGCACCCACCTCCCAGCCCTTCCCCTACCACTCTGCAAAGCTCTCCCAGGTCTCTCTGTTATTGTGACTTAGAGCCACGACTGCTCTTGGGTTTGGGACAAACTTGGCCTGATTTCTTATTCCCCCTGAGGTCTGGAGAGAGGTGATCCTCCTGGGTAATTGGTACTTTGTGAGTGCTGATGGCTGGGTCAGGATAGGGCATTTCAGGCATGGTGTGGGGAAGAGCAGTGACATAGGGAGTATGAAGAGACTAGAAAGGGTGGGCAGCTTGAGGAAGGCCAATGTGCCAACTAGAGGAAACCACATTTGATCCTCAAAGTAACCAGAAGCCAAGAAAGGATCTGGTGAGAGCTGGGCCTGTGGGCAGGGAGACCCCTAGTAAAGAAGCCAGGGTGGTACCTGTGGTAGTGGAAAGGAGATGCCAGGAGGAGAGGATAAGATTGAGCATTGGAGTGACCATGTAGGGCTGGTGCTGAGGGTAGTTGGGCATCTAGCTAAGGGCAGAGGTCAGAGCACTGTTCTAGCAGGAGGGCCAGCCATGCCATGCTTTGGGCCATATTATTAGGGCAGGTCCACTTAGTGGTAGTAGTATTTTTGTGTGTGTGTGTGTGTGTGTGTGTGTGTCTGTGTGTCTGTGTGTGTCTGGGGGGATTATTCACAATGATTTCCCTTGCTTCCCCCCCCCCCACCCCATGACACTTGACTTCAGGCCTCCTTTCCTTCCTCAGTGCTAGGAGATCCTCCCAACTACCTCCTAACTGGGCTCCCTGACTCAGTCTAAGCCTCTCTGACTACACTATCCCATCTCACCCCTCATACTTCTGTGTGTCCCTCAGTTCTGGAAGAGCTCTCCATTGTTGACAAGAGAAAGCTGATATTCCTGGCCTTACTCAGCCTGTACCCCCAGCCTTCCCTCTCCTTACCCCTTTACCCCTGCCCTTTCTGTACCCCATTTCTTCCCTGGCCTCTTTGCCAAGCTCTCCTTCGAACATTCTCTGCTTGTGCCCGTCACTGTGGCCCTCAGCCCAGAGTACAGCCTCCTGCCAGCTTGGTGTGGTGGGCCTTTATTTGCCTTAGGCCTCTCTTGTCTAGACCAGAAACACCAGTTCCTAGCATGTAACACTTAGGAATCCCCAGGGAGCCAGCAGTCTTTTGTCTGAGTTCTAGGCCCAAACCAAGACTTTATCGGAATAGCTTAGTTCCTGCTTGCATCTTTATTCCCCATCTCTATCTCTTCCCCACCCCAAAGCCCAGGGAGCCTGGGAGAAAAAGGCCCCAATTGGGGGCGAGATTCCCTTGAATCTTCAGGTCTGTTTCCTGCCCTCCTGGGTGTGTGATGAATCAAGCCTGAGTTGACTCCTTGTGAGCTGGGCATAGGGGCACTGACTGGCCTGGAAAGCCAGGGCTCCCCTTGCTCTCTGAGATAAAGGAGGGCTACAGGGTATGATCCCTGGAGCCTCTGCTTCTTTTCTGCTTTTGTGACTGGCCTTTCCTTCCCCATCTCTTTGGAACTGTGTTCCCTAGTGCCAATGGCTAAAGGGAAAAGAAGAGTCCCATGGTGACCATGCCATGAGTATCAAGACCAAAGGGGAGTCACACTGTTATGGGGAACATCATTACCCGCCATCTAGACTTCTGACTTTCGGTTATTGCTAGAACTGCCATTCCCTCCACCCCCGCATACCCCTGCCCCCTGATTCTAGGACAGAATCTTCTCCCCAGTACACCCTGTGTGCCCATCCCTTGCCCTGCCCTTGCTTGGTCTGCTGTTGGGTGAATAAGGGGGAGGGGGCAGGTTAGGCTTCCTCAGCCTTGGCTGGGAGCTTAGAGGGTGGTGGCCAAGGCAGGTGAGGGCTTGCTGGGCTCTTTAGGCTGGGAATGGGGAAGGATGAGCAAAGGGACAGGATGTGGAAAGGAAGGGTGTGACAATACCCCCCTTTGGAAAAACCCAGGCTTGGAGACTCAGGAGGTCATTCGTTGGCATCTGGTCCATTGACCACATCACTTGGCTGCAGAAATGACCCGTTCGGGCAGAGAGCTCCCTCAGTCAACGTGCCGCCTCCCCAGGAGGTGTGACAGACCACCAAATCATCATGGTCCCCATTAGTCTTGGGGGGAAGCCCCTGCTCTCACCACTTCCTCCCTCTTGGACAGGTTCCTGAGTGGGAAGGGGTTGGTGATTTACCCAAAGATTGGCGACAAGCTGGACATCATCTGTCCCCGAGCAGAGGCTGGCCGGCCTTATGAATACTACAAGCTGTACCTGGTGCGCCTGGAGCAGGCAGCTGCCTGTAGCACCGTACTAAACCCCAAAGTTCTGGTGACCTGTAACCAACCTGAACAGGAGATCCGATTCACCATCAAGTTCCAGGAGTTCAGCCCCAACCACATGGGCCTGGAGTTCCAGAGGCAGCAGGATTACTACATCACATGTGAGTGCCTTGCCCACCTGCTGGGGTCCCCTCCTCACTAGCATCCTTCCCTGGACCTGTCCACAGCTTCATACCATGCCTGTGACCAGGCTAGTGATCACCATTGACCTGTCCTACCCATTCTCTGGGCTCTGTCCAGAGGTATTGCTCTCCCTTCCCACTGTGTCTCTAGGCCTTTTCCCCTTCACTTTCAGTGGGGAGGAGTTTTTTTTTGGGGGGGGAGGGCTCTGGAAATGATTTGTGTGTCTGATATGGGGGAGGGGAGAAAGTAATAAGTGAATCTGACAAGGAGAGTTGGGGTAGTGATGCTATGGCCACCAGCACTTATAGGGAAAGGCAGTGATTGGCCCAAGGTCACAAAGGAAGTTTACAGTTTCAGTCAGGCTCCCCAGATATTTCTGCTCTTTCTCTTCCTTCCCTGTCCCCGAAAGGGGGGGCCTGACATCCATGGTGAAGATGTGTACAGAGGCTTCTGAGAGGGGCAATAAGACTGCTAAAAGCTTTGGCCACTTGGACCCTTTGGCACAGTCTAAGCTCCTTTGGGCTAGCCTCCCACAGGCCAACTTTCTCTGCTGGAGCTGTGGGGGGGGGGGGGAGACAGCTGGCTGCTGAGAAGGCCCAGGCCAAGGGAACTAGTGTGCCCTGAGGCAGATAAAGGGCTGGGGCGGGGAATCATATCCTCCGTCCTTGTGTCGGTAGAGTAGCTGCCTGGTCAGCCTGGAAGCTGCTTTAGGAAGGATACCACCTCACCCTCAAAGCAGTAGAACCTGGAAGCTAAGACTGGCCAACCCCCAGCCCCCAAGCTCTAAGTCCCCCCCCACAAGGAGTCACACTGTCTCCCCAGAGGCTGATTCTACTCTCCATGCCCTTTCCCCTGGGACATTCTGGGATTTTTGAATGAACCAGGCCCTGGTGCCTCAGGATATCGGGATATGGGGGGGGGGGGGCGGCCCTTCTTTCTTCCCCAGGGCTGGGCTGCAGAGACCCCCAGCCTCTGAGATCCTTTCTCATATTTCTCCATTTCTTCTAGCCACATCAAATGGGAGCCTGGAAGGGCTAGAGAACCGAGAAGGGGGCGTGTGCCACACTCGGACCATGAAAATTGTCATGAAGGTCCAGCAGGGTGAGTAGGCCAACCTTTGAGATGCCCAGTGGGGGCGGGGGTCCCTAGACTGTGCCAGGGGCTCCTGGCTAGCCCAGCCTCTCTTCACCATGTCACCAGATCCCAATGCTGTGGTACCGGAGCAGCCAACCACGAGCCGGCCGAGCAAGGAGACGGACCACAGGGTGAAGGTGGCAACACAGCCACCCCGAGGGCGGGGCCCTTTCAGCGATGACAACAGCAAGCGTGGTGAGTGTCATGGTCCCCAGCCAGCCAGCCTTGGCAGCGCTGCGAGGAGCCGTGGGCCCGGGGAACCTCTGAGCTTTTGTCTCCCTCTCTCCCTCCCTGCAGAGACTGGCAGCCAGGATGGGAAGAGCCCCAGCAACAGTGGCACGGGCGGTGGAGCTGAGGGCTTCTTCACTTCCCGAGTGGCCGTGTTCGCAGCTATTGGGGCAGGCTGTGTCATCTTTCTTCTCCTTGTCATCTTCCTCACGGTGCTGCTCTTGAAGCTTCGCAAACGGCACCGGAAGCACACACAGCAGCGGACAGCAGCCTTGGCCCTCAGCACCCTGGCCAGCCCCAAAGGCAGCGGCACTGCGGGCACAGAGCCCAGCGACATCATCATCCCTTTACGGACTACAGAGAACAGCTACTGCCCTCACTATGAGAAAGTGAGCGGGGACTATGGGCACCCCGTCTACATCGTCCAGGAGATGCCTCCCCAGAGCCCTGCCAACATCTACTACAAAGTCTGAGTGCCTGAGCTGGTGCAGCTGGCCCCGAGCGATAGGCACAAGCCTGGACAGGCACACCCCTCCTGTGCCAGCCGGGCCCTCATTTGGGTATATAGGTTTTAGCTTCTTGGCTTTTAGAATTCCCTGCCCTCCTGTCTCAGGGGTGGGTAAGAGGGCAGGGGTGTGCCCATGGGAAGCACCCTCCTGTTCCTCTCCCCTCTGTTCTTGTGCCTTCCTCATCCTGTGCCCGGTCTGGGCCTCCGGTGCCAGCTCCATGGTGGCAGGGTTGGACATTGGCTAGCAGTTGGCACCTAGCCCTGGCTTCTCCTCCACGTCATACCCACCCCAGACTCGGCCCACCCTTGGCCATCATTGTTTGAACCCTGCTCACTTTTAACTGTTCGTTTTTCATCTGTTTGGAAGAAAAAGTCAAAGGGGCCAACAGAACAAAGGAACGCCAGTAAAAGGAGGGGCCCTCTTGGGTCCAGCTCTTCAGGACCCCCACCCCAACTGTTTTTGCCGGGAGGTGGGGGTTGAGCTTTGGTGGAGTAGAGTGACATTTTTCTTGACTGAGCTTCCTGGGATTTCTGGAGGGGTCCAGGCCAGACCTGGCCTCCTCCATGTGGCGAGTGGGTGTGTGTGTGTGTGGCCAGAGGCACCCTGAGCCCATCCCTCTGCAAAACTGGCCTGAGAGCTGGGATGCTGGGCCCTGGTTGTTGGTGAATTTTCTTTGGGGGGGGGGGCTTATCATCCCATCCTCTGTTCCCCTCCCCAAATCCTTTCCTTGTGGGATTCTTAGGCAGCTCCTGCCTCCCTCACTCTCACGGTAATTAGTGTCTTAATTGGCTGTTGCCAGGGCAACAGGAGAGCTGCAGGCATTGTGACCTCATTGGGGGGTGGGGTGCACAGGTGGCTATTTGCCCTGGAGAACTGGGAGTTTCCCTTCTCCACTCTCTCCTTCCCCCTCACTTTCCTGCTGAACCCAGGGGTTCTGCTACCTTCTTTGAGCTGTCGCAGGTGTGTGAGCCAGAAGCTGGAGCTCTGGCCACCCCCTGTTCCTCCAGGTTGGGGAGGGGGGAGCATGGGGCCAGATGCTACCGGTGCCTGCTGCCTGGGGCCTAGGGCATACATGGGGCTCCCCTGCTTATCACTCATGGGGGTTGGGCTGCTGCTTGCCAGTGAGATGGGGACCAGGGGCTGGGCTTCCAGTGCTCCTGCCTCCCCGATTTGGCTGGGCTCTGTGCCCCAGGGCTGGGGGGCACCCAGTCACCCTCCCGCCCTCTGGGGGACAGGCAGAAGGTTGTGGCTTCGTTTCTGTTTATGTAAATACGAGTCTTTTTGGAAGAAAACCTGTAAAGATGTTTTGTACAAACAATTATTTTCTTGTTGCTTTTTCTTAGAAAAAAAAATGAGAACTAAAAAAATTAACCACACAGAGAAACGGGTGTAAGCCAGTGTCATGATGTGCCTGGGGAGGAGGCCGTGTGTTATGTGTTACTGTCTGGTGCCTGGGGAGGTTGTTTGCTGGGGCTTCAGATCCTTGGAGCAGAGAGCCACGAGAGAACCAGTGCCAGGACTGCTCCTTTCTTCCTTTCCAGCCCTCTCCTGGGTCCCCCATCAGACCCTCCCAGCACCAAGGAATGAGCCTGTCAGGAGTGGCCCGGCCCAGGGCCTTGTTCCAAGGGATTGATGGGGATGTTGAGGGAGGTGGCTTGGATATGTTCACCTGGCCTGGGAACCAGGCTGGGGCCTGTATCTGTGTGCTCCTGCTAACTCACTTCCCAAGAGCTGAAGCTCAGTTGTCCTCTGGTGTTAATGAGGGATCCTGGCCTCTGTTGGGTACCCAGGATCACAGTTGTGGCTGGAGAGTGTTGGCTCTCAATAGTTCTGACCTCAGAGATATTCCAGGAACACTGAGGCTTTAGCTGTCTGGATAGTTTGAGGGTCCCTGGTGATTGAAGGAGTGGGCATAAGAGTGAGGCCAGCCACTGGAGGAGGTTAAAAAGGCAGTCTCAGGGTGAGGGGCCCAAAGATGGAGAGAGCCAGGAAATGGGGCAACAGCCTGGGAGCAAGGCTCCTGGGTGGGGCTGACTGAGCGTGGGCCAAGGAGTTCCCAGTGGCAGCTGGGGCAGAGCCTGGCTCTGGCTGCTTATTAACCACAGAAAACACCAGGCTCATCTCAAGGCCCTCCTGGCTGGCCAGGGCAAAGCAGGAGATGGCCAGTGAGGCTCCTCTTGGGCCCTGGGACAACATTCTCTCAGGCCTCCTCTGAGGGAGGCAGCCTCTCAAGGACAAAGGGCTGCCATCTTGGGAGTGGATGTTTGTCAAATTTCCATACAATCAAGCTGCAGGAGATCATCCAGGCCTGTGCCTGCCCCATTTCCCAGTCTGTTGGCCCGAAGGTTTACCCTGGGGCTGCAGCTCCCCTGAGTTCTGAGGTCCTCCTGGGAAATAGGAGTGAGAACCCTTTTGGGGACTTTGGCCAGAAGCCTGGGGTGGAGGTGGGGTACAGCTGCCCTGTAAGGAGCCTTGCACAGGAATGGAGAGCACTGCCTTGCTTTGAGTAGATGCTCCAGTGTGTGGATGGGCCCACTGCTGAGAGCCAGAGATGGGAGGGAGCCAGATACCTGACACAGGAAAAGATGAACACATCATCCTTGGAGAGCCTGACAAACAGGAGACTTCCCCCTTCCCCCTCCCCCCCCAGCCATTCTGCCTGGCCTAGGGAGGAGTTGACAAGGATTTGGGGTGGTGCCCTTGGGCTGCTGGGCCTTGGTCCCTGCCCCACCCTGGACTCTCCTGCCTTGGCTGCCCAATGGAGGCTGTGATGGGTGTGGAAGGCCTAGGCCTGGGTGGAGAGAAAGGGCAGCTGGGGCAGATCTTCTTGCCTGAGTCAGATGGGGAGGGTGGGGTCCCTTCCTTTCCCTAGGAGAAGAGAAGCTTGAGGTGTTCAAGGCAGGAGCCTACCTCACCAGCCAGTGGCAATTAGTGTAACCCCGAGATACTACTGAGAACCCCCTCAGAGACCAGCCACTTCACCCTGCCAGCTGTCCCCATCCCCCAGATAGAAGAGGGGGGAAATGAGAGGCCTAGTTCATTCTGATACCCCAAACTAAAGGTTCCAAAGGCAAAGGAGGGGTGGGACCCTGTATGGGACCAAGGGGCAGCAGACTTTCCTCTAGCACTTGGCGTTGCTCAGCCAAACCAGCCTTTAAGTCTTGCTGTCCAGGGTTCCTCTTGGTCAGCCACCCATCTGGACTTCTGAGAAAGGGGATAGCAGTAGGGAGGTGCCTGGGGCTGAGGAGCCCATTGCCCAATGCCCAACAAGGCCCACGGCTCAGGAGCCCAAGCTGAAAAGCATTTTGAGTAGCTCTGGGAAGTAAGGACTGCACTGATCAATTCCCAAGCTGCTGGTCCCTCTTTTGCCAATCCCAGGCTGCTCTGGGCCCTGCTGTGTGTGGGCCTCCAACTCACTGCTCATGGAGTTTGTCCAGTCCAACAGAACTCAATCTTGAACCATTTCTTGGCTATCTGGGCCAGACATTTCAGTCCAGAAAAGGAAAGAGAAGCCTCGCTTCATCCTGGGGTGGCAGGGGCTTTTCTGCTCCCATGGGATCAGTGGCTATTTAGAAAGGGAAGAGACCTTCAGGAAAGGTAGAAAGAACTATCAGTATCCAGTGCCAACCTCCCCACCCCCTTTCATTTTACAGATGAGGAAACTGGCAGGACAGAAGGGTCCCAAGGTCACACAGTGAGCTGGTGACAGATAGGACTGGAGGCTAGACCTCCTGACTCCCATCTGTCCCCAGGGATCTGCCCGTTTTGCCTGGCCTCAGTGATCCTGGGGAGAAGACTCTGAGAAGGGGGTGGGGGCCCTCTTTTCTCTCTTCTTGCCTCTCTGCACATGTCCTATCATGGGGCAGTCAGAAAGCCTGGGTGTGTTTATGCCAGATCTGCCCTGGTGCTGGCCGGATGACCTTGGGGAAAACTCTGGCCCTTTGGGCTTCAATGAGGCTCTTGCTGGCTACCTCCCAGGTGGTTGGTTGTGGGGATCAGCCATGCCCATAACCAGAGAGGGTTCTGTCTGTCATCCAAAAAGGCAGGCAGTGAGGAAGCTTGGCTTGGCTCAACCCTCACCTCAGTGTTCCTGTTGGCAGTGGCCACTGTTAGTGTCAGAGCAGAGCAAAGGGCTGAGTCAGCCTGGCATCCATCTGGCATGAAAGGGGACCAAGCAGGCGCCTGTTCCTGACCCTAGGCAAGCCGAGGGGGTGGGCAGGAGGGCCCAAAGGCACAGAAGGGGGCCACGTCTTGGCTGTCTTGACAGATGGAGACCAGTGGTTTGCCTCATACTGTAGTGGAGCCAAAGCTGAGGTTTTTATTGACCTGCTTATAAAGTGCTTTAGACTCACTGGGTGGCTCGTACCTTCTGTCAGGCTGGTGAAGCAGCCAGTGCAGGTTTCATCATTCCCATCTTACAGATGGTGAAACTGACTCTCAGAGACATTGACTTGAGACTAGATTGTGGATGCCACATCCCCGGGGACTTGCTCCTGTACTCTCATTGTTTCCATCGAAAGTTAATGGGACATGTAGCTTTAGACAGCCTTGAGTCCCAGGGTCCCATTGGCAACCATCAGGCCACTGGGAAAGGACTGCCGTGGGGGGTGGCTTTGTTTCATGTTTCCAAGTTTGTGCTTCCCCTTGGGCCACCCCCTGGGTAGCAGTCATGCCCTCTGCTGTTTGAGGGTGCCTGACCCCATTGGCCCTTGACTCGCCCCTGGCTGCCTCAGTTTCCCAGGTTCCAGTCTCCAGGCACAGGCCCAATTTCAAATAGATTGTCTTGCTTTCCCTACAGACTCCCCAAACACCACAGAAATGCCCATATTTTGGCAGGTGGGGATTGAAGATTCAGTCAATGTTAGAAGAACAATGTATGTAAATCACAGAAGATGAAAAGGGTGAAGGGTTGGAGAAGCTCTTAGACACCCCTTTCCCCAAATCCCCAGCTTGCTGTGGTTCCTTGGACAGTGCCAGAGCCCAGAAGTGTCAGAGTCTGGGCCAAGTGGTACAAGTGCCACCTGGCCTTGGGCTTGTGCCTTGTGCCACCGTGACAGTGCCCAGAGCTTAGGTCCCCATGTCCCCAAGGGCACCAAGTGTCACTAGAGTGGGCAGGTATGAGCAAGAAGCTGGTTACTATGATACCTCGCAGTGTCACCCTGTGGGAGCAACCGTAGGAGCAGCAGGTGTGTGTGTGTGTGTGTGTGTGTGTGTGTGTATGCATGCATGGGTACATGTGTGTGCATGTACAAGTGTTCAGGAAAACACTCTAGTCCCTGATCCCAACTTGGAAGGATGGAGTTGGTGCTCTAACACCGCACAATTTCCACCCTGGGAAGAGGACAATCATACAAGCAGCTAAGTGACAAAAAGAGTTTGGATGTGTCAGGATCTGACCCCAGGGCCCAGTGCTCAAGGGCCCACTTTGCCATCTTCCTTTCAGCTCTTGGCATCGTGGGAGATCCATGGTTTGACCCTAAAAGATTCCTAAGCCAGTGCTGTCTCTCCCATCCTAGCTTAGGAATGAGTCTACCTGAAACAGAGGCCAGGAGTAGGCTGGGGAAGACTCAGGGAATGATGAGGGCCAGCCGGTGAGAAGAGGAACCCACTGAGACCAAATTATGGGCTCCCAGCTCCAGGCCTCCTTACCCAGACCTTCCTCTCTTCCCACTGCCCCCCCCCAGTTTCCCTCTGTTCTTCAGACCTGCTTTCAGCTCCACCCCCTTTCCCATTCTTCAGCCCAGGCCCCAGCCCCGAGCCTGTCCTTGTGACTCCTGCACCCAGGCTTAGAGATGGGGATACTTGCCCAAGCCGTTGCCTGCTTATTATTACAAGGGCAATTTCTCTAATCAAAACTCCTCAATTACCCATGGGCCCCTCTGATTAATATTCCATGATAACAGGAACAGGCCGCATCTGGCTTCAGGAGCTGCAATTCTCCACTTTGGGAGTCAGTGACTGGTCTGCAGGAAGAATAATAAACTTCCTCTGGCCTCCCCCCATCCTCCCCTTCCCATTGAGAGGCCCCCCTCCTGAGTTGTCTCCATCTATCACCCATCTCCCTCTCCAGCTTTGGGGGGGGCTGAACTCAACCCTTTGTCTCATTGAAATTCTGAGGAGCCAGTGGCCCAGGAGCCCAGAGATACTGTCAGCATGCCCGTACTGACTACCTCCTGAGCCCTCAGCCTTATCCAAACCCTAATCCAGCTCCAGGTCTGGTCCAATTAAGCAGGCACCAACCCTTGTGTGGAGGCCAGTTATTGGGCTAGGCCCTGGGGCTACAAAAACAGAAGGACCCAAAGAATCCCTACTCACAGTGAGCTGAGGTGAATGGGGAACCCTGGCCCTTTCCTCAGTCTCCCTGAAGTCTGGTTTTGTCCTAATGATGTCCAGGATCTCCTGGTTCTGCAGGTCCCCGGAGGCTGTTTGGTCAATCTGAATGAGAGACATCATATTTTGAAATAGTCCAACAAATGCCTCTCTGGCCTTGGGAGGGAGTGCATACAGCAAAGGCAAGTCTCCAGGAGAAGAGGATGACTGGTCAGGTCAAGGATGCAGAGAGTCTTCCAAGGGGAGGGACGGAAATCCAGGCCTTCTGACCACATTCAAGCCTGGCATTCTTGCCACTTCACCAGACTGTCTCCTCAAGCCTTTGGCTAAGTCTGTTTGTGGCCACTCCCCCAAATGAGACTAAATCTACACTTGCCTGGTGACCACTTCCTTAGGGGGCCTGAGGAAGCTGGGACTTGAACTCAGCCCTGAAAGATGAGTCAGGTTTGGACAGCTAAAGAAGAGAGTGAAAGCATTCCAGTTGGGAGAACTGTGTGATCAAAGGTGTGGCAGTGGGAATGAGCATGGTACCTTTAGGAAACAGTGAGGAGACTGACCTGACTGGAGAATAGGGGGATTCCTGAAATCCCAAAATCACAGGGATAAATGTAAAGTCAAAAAATCAACTTCACAAAAGCCTTTCAACCTTCTGATTCACCTCATGGGAACACATCTGGTCACAAGTGTGTGCTACTGGTGCTGCTGGTACTGCTGGTGCTGCTGCTGCTGGTACTGCTGGTGCTGCTGCTGCTAGTACTGCTGGTGCTGCTGGTGTTGCTGCTACTGCTACTGCTGCTGCTGGTGGTGCTGGTGCTGCTCCTGGTGCTGCTGCTGGTGCTGGTGCTGGTGCTGGTGCTGCTGCTGGTGCTGCTGCTGCTACTCCTGGTGCTGGTGCTGCTGGTGCTGGTGGTGGTGGTGCTGCTGCTGCTGGTGCTGCTGGTGCTGCTGCTGCTACTGCTGGTGCTGCTGCTGGTGGTGGTGGTGCTGCTGCTGCTGCTACTGCTAATGCTGCTGCTGCTACTGCTGCTGCTGCTATTGCTGCTGCTGGTGGTGCTGGTGGTGCTGGTGGTGGTGCTGCTGCTACTGCTACTGCTGCTGGTGCTGGTGCTGGTGCTGCTGGTGCTGGTGCTGCTACTGCTGGTGCTGCTACTGCTGGTGCTGGTGCTGCTGCTGCTGCTACTGCTGCTGCTGCTGCTACTGCTGCTGGTGATGGTGCTGCTGCTGGTGGTGGTGGTGCTGCTGCTGCTGGTGCTGCTGTTGCTACTGCTGGTGCTGCTGCTGCTGCTACTGCTGGTGCTGCTGCTGCTGCTGGTGCTGGTGGTGGTGGTGGTGGTGGTGCTGCTGCTGCTACTGCTGCTACTGCTGCTGGCCCTGGTGGTGGTGGTGGTGCTGCTGTTGCTACTGCTACTGCTGGTGCTGCTGCTGCTACTGCTGGTGCTGCTGGTGGTGGTGGTGCTGCTGCTGCTGGTGCTGGTGGTGGTGATGGTGGTGGTGGTGCTGGTGCTACTGCTGCTGGTGCTGGTGCTGGTGCTGGTGGTGGTGGTGCTGCTGCTGCTGCTGTTTTTGTCTGCTAGGGCTCTCCATGTTTCCAAAGTTTGGAGCTGGTGGGGGATGGGTACCTCAATTAAAAATGTCTTTCTTTTGAGTTCTTAAATCCATGTTTGTTTTGGCTAGGAGCTCCCTTTGAAAATGTCCTGTTCCAGTGCTGTTTCTTGGGTGCCCTCTTGACAAGGTTTTGAAGCCTCTATTTGTAGTACTGGAATTTTTCAGCCATCAGTCCATGAGAGATTGTGACCCTTGGGCTCAGCCATTCCATGGGTATTTGGTAGATTCTGTACATTCTCTATGGTTGCTGAGAAAGTCCAAGCGCCTTCCAGATGCCCTTCTACTGTTTCTAGTAGCATCGCCCTGCTTCTGAATGGCTGTTACAAATCCCTATACTATGAATTTACCTCTTTATTGGCCTCCATTTCAGAGTGCCCTTCTCTGCCACTGGCCCAAGACAATGGTATGTTTCTGCTCTCAGCCTTTAGAGTTAGTCCGTGTCGTATCTCTGTCAAGGTTTGATGTCTAGTTATTATCCCTGCTGTGCTGGTGCTGGTCGTCTGCTACTCACTTTTCTCCTTAGATCTGACCCTGTCCTGGGTATTCTTACACTCCCCTGCAGTCAGTCATTGTGTCCCAAGGGAGCAGGAGGAAGGAGCTAAGCCTGTGACTCACTCAGGCCTCCTCTTCCTCCTCCTCAGCTTTCCCTCCTATGGGTCTTCACTCTTGCCTCACCCCCCCCCCACCTTCTGTTCGATGATGCCCCTATGAGGGGCCAGTCTGGGTGGGTACTCATCAGTGTACATTAGGCACATGCGCAGTGCAGGCATGTAGGCTCCATGGATACTCTCTACTCTCTTGGGTACACTCCTCTGGGTATTTTCCCTTCTTCCGAGTTACTGAGGCTCCCCCGGGAGGGGGAAGTGCTGGGGTACCAGTAGAGCAGTGGGGCAAAGTCAGAGAGCAGAGGGTCTGGAATGCCCTCTCAGCAAAATGGTGCCTCTTGCTCAGGGCCCCAAGAGCTAATAAGAGTCATTACAGGTAATTCTGTTTATTTTGGTCCCTAACTCAGGGGAGGTGGGGGTGGGCTGGGGGGATGTGGAGAGGGCTATGAGTATATGTCACACAAGTTTAGGAGAAGTCTTGGGGGTAGCTATGGACCAAACTGGCTTGGGCCAAGAACTTTCCTTGCCCAGATTTATGACTGGGGAGGGGTGGAGGAGGCCAGTGGCAGGACAGTACCCTCTAGGGGAGGCTCAAGCAGGCTCTTCCTGTGCTCTGTCTGGCTTCTCCTAAGTCCAGCCTCAGCTGGCTTCCCTTACCACTATCCTTCCCCTCCCTTCTTTGTGAGAGAGAAATCCTAGCCCTGGGCTGTGGCAGTGGGGGAAGGGGGAGGAAGCCCAGGTCCAGGTAGTTGGGTCCTGGGGTCTCCCTGCCCACTGACCCTGGCAGAGGCTCAGGGCTCAAGGCCTTTGTCCTAGGTGGAGAGAAAGGGCTGGAACCTATATTGAAGGGGACTGGGGGAAGGGAAGGAGGGAGAGAAAGAGGCCCCCTGGGGAGGGGGCTGCAAACCATTAGGGCAGGTTATCTTTCTGGCAAGGCTGACAGAAGGAGCGTCTGGAAGGAGTTAGCACCAGCAGCCCATGGGGGTGGGGGGGGGAGAGGCCAGGATGGGGGGACTGGGCCCTGGGCTGCCTAATGAGTCTGGGTGAAGGGGATTCCCACAGAGCCCTGGGAGCAGGAGACAGGGCAGCCCCCACCCTGTGGTGCTTGGCAGGGGATTCAATAATAGGAGTGGCTGAAATGGGCCTGGTTGGGTGGAGCATCCTGGGGGCTGCTGGGAGTCATGGACCCCTATTCCTCCCCCAATCCCAATTCCCCCCTCCCCCCCCCCCAGCCATCTGGCTCCCTGTAAGGATGCCCTTAGCTCCAAGGCTGGGGCCTTCTTTCTTTCCCTTGCTGGAGGCTCTAGAGGGGTGGGAGCCCTAGGCACTGAGGTACCCCCATGCATGCAACCTAGGTCCTGTGCATCTACCCTCCTAAGCTCATGGGGGGCCCTTCTGCTTAGTGCTAAGTGTTGGTGGGTTTAAGAGGAAGAGGCTGCCCTGAGCCTTCCCAGCTGGTGGGCTCCTTGGCTCTCCAAGGTCTGCAAGGAGAGTTGAGAGGGGAAGGGACTGACCTCATCACTGTAGGTCCTCAGTGGCTTGTTTTTCCCACTACACCATGATCCTTTTGGGAGGCTCTGTAGTGTTTCTTGACTAGACTATTGTAATAGTCTCCAGTCTCTAA
>CM053602.1:1157631-1178831 GCA_028646575.1 Pseudocheirus occidentalis | reverse complement strand
AGTAGAATAAGCTCAGTTTTAGAATGTGCTCAGGCAGGAAGCTTCTTTTAAGACTTGGCCTAGAGAGGAAGAATTTGGCATTTGCCTTGGGGCTTAGAAGGAGGAGGGTGTGGAGATCCAGGGATAGGGACCCTGCATAGGGACCCTCCTGACACACTCACTGGGGACACTCCAGGAAGTTTGAAGGAGGCAATCTGAAGATACCAGCCTCCCTCCAAGGGGGCTGTGACAAGGATGGGGGGTGGGGCAAACGTGCTAAGCACTTCCCTCCTGGTAAGGGCCCCCAATGTGGCCTTTGTCCTAAAAGAGCCTCCAGTCTAATGAGGGAAATGACGTGCAAGCCATTAGGTTATATGTGAAAGAAGAAAAAGGAGGAGGAGGAAAAAGAGAAGGATACAGAGAGGAAGGAGAGGAAGAAGAGGGAGGAGGAGGAGGAGGGGAAGGAAACCATAGCACTTAACCATCATAGTTAGAAGGTACCTCAGAAAGTGCTGTCTAAGAGACCCTTTCCATGTCTACCTTTAGGGAAACTCACTCTAACTCACTCCTCGGATTCTCTTTAGAATTCCCTTAGATGACGTAGGGGGCTTCCTTTGTGAGAGGGCCAGTGCCTTCACTTTACAGGTGAGGAGATTCAGCTCCTCCGTGGGGAAGTCACTTGGCCAAGAGCACATGGGCAGCACAGAGCCTCAGGGTCTCTGGCTCCAGACCCACCACTCTGCTCTCCATGTCAGCGCCAGCAGATGGCTGAGCTCATCCTTGCAATCTGACCATCTTTGAATTTGTCCAGCTCCTGTCACTCCCCCCCTGTTTTCAAAGGCCTTTCCTATCTATGATCTCATTTAGGCCTCAGAGCTGTCCTGGAACAGGAAGAATATAAGAGGTAAGGAAGGAGACTGGGTCACTATTCCACATATAGAGACGAAGAGAAAAAGTTACTTAAGGTCACACAGTGTCAAAGAGCAAGCACTGAAATGCGGGTGACTTTGACTGAGCCTCCTCCCAGCCTGCCCCTGCCCTACACATGGGATTCCTGGAAGGGGAGCCACTTTGGCTCTCTGTTGCTACCCAGGCCCTCTTTTTTGAGTCATCACTATGAGGCAGGGCCCAAAGAGGCTTGTCCTAGGTGAGGAGGAGGTGCAGCAGCTCCTTCCCTTTCCCCAGGCAATTATAGCCATGCCATAAAGGACATTGGCAGACTCCTTGGAGAAGTGACATCTCGGTGAGCTCTAGAATCAGCCAAAGGACTTCGACCTCACCATTGCCACAGGAGAATGGAGTGCAGAAAGAGTGCTTCCAGCCCCCAAAGCTCGATGGCCCCACCTTAGGGTTGTGGGCCATGAGGGAAGTGCTCTCTTCTGTCTTCTGCAGTTTAGCCCATTGCTTTGGCCCTTGACCAGCCAGGGGAGTTTTGTGCCCTCCCACAGACTGGAGGAAGGTTTCCAGGTGTGCTCTGGCTTCCACATTAGTGCAAAGAACCTCCAAGGTGGCTCAGGGTAAGGGCAACAATGCTGGATTGCCATGTGCCGCCTCCTCACTCTCTCTTTGGGCCTTCACCTCTAAATGAGCAGGTCCTAGGAGCTGCTCTTTGGCTTGGCTTGGCTGGCATAAAGCAAGGCTGGCCCCAGCACTGAGAACTTGCTCTTTGCCTTCCCCCCTCCTCCCAATCTTTACCTGCTTTTTGCTTATTTGGAGAAGGGCCTGGGCACCAATTCAGGAAAATCACTAACTTAAAGGTTTTTGAAGGCTTCTCTTCATAACAACTCTTTTTTTTCAGGGGGAAAGGCAGGGCAATTACAGTTAAGTGACTTGTCCAAGGTCACATAGCTAGTAAGTGTGATCAAGTGTTTGAGGCCACGTCTGAACTCAGGTCATCCAGACTCCAGGCCCGGGGCTCTGTTCACTGCAGTGCTACCCATAACAACTCTTGAAAGAGGCAGTGAAAGCTGTGGGGAAGAAGAACCAAACACTGGGTCTGGAGGACCCAAAGACCCCAATTCAAATCCTCCCTCAGGGGATTTGCAGCAAATGCTGCACAAGGAGGAAGCTGGGCTCTCTGACCCCCAGAGTTCCTTCCAGCCCAAGTTTGGGAGCCCTATTTTCTAGAGGAGTTGACTGAGGCCTGAAAGAAAGTGACTTGCCCAATGTGTATCAGAGTCAGAGGCTGAGGACAGGTCTCCTGAGGTTCAAAAGCCAGCCCTTGGGATGACAGTTGGCCTTCCTTCCTCCACTGTCTTCTGCTGGCTGTCACAGCAGTGAGCAGTCCCTCCACTGAAGCAGGTTTCTTCTTTTTACTTTACTCCCTCTCCCCTCAGGGTCCCCCTGGCTCCCCACACACCTGGGGGCAACACACATCCTCACAATAACATCCCACAGTCTCCTCAGCTGTGAAAAGGGAGAACACTCCTTGTTAGCCTCCCTCCCTGCCTGCTGGGGCTGTCAGTGATGATCAAAGGCTAAGGAGCACATACTTTGGCCAGCTCTCTGCTTTCTTCTTTCCTGTCTGATGCCTTTCTTTCTCCCTCTCCTCTGTCTCTCCTGCCTCCTCCCCCTCCTTCCTTTCACTTTCTCCTGCCCCTCCAGCCTTTTCTCTTGGTCTCTCAGTATCCCCACCCCTCCCCTTCCCTCCCCACTCCAGGGTAAAGTTCCCACTGCAAAGGGGAGCCCCCCCAAGGCCTAGATCCTTGGCTCCTTGCCTCCCTGCCTCTCTCTGGTGCCATAGCAGAACCTTCCTGGTCTGCCCTGTCCCCTGGGGCCCCTACTCCAAGTTTCTGGCTGCCTGTTGTGGGGCTTCCCCTGGCCCTCCCACAGGGATGACTGCTCATTAAATGGGATCTGAGGCTAAGGAAGGGAGCCAGGTGGGCTGTGGGTTGCCTGTGATCCTTGGGAAGGGAGGAGCCCGACCTGGAGTGGAGGGGTTTGGGGTGGCTGGGGAAGGGAGAAAACCCGGTGATTTCGCTGGCAGTGCACAAGCCAATGCTTTGCAGAGAATTGCCAGCCTAGCAGGCTTCTCATCTCCTCTGCCCCCCCCCACCCTGCCCCAGCCTCCACTTGGGACTAGTTCAGAGTGGGGTGGGGTGGGGTAAGGGAGGACCAGGGTCTCTTCTGGGAGAAAGTACCTGAGAAGCACTTCCCTTCCTCGGTCTCTAAACTGAATCCCTCCTGCAGGAATCTTCACTCACCCAATCAGGTTTGTGGAGCCCAGCAGGGACTGATTTGCTTCTTGGTTCATAGTAGAGGCCCCAGCAGCTGGAAGGCCAGTCCTTCCTGCTCCCCATTTCTCTGCTCCTGGAGCTATTTCCTGACAAGACCGAAGACCCCCTCTAGGCAAAGTCCAAATGAAGGTCTGGTGGGGCCCAGGGGCAGTTGCTAGGCACTCCTCCACGAATTCTCATGGGTAGCCCCTGCTGCAAGCTTCCACCCACAGCTGTTCTGTTCTAGGCTTCGATACTACTGGCTAGAGAGCAGCCTGGTCCAAGAGCATCCTGGATTGGGACTGGTCAGGGTGGCTAGTGAACATGGAGGGACACTTTGCAATATCACTTCTTATTAATGTACACATAATGAATGCCAGAAAAACCCTGCCTCCCAGGAACATAGGCATTCCAGGATTTTCACAGAAGCACAGAATATGAGAGTTGGAAGGGACTTGGGCATGGAACCATGATTTATTCATTCAACCGATAAGGAATCCCCACTTGAACAGACCTAACAAGTGATTCCCCAGCGTTTGCCTAGAGACCCTCCCAGGCTTTGCTTGGAGACCCGCCCCCCAGCCTCTGCTTGGAGACCCCCACCCCAGCATAGGGGTAGACTCCGATTCTGTGATGACAAGCAGCCTTTGGCTCACAACAAAGCCACACTGGGTTTGCAGTCAGAGGAGCTCTCCTACCTTTAGATGTGTGAATTTGGGGAATCCCTAGGACCCCATTTTCTACCACTTTTCAGATGAATGAAGGGGATAGATGGTAGACAGATTTGGAGTTGGAGCCCTTGGGTAATCTTGGATGACATCCCCACCTTAAAATGAGAGAACAGTATTTAGAGTTGGAAAGAACCTTAGGGCTCATCTAGTCCAACCTCCTCAGTTTCAAAGGAGGAAATTGAGACCCAGAGAGGGAGAGTGACATGTGCAAGATCATTCATTCAGCTGGCAAGTGGCAGAAGTAGAATTTGAACTCAGGGCCTCAGACTCCAAACTTGGCATTCTTTCCACCAACCCATGAGTCAGCTGGTTCCAAAACCCAATCATTTTCCTATGGTTTCCCTACCTCTCCTCTCCAGCCTCCAGTGGAATTAGTCTAAAAACATTGTTAACCAGAAGGTTCTGGATAGTCAGAGGCCCCTGGATGCTGCCCATGTAGTCTCTAAGACTTCACAGAGTGTCAGCAAGATGGCAGGGTCCAAGAAAGTTAATCCCAGGGGGGTGATGCTCCCCCTGTCCTCTGCCCTGTTCAGACTCCCTCTGGGCACCACACTTGACAAGCTAGAGCAGCCTCCAGAAGAGGGTGACAAAGGCTTCTTGCTAATCACAACCAGTGCTAAGCAATGCTTCCCGAAGGAACAAATGCAAAGAACAGTGTATGAAATGGCCTCTCATAGTTTGTGATTCTATCAAGAAGACTTGCTTTCCAGCTGGTAGCCTAACATTTGGGAAAGCAGGGCTAGTCTACAGGATTCAGTCTCCTTCTCTGTAAATGGGACAACGCTGTGTGCTCCCCCTTCCTCTAGCACTGCTGTGCACAGGGCCCATTGTGCATGTGCAAGCTACTCTTTCTGAATGCCAAGTGTGTTCAGCCTTCCTCAGGGGGAGGGATAGGGGGCAGATCTCCTCAGGCCTGCAGGAATGCCTTGGCTTGGCAAAAGGAGAAGAGGAGAAGTGGAAATCAGCCGCATGGAAGCTTCTGCCCCAGTGGACGGTGAGATGCAAGTCCAAAGCTTTGAGTTTCAGTTCGGCTCTACTTGGCTTAGGGCAACTCACTTTTGCCCATTGGACAACAGTTCCATCTTCAGTCTCATCTGAGTCTTTCTGACCCCATGTGGGGGTTTTCTTGGCAGAGACACTGGAGGGGTTTGCCATTTCTTTCTGCAGCTCATTTTACAGAGGAGGAAACTGAGGCAAACAGGGTTAACTGACTTGCCCAGGGTCTCACAGCTAGTAAGTGTCTGAGGACATATTTGAACTCAGGTCTTCCCTCCATCCATTGCAGTGCCCCCTAGCTGCTCCTGAAAGCTAGCTGATTACTGTATTTGGGGTAGGATGACCATTGATAATATTCATAGATGGTTTTCTAAGTCCAAACTGCCTTCAGGAGCATGTGCTGATCCTCAGACTCACGACACCTTTCTGAGGCAGGTAGGGCAATAATGTAGCTAGAGTAGCAAAGGAGGGGGGGGGGAAGGGCAGGCCCAGAGCCAGGATGTTTCCCAGATGGCTGACCCTGGGGAGACACTTGCACTTTCTCTCAGGCTTACCTACTTCCCTCATCTCTTCCATTGAATGGCCTCTGAGGTTCCTTCCACCTCTAAATCTACAATTTGTGGTCTCCCTTTTCTAAGCTAAGGAAATGCTAAGAAGTGTCTGAGCTGAGGCCTGAACAGGGTCTTTTCTCATAAGGTCTCTCCAGCTCAGCTACATCCTATGTTCTAGATCCCTCAAGCCTGGATGGACAGAGAAGGGGAAGGGAGGGACGGAAAGGAAGAGTCTGTCTACCTGGCATAGATCTCAGCTGCCTCAGCCTTGGGAAGAAGAAGACCAGAAGGTACTGATCAGTGCCCAGCAGGATTGGAGAGGACTAGGTGGCTCACCAACCCTGCAGAACCCTCAGAATCCCCAGGCAGATAGGTGACTTAGAGGTTTCTGGGATCATTTCTTCAGTCAAAGTATTACAAAATCTGTATCCTGGGACCTGGGTCTTGCCAACTAGTAGGGAGATCGGCAGGGAAGGAGAGACAGATGGAAAGAGAGGCTGGAGATGGGCACTAAGGGAGAAGAGATAGGCTAAGGAGGAAGGCACTGGGAGACAGGGGATAGGGTTGGGGGACTCTGGGTTTGGAGAGAGGGCTAGGGCTATGGGGGGGGGACAAGGAAGATACTAGAAGGAGAGAGCATTGGGGAAGCATTGAGAGAGTAGAGGCCAAGCAGGAGTCTGGGCTGGGGCCCACTGAGGGGGGAGGAGGCAAAGTTCTGGGGCCTCTTGGGGGGAGGGGACAGCACTAAGACCAATGCTGGATTCAATTTCTGTCTCTGTTACGTTGGGCAAATCCCTTCCCCCTCCTTGGTCCTCAGCCTTCTCCTCTGTAGAATGATATGACTTTGAAGGGTGGTCTAACAGCTCCAAGAGGGTAGAATGGGATGCTGTAGACAGATGGAAGATGAGTGGAGGGGAAACATTGAGGGGATGTGCAGGAAGATGGGCAGGAAGCGATCTGGGGGTTTGGGGACAGGAAGTAGTAAAAATGCATCAGCCCTTAGTAATAGACTGATGTGACTGTCTTCCTCAGGGTTCTGGGTGTGCCTGGGTGTGGTGAGAGACCCAGTATCTGGCCTCGGGGCTTAGCCTGTCCTGTGCTGCACCCCCCCCCCCCATTAGAGAGGTTTTAGGAAGAGGGATCATTCTTTCATTCTGCTCTTCCCCCCTCCCCTAGCCCATCCTTCCTTGAACCCTGACCTTTGGGCAAGGCTCAGACAGGGCACAGGAAGGCTAGTGAAGAATGATGGGGTCTTGCTGGAGACCAAGGGGATCCAAGAACTGAGAAATCTTTTGGAGGCCCCTGCCTTCTCCTCCCAATTCATTTCTCTTTTCTTGCTTGGGGGAGACTGAGCCTCTGTCCTGGGCTCCTGGGTCTTTGACATTGTAACGCTTGGAGGAGGAGGTAACATGGCTTTGTTTGTCTGTCCCACCTGTCTGTGCCTCTGTCTATTTGTCTGATGAATCTTGGTTCGTGTGCCCTGGAAAGAACCAAGGTGTTTACACTTGGTAAGGTCTAGACCTATTTTAATCACTTACTGAGTGACTATTTTAGTGAATAGAGTTACTCAGGAAGGTGTAGCTCAACCAAAACATCTCCCGCCTCACATATCACCTTGCTCCATGGATCAGGAGGCTTCCTGATTGGCTGAGAGTGAGTGTTTGGTAGACCTTAGGCCTTAGGCCTGGCACTGGTCTACATTGGGGAAGGGGTCTGGGAGGAGGTGGGTAAAAGACAGTCTACATAATTGAGTCTAGTGGGGAGCCCAGAACCAAGCCCCCCCCCCCACCTCAGCCCAGCCCAGGGCCAGACTTTGGAGCTGTAGTGGGGCAGCTGCAGCCCTCTATAACATACAGGAAGGAGGAGCCATGGCTAGCAAGAGGGATTCCTGAGTCCCATCTCCTGCCTTGGAATGACCCTTTATCTCTCATACACTTGAGACCCAGCATAAAGCCCAAAACAGACATCCCACTATCCTTGCCTTACCCATTTGGCTAGGGATCCATAGTCATTAAGGTCCAGGATGAACAGGGACCTCTAGGTCTGAATCCACCTTGGCCAGCCCCTCTGGGGTTCCCCAGAGTAGATTAAGGGTAGGGAACCAAGAAGAATGGAATGGGGGCGGCTAGGTGGCGCAGTGAATAGAGCACTGGCCCTGGAGTCAGGAGTACCTGAGTTCAAATACGGCCTCAGACACTTAACACAAAAAACTAGCCGTGTTACCTTGGGCAAGTCACTTAACCCCAACTGCCCTCCAAAAAACAAAAACAAACAAACAAAAAGAATGGAATGTTAAGACAGCACCAAAATGAATCTAGCCTATGTATTTGGATGTTTCTGAGTAAGAGAACCTCTGTGGAGAGATCAGATGCTTGTGGGGAGAAGAGTGTGGGAGGAAACATGGACAAGTGTTTGCTGAATACCTACTCTGAGGCTACAAATCAAATATGGTGATTGAAACTTTCCTTACCTGAAAGAACCTTCCACTCTAATGGGGAAGAACCTGTATGAGTATAGAGACACGAAGAAATACACAGGTGTACTAAGAAGTTTAAAATTATAAGGAAAACAGGAAATGGGGGGAGGAGGGAATATTTGTAGTAAATTTCTCTATAAAGGATTCATTTCTCAAAGATATAAGGTATTGAGCCAAATTTATCAAAATAAGGGTCATTCCCCAATTGATAAATGGCCAAAGGATATGAACAGGCAATTTTCAGAAGAAGAAATCAAAGTCATCTATAGTCATGTTCTAAATCACTTTTGATTAGAGAAGTGCTTACTTTCTCAGGGAAGGTGGAGGGGTGTGAGGGAGGGAGAGAATTTTAAAAATGTCTTACATGTAACTGGAAAATATTTAGCAAAGTAAATAATTTCTTTGAAAAAGGAAATACTAAGTAGCTAAATACAAGGGAGGGAGGGAGGGGACATTAGCAGGCGGGAGGGAGAGAAGAGGATCAGGAGATGGAGGTGAGGAGTGCATTCTTGGAATCAGGTAAAAAGAGGTGGGACACATGAGGACAGAGAAAAAACCACTTTGGCTGGATTTGAGTGCAGAAGAGGGAATCATGTCCAATAAGGCTGGAAAGATGGCTTGGAGCCATGTTGGGAAGGGCTTTAAAAGCTAAACAGGAGTTTACATTTGATTCTGGTGGCAGTAGGGAGCCCCTGGAGTTCACTGAGTAGGGGATTTGGTTTTCAAGAAAATCCCTTTGACAGCAGTGAGTAGGATGAAGTAGACTGGCAGTCATGATACCAAGATACCAATTAGGAGGCTGGTGTAATGGTCCAGGGAGAGATATTGGGCCCTGGACAAGGATGGAGAGATGGGGGGGGGGGAATGGCAAGGTTTGACATTCAATTGGATCTCTTGGGTGCTAGAGCCCAGGTCACCACCCTGAAAGACCAAAATAGAAACGTTTGGAAGAGGGGTGGGCTAGGGGGACCATCAGAGGGAAGAAACAGAAACCAAGCTGATTTGTGTCTTTTTATTATCAGCATTTAGTACTGTGCCTGCTATAGAACATAAATGGTCTTTGAACCTAATGGAATGGAAAACCAGAGTCTAATATTCTACTTGGAGTCAGGAGAAGGCTGAATTCAAATTTTGCCTCACCTACTTTCTAGCTATTGGATTCAAGGTCTCAGTCTCCTCATTTGTACATTGGAAATTGTAATACCTCACAGGTATTATTGGGAGGATCCACATGAAATAGAGAATGGTCATAGACAGAAAATCACAACGACAAGAAAAGAAGGCTATGAAGCAGATTTGACAGTGTAGCAGTTCCTGCTCCCTCTGTGCCCCAGATCCTCTCCAGCCCTCCCAAACAGGAAGGCAACATGGACGTGACAGGGGAAAGCTGTCCCAGTTGGAAGTCCCAGGGGCCCTTAACGCTCTTTGGCCTGCCTCAGTCTTTACCTGGCTACGATGAAAGTCATGAGATGACCACCGAGGACCCTGCCAACTCTAGACCTCAGATCTTGTGATCTCGAAGGGGATGGGGAGGGTTTGAGAATGGAGGAATCACAGAAGTAGATTGAGTAGCTGAGGGAAACAACAGCAACTCCCATTTCTATGGAAGCTCTTATGTGCCAGGCACTGTGCTGAGAGCCTTACAAATACTATTGCAGTAAATCTTTGACTATAGTAAGCAGAGGCATGACTACCCCAAGCAGGACAGCGTATCCTGGCAATCCAAGGTCTTTCAATATGATCACTGGCCAAGGGCATGAGTAGCCACCATTCAGGGAATGCCCCAGAGAAGTGGTTCCCAAGCCCTGGCCTTTCTCTGGAAGGCAAAGACCAGAAGCAGGGATCCTCAGCCCAAAAAGGAGCAGGCCTGGGCTATAAGCCCACCCTTCTGTGTGTGTGTGACCCTGGACAAGTCCCTTCTTCTCTCTGGACTGCCTCAGTTTCCTTGTCTGTAAAATGGGCTATGGCGAAGAAAGGGTTCTATAACTCTTCAAAGTGCAGTAGGAATTGTAAGTACAGATGAAATCCTGGCTTCTTGTGGGAAGGAGAGAATTTGAAAGGCGGGGAAGAGATATGGGGTGCAGAGTGGGGACAGCTGGGTTTGCATCTCCCTTTCCACAGCATCATGGCTGTGGGCAGGTCATCTCCCCTCCAGAGCCTGCTTCCTCATCAGAAAACTGGGGACAAGAGTTTCTTCCTTACAAGGTAATGTGAGTGTAAAAGGGAGAGGTCACATCCTGTCTGTTCCTGCCAACTCAGGTGAAGGAAATCCCAAGATATTCCTAAGGTATTGAATTGCCTGTAGGGATGAGGCAGAAATGAAAAGCCATGAAGTGACTCCTATTTCTCCTGGTTTCTTTTTTTTGGCTTTTTGCTTTTTGGAGGGCAGTTGGGGTTAAGTGACTTGCCCAAGGTCACACGGCTAGTTTTTGTGTTAAGTGTCTGAGGCTGGATTTGAACTCAGGTCCTCCTGACTCCAGGGCCAGTGCTCTATTCACTGCGCCACCTAGCCACCCCCATGAAGTGACTCCTATCCTAAACACTGGGCACACAGGTACCTGTGAGTGAGACAGCCCCTGCCCTGCCAGAGCTTAGATTCTAATAAGGAAGGAGCCAGAGCTGGGGTCAGGAGGCAGGGAAGTGCTGGCAGCCGAGAGTGGCTCTGAGCTGCCTGGGAAGGGGCATGGGGGCTCATCTGTGGGCAAGGCCCATCCGGATTTCGGTACCCTAAGGTTCTCTGGGGTTAGGGGGGACTTCTCTGATTTAGCCAGAAAGGGACAATCTGAGGAAAACCAAACCAAACGAAATAATGCCTCTAGACTGGGGGATTTCAATGGCAGTCCCCGAAGGGCCTGAGGAGGTCAGGGCTCAGGGCAGTTTGTAGAAGATTCTGTTCCAGGGCTATCAGAGGGAAGCTTTATGATTGTTCTTCTTACTATGCTTTTTATTGAACACCTTTGCTCAGAGCGACTTGTGTCTACCAGCTGGTCTGCAAAGAGGCTGCACATCAGTGGGGGCTCATGAGCTAGTTAAGAGCAGAGACCCACAATGTCACCCCTCCAGAACCCATACAGTCACACCAGGTCTGGGGACCCCATCTGCTAATGGGAAGCCCAAGTTGGAAAAATAGCCAAGGTGTCCCCTTGAAGTTATGGAGTATTTGCTGGGTGACCACCTAGGGCAAATCCTTTTTACTCTTGAGGACTGCCTTGGTTTCCCCCCTCTGTAAAATAAGTGACTGACCTCAGAGATCCCAGCCAACTCCTGATCTTTCTCGAGCAGCTGGGGCTCTGGGGTGGGGTGGGGTCAGTCTCCTTTGAGAGGGGTGCAGGGAGCAGAGGAGGGGTGCCTTAGGCTGTGGGTCCCAGTGAGCCTGTAAGTACCGGTAATGGCTGCAGCCCCTGGGCTCTCCCTACCAGGGAACACCCAGCCAGCTGCTGGGGGTGGATGAGAGGGGATGGGTTAAATTGAGGATTAATTGGGGGAGGGGGGCATTGTGTGCTGTGAGCTGCTTCAGCTCTATTGGCTTAATGATTTTATAGGTGCCCAGCCCCGGGGAAGGGAAGAGAAGAGAGCTTGGCCTGGGTCTGGGTGTCCAGCCCAAACAGCCCCCACGCAGGTGTCAGCTATGGGAGGCAGGCCTAAAAGAACAGCTCTGTCCACCCAGAGGAGCAGGGAGCCTGCCCAGAAGTTTGTGCCCCTACCCCCAACACTCATACACTCACTGCAGTAGGGTGAGAGCTCAGGTGGTCCCCACCCCAGGTACAAAGTTCCCCTTTTTCTCATCCTGGGTGGGCCAGGTTTGTCCAGATGCTAGGGCATGGATGGAATGGCTTTGGAAGGGGTTGGCCAACTCTTTTCTTTAGGTGTCAGGAGGGAAAGGGGGTAAAAGAAGAGGAAGAAGGAGGAGAAACTGGGGAGAGACGGGGAAAAGGAGCAGAGGACTGAGAGAAGGGGGGAAATGAAAGAAGAGGGAGAGAAGGAGAAGAGGGAGAAGGGAAGAGGAGGAAAGAACAGAGAGGGAAAAGGAGGAGAGGAAGAGGAAGAGGAGTGGTCAAGGACAAGAGGATGGGGGGCACTGGGGCCTAGGCCTGAGCCACTGGCCAAATACCTCACAGTGAGGTCCAGATTGGAATTCTCTAGGTTTCGAGGCAGCTCCAAGGAGGGCAACCGAGGAGTGCCCTGTAGTGTCGACCCCCTTCCCCTAATCAGGCTGACAGTTCTAGGACCTCCACTGACAATGGCCCCTGAGGGGACTGAGCTGCTTTTCTACCCTCCTGGGACCTCCCACCACTGGGAAGGGGCTTGATCTACTTCAGGGGTCTAGCAGGTCCCTGGCACATCTCGTCAGCTGGCAGCTGAAGCCCAGTTTCTTGGAGCAATACTCTAAGGTCCATACAGAAGTCAAAGCTGAGACTCATCAGAGTAGTTGCAGGTCCCCAGTGATGGAGCTGCCTCCTGGAGTGGGGTCTCATCCCCACCCCAACCCCTTAACCCCCAGAATAATGTCTTAAGCTGCTCAAACTTAGCAGCAGCCAGCCTCTACCTCCTGTCTGCCTTGGGTTTTAGTACCCCCAGATATTAGGAATTCAAGTTGGCTCTTGAGTGGGTGGGTAGGTGGGCGGGAAGCTCTGGTCAGTGGGCTCCCTCTGCTTGCCTCTGCTGCTTTGGACATTGCTGAGCACTGACCTTCCCCCATGCCCTGGGTTCACTTTCCTTTCATCTGGCCTTCAGTGCCCAGAGGACTAGAAGCCACAGTTCAGAATGGCCCAGGATGAGAGGGCTGGGGTGGAGGTAGAACCCACCACATAGTAGGATTATAGACTTGGGGCTGAAGGTGGAGTAAATGGTGGGAGTCTGGATTTAAACCCAGGGGCTCTGACTGCAAACATAGTGTGTGACCCATTTTGCTGGCCCAGGGACCCACAGTTGCATTGAAGTATCTAGTTTTATTAGAGTTTGCAAAATGCTTCTCTTGTTCCTGTGAGATAAGTGGTGCACTTTACAGACGAAGAAACTGAGGCTCCGAGAGTGTAAGTGACTGATCTAGGGTGACTGACTTCAACATTCAAATCCACTGAGTGGGAGGCCAGAATGCAGGAGACCTGAGGGAGCCTCACACAGGCAGACCCCTTGACCTCAGGGCCAGGCAGGCCACCTACAGGGCACTGAGCAGGCAGTGATGCTGGACCTACAAGGTCTCTGGGTAAGAAATTGGGGGAGAAGGGGTCGATGGGAGAGGGTGAGGATTCTAGGCCCAGAGCCATCTTGGGTCTCCTCTCTACTATTCAATCTTAGGAGAGACCATTGGTGTGGTTTTGGGGGGTGGGGGAAGTACAGGTAGGCAAAGAAGGAGTGGGGGAGGGGGAAGCTTGGCTTGCTGACTGCCACCATTACAGCCTGGAGCAAGACTTGGCAAGAGGAGACATGTAGGGGGGGCAGGTTCATCTTTTAACTGTTTCTTCTTCCCCCCCCCCCCAGCTTCTCAGGCTTCTGCTGCTGCTGCAGCTCTGCACTTTGGGGAGATGGGGATGTGGGAGCCCCACCCTCATATAGGGGCCTGCCAGGGTCCCTGCCCCGCTCTGGGCCCTGGGCAAAGCTCATTAGCTCCAAGGAGAAGCCCTCGGCATTCTCCTCCCCAAAGCTTGTCACACAATTAGCTGCCATCTATCCACAAGTTACTATGTAATTAGGTGTGGGGGGAGCAGGGTGGGAGGTGGTGGGTGGGTGCTGCTCTAGGCCATTGGCCTGCCCTGCCTGAAGCTTGATCTTTGGGCCATTATCAGGCCTGCTGTCACTGGGGAACTTGGTGGCAGTGGGAGGGGAGGGGGGTGGAAAACTCCTTGGCGAAGGCCACCAGGGCATCTGCATGACAATATCCACATTGTAGCTCATTGCCCCTGCAGAAGGGCAGCTGGTGCTATTGTGTGCCAGAGTGGGCTACTTTCTGAGTCTCCTTTGCCCAATGGCCTTCAGAGCTTAGCTCTGAGGTACTCCGGTGCTCATGGGATGAGGCCCTCTCAGGTGGGGTCTTATCTATGGTGTGGTCAAATAGTTGGGGCCTCTTTAGCCTGGGGGCTTTCTGGGAGTTAGATTTACCAAGAGTCCCCAGGCCTAGTCTACTGTTACCAACTACTGTATCCTTTAGGGTCCTTGGGAGTTCTGAGGCCCAGGCTGCTCATTTGAAATGAGGGACTTGGCTTAGGTGGTCCTGAAAGCCCTATCTGATTCTGACATCCTCTGTTCTTTGTGCTAGGGTTGCACTCAGCATAGACATTCTCTGTCTGAAGGTCCCTTCCATGACCTGAGAGCCCTCCAGGATTTGATAATCCATGTTCTGAGGTCTCTCCCAACTCTGATATTCCCCACTTTCCTATGGGAACTCCCAGCTTGGAATTACAGACTTGAAGGCCTCAGGGGGGTCTGACACTCTGGGAATCAGCAGGACACTTCAGAGGTCATTCTGGTCCCCAGAAGGATCCCCCAACCTTGTGCTTGGCTCCAACTTCAGAGGCCCTTGACTCTAAGTGGCCCCAAACAAGAATCCCTGTAGTATCTACAAGCTAGCCAACAGATGGGTGGCCTGTGATGACAGTGAGGACTCATAGACCTTCCCAGGAAACACGTTTGATTTTTACATGTCTCTGATTGTTAGCCAGTTAATAAACTCACCTAGAGCTGTCCTCTGGGGCCAAGAAGAACATGGCTCACCCACGTGGCTGTCATGTTTCCAGATCCTTCCATCAGGCCACTGGCCCAGAACAAAATGTATGGTCTCAGATGGGCTGAGCCCTGGGATTCTTTAAATGCAGCCTAAACGTGTTCATTCGGTAAGTTGATTTTTTTGTGCCCAAGTATGAGACTTTCCATGTCCCCTCCTTGTTTCCATACACAGTAGCTTGTCTTTGGTCTGTCTCTGCCTCTCTGTCTTTGATTCTCTCATTCAATCTTCAGGGCAGGAGTTGTCTGGAGGCTCCAGAATTAGCTTCTCCTTTATGGGGTAATTTGCCTCTGTGCTAGAAGTGCCCAGGCCCCTTGATCTGCATGGCCGTGCACACGTTTGGGCTGCAGCTCCTGCTTTCTGAAGGCGGGTTCAGCCCCAGGCCTAAATGGGGACCTAAGTGGGGGGCCAAGCTCCAGGCAGTCTCAGCTGCTCTGCCTTCCTTGCCACATGTTTTGTGGAAGTCATTTCTCCTGACCAGAATGCCTTCTGCTTTCTCCCTGGTTGCTGTAAAAGCATGTACCTAGCAGGCACTAGGCAGAGGACTGAATTTAGAAGGAGAGAGGTAGGTTCAAAGCCCAGGTGGGTCACCTCTTTAGGACTCACTTTTCTCAAAGGAGTCTGAGCTGGAAGGAAGCTTTTGCGATCATTTCTCTAGTCAGGCCTTCTCACTGGTCAGGTGAGGAAATTCGCTGAGATGGGTTGAGAACCCCAAAGTTGGTTTAACTCAAGTTTAAGTCCTGAGGCCTGCAGGCCTCCCATGCCAGTGCCCCTCTCCTCCCATGACCTAGCCACCTTCCTGTGCCCTCCCCTCACCGGCAGAGGAGACGCTCCTTGCCTTACAATCCTTCCCTCCCCTTTGCAGGGCCAGTGACAAGTGTGCCCAGCTTAATTGGTTGGCATGAAAGGCTGACACTAATTGGCTGCATTTGGCATGCAAGCCCCAAGGCCTCCCCCTTTTCTTCCTCCAAACCCTCCCACCCCCTTCCCAGGAACCTTATCAATCCCTGGCCCCTGCCAATTAGGCCTGTTTGCCTCCTTTTCTTTCCCTGATGGGACTTAGTTAGGATTTATCACACTCCTTGGGGGGAGGACAAGGGAGGGGGGCCTCTCTTCCAGAGCGGCTGGAGGGAAAGGCCTATGAGGTAGGGGCAGCGGAACCCAAACCGACTTATGCTCAATTCCTCAGGCTGGTGAATGGGCCAAGGGCCAGAATGCATGAAGG
Organism: Pseudocheirus occidentalis; assembly: GCA_028646575.1. Classification (NCBI taxonomy): domain Eukaryota; kingdom Metazoa; phylum Chordata; class Mammalia; order Diprotodontia; family Pseudocheiridae; genus Pseudocheirus; species Pseudocheirus occidentalis. The sequence goes on along the minus strand of CM053602.1, from coordinate 1,162,937 downwards.
GGACTTCTGGAAGTTAAATGAGAACCCCTTTGGTGCCCTTCCCTCCTTCCCTCCCTCCCTCCTTTCCCCTTCCCTCCCTTCTTTGTCCCTCCTCTCCTTCTTCCCCTTCCCTCCCCCTTCTCCCTTTGTGAACTTGGAGAAAAGTTGTGCAGAGTGGCCAACAGTATGGCTCCTGCTGTCTGTGTCACTGGATTGGACACCAGGGGATCTGGGATGAGAGCTGGAAGGGGCCTGAGAATCCATCAAGTCAAGATGCTTCTTTTATGGAGGAAGGGTCTGAGACCCAAAGGTGAAGTGCCTTGCAAAAGGAAGTAAGCATGACCTTGAACAAAACTGTGCACCTCTCTGGGTCTCCATTTCCTCATTTGGAAAATGGCTGATTGAACTCAAGGAGGGTCTTGAGGGTCCATCCAACTCTACAAGAGCAGAAGCAGTAGAGTGAGGAGGAGCTGTGGGGTGGATGGGGCAGTGGAACAGAGCCATTCATTCCCCTCCATCTGCACTGAAGCCAGCTTGGGTCCTTGTTGGTGTGGTTGCTGGCAGGCAGGCAGGCAGGTGCTGAAGTGCAGATGGAGGATCATCAGATTCAGCAGGACCTCTCTTGTTCCTCCAAGGTTCCCATTATTTCTTCTTCTACAAACTTGGTGGTCAAATTACTTCTAGAATGACAGCTCCTCTCTAACTGACAAAGGAGGAAATTGTAGCTTAGGTCCGGGACTAAGTGCCTTCTCCTGTTCAGGGCTCCTCTCCTTCCTGTCCATGTGCACCTTCCAATCTCCTCACACAGATCAGTTCACTTCAGAACCTGACATTTTCCTCTGGTTTTTCAAGGAATGCTCCATGGTCCTGGTTACTCACCATCCCTCTGGTGAGTAAAGGCAGCACCCACAGGTGGTCTGCCTGCCTCCAGGCTCTCCCTGCTTCAATCCATCCTCCACTCAGCTGCCAAGATGAGCTCTCAAAATCCTACTCTACCCTGGTGCCCCCTCTTTCCCCCTCCATAAACTCCTGCAACTCCCTATTGCCTCCAGGGTCAAACTGAAACTCCTCATTTGCCATTCTAAGCTGATTACAGTCTGGCTACCACATCCCTCCTCTGACATACCATACCCCACCCATGACCTTTCCTCTCTTTCCTTCATGCATTCCCCAATGCCTATCCTGGCCTCTCTCCTCATCTCTGTTTTTTGAATTTCTTCGAATTTCAGCTCATGCCACCTTGTAGATGAGTCCTTTCCTACTACTGCCCCAGCTCGATGCCATTACCTGGCATCAAATTTGAGGGAATTCCCTTATCTGGTAGTTCACAGTAGTTCCGGTAGGCTTTGGGGTCAAGGTCAGGAGCTCCAGCTGAGGTCTATGAGTAGGTCAGGGAGTCAGAGCTGGGGTGCTGCCTAAGGCTTCCTCCAAGGAAATGGCATACAAGTGAATTCATGAATTCTGGGGTGCAGGCTCCCCCCTCTGGGTAGAGCCCCACTTTCTGGGCAGACCACCCCTCTGGGCAGCCCCCACTCCTCTGGGCAGCCCCTCCCTCCTCTGGGCAAATTACCCCTCTGGGCAGACCCTCCTCCCCCTGGGCAGACTCCACTCTGGGCATAACCCCCCCCCTCTGGGCAGCCCCTCTCTCCTCTGGGCAGGGCCCCCCCCCTCCGCTCTCCCTGCTCTGTGCTTTCTCCTCCCATTCTCCAAACTCTTGACCTAGGGTTTGCTTTCCTCTCCCGCTTAGAATCCTTTTCTTCCTGGCTTCCTTCCTGGCTTCTTTCTTCCATCCTGACTAAGAACCCTTCAGCTGCTCTAATAAGCTGGAGTGTCAAGAGGCCACCCTCCTTTCCTGGAGTTCTTTCTTTCAGCCCCTCCAGCAGGGAGACTGCTTCGCATGGGTGGGTGGTTTGGTGCACTGGGATTGAAAGACTTCACGCTAGAAGGGACCCTAAAGTGTCACTCCTTCATTTACAGGGGGGAAACTGAGGCCCAGGGAGTTCAGTGGCTTGCCCAAGGTCACACAGTCAGCTAGGGTAAAGCCTAGATCTCTGATGTGGACTGCAAGACCCAGGGAGAAGCAGTGCTGGGGTGATGAATCTCTGAACCTCCTGCTTGTTCTCCATCCCCTCCCATCCCCTCCCCCCCCCTTGTGAAAGAAAGAACAGGGAAGAACTTGGGGGCCTTGAAGGCCAGGGTCCAAAGTCCTTCCCATCTCTGGGTTTCCGAAGTTGTATCTGGCTGCAAGGCTTCAAGGGGCCCTTCGAGGTTAGCAGGCTGCACTCTGGGCTGCAAAGGATGCTGGGTGTGCAGTCAGAGGATCAGGCTCCAAGCCTTCCCTCTGCCTCAGCCTCCCCTTTCCTTTGGGGCCTTGGTTTCCTACAGAAAAGAAGTTAACTACTAGAAAACTATCAAGTATTTTCCCTTCCTGGTGACTAGGAAGAGGGACAGACCCTGGAGGAATGAGCTAGAGGAGGATTACAAGGACCCAGCATCCAAGGAGACTAACCTCCAGGGGACCAGCACACAGGGGCCCAGAACTCATGGGTCTAGTACTCAGCAGACCAGTACCCAGGGGCCCAACACTCAGAGAACCAGCACCCAGGGACCCACCATGAGGTGGCATGCCTCCAGCATATAGCCCAGTGCCTGGTTCATAGGAAGCACTTAATAAATGCTTGGTGACTGACTGGGCTCAGTGCACATTTGGGGCTAGATGTCTCTTTCCCCTATGCCAACACTGACAGTCACCAGCTTCTGAGCAGAGGAAGGCCCCTACCCCCCCATGTGCCAATGCTGGCTGGAGTGCAATCACTAGACAAAGGTCAACAGCCCTTGGAAGGCCAGCTTTGTTTGAGCCTCCCGAGGGAAGCAGAGGGCAGGCATCCTGGAGTGCCAAGGGGGTGCAATCGTGGAGCCTCCAAAGTTTCTTTTTATCTTTGACATCACAGAAAATGTTAGGGCTGATGCCTAGAAAAGGGGCAGTGAAGGGGCTCAGTCAGGACACACATTCTGGTCAAGGCCCAGGAGGCTGCCTGGGGCAGGGGACAGCAGGAGATTTGGAGGCAGAAGAGAAGGACTTGGCAACTCAGCTTCTTGTTGGGGGTGATGTAGAGGGAAACATTGCCTCTCTCCGAGTCTCAGTTTCCCCAGCTATAAAACAAAGCTATTAGACTAGATGAACACCAAGGGACATCCCTGCTTTGAATCCTAAGGCCTCCAAGTTCCTGGCACCCTCCACTGTGGGAGGCCGGGTGCTCAGCCAAGGGAGGGTTATACTTCAGGTCAGACTGGTCCAGTCTGGACCTTACCTGACTCTTTTCCACCCAACCTGAGAGCCTTAGAAGAAGAGGAGTCAGGCACATCTGGAGACAAGGGGCAAAGAAGACAGAGGCTCCCAGCTGGCATGTGCAGCCTGTGACATACCCTCCCTCTTTGCAGACCCTTCATTCCATTGGGCCCCCTGGTCTGGCTGCCAAATCACACCTATGACACTGCCCAGGCAGTCTTTGGGCCTACCTTCTGGCCTCTTTTTCATAAGCTCTCCTCTTCCCCAACCCAGTCCTGGCTCCTCACTTACTCCTTTCTACTGGAAGGCCAGGACTGAACATCCTCCTCTACCTGGCTATAGTGATAGTCTCCCCATTATGGGCACAAGTCCAAGGGATTATTGGCCTCAGAGGTCATCCAGTCCAATCTCCCGGAGAGGGGAAGGACTTTGTTTTGGGTCACTTAGCTAGCTTAGCAGCCACACTCTGCCTGGAAATTTGGCATCCTAATATCCCAACTTGGAGCTCTGGTTGGAGGAAGGGGGCTCTCTCACTGTTCCTTAAGCCCTTCCTTTGCAGAGAGCTGTCTATTGGGCCTTTCCATGATAAACTGTCACCCCAGAGTCCTGGCTGGAGCCTGGGCTTTGACACCCTCTCACCTCCCCTGGCTCAGTGCACTCCCATTGGAGCCCATGAAGGCCCAAGATAGGAGCCCATGAAGGCCCAAGATGGAAGCCCAGGCCAATCTGACTATCTGAGCAATCTCCTGAAGAGGTGGGCAGATAAGCAGACAAGGAGGCATGTTGTGCTCCCCCCTCACTGTTTCTCCTATCCCTTGGAATCTGGAGGCTGGCCACTCATCCCCCTGAAACTGCCAAGTCTAATGGCCATCTTACCACCCTCATTCTCCTTGACATTCCTGGAGGGCTGGACGCTATTTAGCCTTCTGTCATCACCCAGGCCCTGCTATTGAGGATAGGGGAGGCCCAAAGAGCCAAGGGGCAGGAAGGCTAGCAGGGTCCCAGTCTTCACAAACAGATTCTTTCCCACCATCAGAGCTTTGCTGGGCAATGTTTTCATCTCTTCTCCCTGCTTCTCCTTGGATCAGTGGGACTCCCCTCATTGTGTGCTCAGCTGGCTCTCCCTTCCTGCACTTCTCCCCTCAGCTTTGTGACTCACAGGTACTCTTGGAGTTTTAGCTCTTGAAGGCTTGGAGTAAGCGTAAATAAACGTGCCTAATATGTACAAAGCAACTTTTAAAAAAACCCTCATTGGACCCTGTGAAGGAGGTGCTATTGGGACCCCCACTTTACAGATGAGGAAACTGTGGCAAACAGAGGTTCCTCTAATTAGCAGGCGCTCCTGCCTCGAGGCCCAGCCCTCTGTGCTGCTTCAGGAAGTAGAAATGAGCTGGGAGAGTGGGGAGGCATGGTTTGTGCCAACACTAGGAGAAAAGATGCCAAGGTCAAGGAATCCAAGAAAGAGAAGAATGTGAAATAAGGTCAAAAAGGTCAGGGGTGACTCCTGAGTGAGACTAAAGAACAACCAATCACCTTTTCCTCAAGGCTCGAGTCTTAACAAGATCATCTGGCTGGTTTTGGAGACAACGAAGGAGTCTTTCCGAAGTAGGGTCTTGGTGAGGGCTAAAAGGGGCCTGAATTAGGTTGGCTGTGAGAACAAGATAATGGATAGAGAGGAGAGAGGCTTAGTCACTGAGAGAGAAAGTGGAGAGCTGGGAATAGCTGAGGTGAACCTGGTTTACCAAGAAGACTGTAGAGCCTTCACCAGAAACAGGGAATTTAGGAGGGAAGAAAGCATTTCAGAGGATACGGGGGAGAGAGAAGAAGTTCTATTTTGGACATATTGTGTCTGGTGTGCCTTGGGGGCATCCAGGGGGAAATGTGTGACAGGCACCACCAGAGCTTGGTTGTCTTCTGCATGGAAAGGATGCTTGATTGAGGAACCATTCAGAGGGTGAGAAGTCAGGCAAACATTTGTCCCTTTTTAAGTGGGTAGTGGGAGATGAATGCTGAGCGAGCAAAGGCCATTGAGAAGGAG
>CM053602.1:1135131-1152631 GCA_028646575.1 Pseudocheirus occidentalis | reverse complement strand
CCTCCTTCCCTCCCTCCCTCCCTTTCCCCAGGAGCAGGCCAAGATCTCTGGCTGAGACACTTCAGAGCAGAGGCTAATTCGGGGCTGCTCAGGAAGCCAGCACAGTGCAGCTGAGATAATGCGCCTTCCATAGAACAGGATGACGAGGCTTCCTCAGCCTGTGGCCTGGCAGCCTCTGGCCACAGGCCGGGCAGTTGGAGCCCAGAGCTGCTCAGTGAATGCAGGCCTGACAGGCACACAGCTCTCCCTCTCCTCCTGTCTCTCTGGCTTGAACACCTTCTTTCTACCACCTCTGAGGGGTTAAGAAGGGACCAGAGTCTCCTTGGAAGGAAAGACCAAAGCCCCAAGAGGCCTGGCAGCTTCCCCAGCACCACACTGAAAAGCCATGACAAAGAGGAGTCAGGAATCCAGGTGTCCCAGATGCTGGCCCAGGTTTCTTCCTGCTTGGCTGCACTGTCTCCAGCCCAGCCTTGGGGTGGGAGGGACAGGACAGGATCTGGGACTCTAGCCAGGCCCTGGAAGGAGAGCTCCTGCTGTGGGGAGGAGACAGATCTGCAGCAGGAAAGCTGGACAACAAAGCGGGGCCACACTGGCAGTGCCCGGTTTGGGTAGGTGAGTGAGCTCTTCCCTACTGTAGATGCTAATGATGAAGGAAGAAGACTGGGCTAAGTCTCAGCAAGACCCAAAGGTTGGTGCTATGGAGGTTACCAAGCAAAGATATGGCCCAGGTTCCCCTGATCCAAATCAGCCAGCCAGAATGTGGCTCCAAATTTGCCCAGTGTTTTCTGGTTCCCAAACCCTTTGACACTAGTTGATTCAATAGATCCTTCTTCTAGGGAAGTGGTTGTTATAGCCATGAGAGCAGTGAGCCCCAGAAAGGTTAATTAATGAGAATTTTATTCTTCAATGGGGAAGTGCAGTGACAAGGGGAAGTGTCATTCTGGACTGGGAACACCCCAACAAGGAAAGCCGAGCTAGAAATGCTGAGAAGTTGGGGGAGGGGATTAGATTCTGTGATCGAGAGGGAATGGCAAGCCAGGTATAATGTGCCATGCAACCTTGATTTGGGGAGTGCAGATTTCAAAAGAATTGGATAAGGAAGGGGCAGCTAAGGTGGCGCAGTGAATAGAGCACTGGCCCTGGAGTCAGGAGGACCTAGGTTCAAATCTGACCTCAAACACTTTATACTTACTAGCTATGTGACCCCAACTGCCCTGCCTTCCCTCTTTCAAAAAGCAAAATAAAAATAAAAATAATTTTGGAACACTAATGCATTGTTAGTGGAGTTGTGAACTGATACAACCATTCTGGAGAGCAATCTGGAACTATGCCAAAAGGCCTATAAATAATTTCATACCCTTTGACCCAGTAATACCACTTCTGGGTTGTGACCCAAAGAGATCATAGAAGTGGGAGGAAGACCCATATGTACAAAAATATTTATTGCAGCTCTCTTTGTGGTGGCAAGAAACTGGAAATTTAAGGGATGCCCATCCATTGGGGAATGGCTAAACAAGTTGTGGTATATGAATGTAATGGAATACCATTGTGCTATAAGAAATGGTGAGGAGATGGTCTTCATAATTACCTGGAGAGGCTTATATGAATTGATGCTAAGTGAGAAGAGCAGAACCAGGAGAAATTTGTACAGTCACAGACGCATCGTATGTGTGATGATCAACTTTGATGAACTGGACCCTTCTCAGCAATGCAAGGTTATAAGACAACTCTAAAAGACTCAGAATGGAAAGAGATGTCTACATTCAGAGAAAAATCTAGAAAGACCAGAGTTTAAATGGAGACTGAAGCAACACATGCTATTGTTCTTTTCCATGTTTGGTTTTGTTTCCTCTTTCCCATTGTTCATTCCATTGGTTACAACCCTTCTATACAACCAGACTAATGTCTGATATGAAAGTATTTGCAGATCGCTGGGGGGGGGGGATGAGGGAGAAAATGTGAAACTCAAGGGACTGGGGAACTGAATCTTGTAAACTGAAAGTAAATAAACAAATCAATAAAAAAAAAACTTAGAATAATTGGATGGGGAAAGGATAGGTGGGATCCCAATATGTAAATTATAGAAGGAAAACATCCCAAGCGGGTTGGAATGTTCTCAAGAATAAACTTGTAATGGCCTAAATATAATTCCAGAAAGGAAGAAAGTGTTTCAAGAAACTGGTGTGGGTACACAGGGTACTCCCTGGCAACTGCAATTATTAAAAGCTAGGTGCAAAAGATGGCAGCAAATGGAAGCATTGGAAGACAAACAGGAAAGAAAAGCAACTTGTAGAAGGAGAGTCTTTGGAGCCTACAATGAATTGAAGCTTCTACTGGATGCATTTTCAGCCTTATTCTCACAAGAGCAAAGAAGGGACAGGGGCCCTCCTGGGAGGGTGAGAAAGAACAACGGACAGAAGGATTCCTAGAATGCTCTTAGGGCTGACAAGTAGAGAATAAAAATGCTTAACAGGAAACTGGAACCCAAGCTGAGGCACTGGGAAGGAAGCACCCAAGTCCCCAGAACCAGACTAACCATGTCCTAGCAGTGGTGGAAAAGTCGGAGTTTGACAGAACAAATCCTCTTATTAAGGGACTTTGTTCTGGGAAGTTTGGATTCAGTCAAAGGGCTGCACTTGAGGACCTAGAGGGCTGCATGTGGCCTCGAGGCTGAAGGTTCCCCATCGCTGTGACCTAATGTATTAAAAGAGCTCACCTATATGGCTGCTCAGCTATTGCTTTTGATCTTTGAAAAATTACGGAAAATAACCATTCCAGCATTGACGGGGACAAGTGCCTCCATTGTTCCTTGGTGTAGTCTGGTGTGTCTTAGCAAAGGCTAACACATATGCTCCAAGGGATAGCTTGTGAGCATTTAGTAAGGGAAGTGACAATCACCTAAATGACTTTGCTTGTTTGAGAGAGTTGCCTGGTCAGGGCCACGCTGTGGATATAATATTCCGTGTGGATGGCTATCAGCATTTGAGAGCTTTGGGGACCCTCGGTCGTAGACTTATGGACACAATGGAGAGGCTGGGATTTGCTAATGATGGTACCATTGGTTCGGTTCAGAAGTGCCTCACCTCCACTCAGTTTGGGGAATCCCAGCTCCTTGCTCCTAGTGGGAAGAGATTGTTAATGGGCCAGAGATTTGGAAGGCCCAGATAGGCAGAAACAATCCCAGGCAGGAAAGGGGCACCCCATCCTTCCAGATAAAGGCTATGCTCCTTCCTCTTACCACCAATCTCTCGCCTAGATTCTGGGCGGTATCTGTTTTCTCCAGATCTCCTGGCATTTCTTCCTTATCCCTTCCACAGTCGGAAGACCTAGGTGAAAGACAGGAAGTGAAACAGTGCTAAGCAAAGAAGAGGTGAGCTCTGAAGGTCTGAGCTCCCGAGGCTCCCAAGGCCCCTGAAGCTTGAGGACCCCAAGGCTTTGAACTCCTTCCCCCACATCCCTGCCCTGACTGCACACTACAGAAGGGAAGGTGTGATGAGTGAATGCTCAGTACCAGATGCCTTCCTCATGGACCCATTCACAGACAAAGGAGCTCCCCAAAACTCCCTAGCCCCTCTTCAAGGCAAAAGGCCCCCCTCCAGTGCTTAAGGGCCCCTCTCTGTAGGAGGTGTTGATTCTACAAGTTCAAGGTGAACAGGGGCTCACTCCCCTACATCTTGTCTCTGTCACCTGCCCCAGACAGCTTGTAAACAGACTAAATGGCCTGAGGGGATCCAATTGCTGAAGCATGCTCTTCTCTGCCCCCACCTTCTTCTGGTGATGGCTTTGTGAGAGCCACAGGATGGATGTACCACTGGGAGGCAGAACCAACTCCACAATCCCTCAAGGCACCTTCCCATTCCAATTTCTGAGCCAACACTAGGCTGGGCTTTTTGTCCTTCGCAGATGTCCAGTCACCTTTGGGACAAGGTCCCTGGTCACCAGCGGAGCAGACCAGTCACTTTACTGGATCTGCTCAAGGAGCCTGTATCTGCAAAGGGTCAGTAAGGGCCAGAATAGAAGGGAAAAGAAGTGGTGCCCTGGGTAGGGGTGGTGACTCTGCAAAGCCAGCCTTGGGATAACGGGCACAAGAATCATTGAGCTTTTGGATGGGGAAGCCCCCTTGTAACCAGCACTCTGCCGTGCAGAGTCTGAACTTTTTCTCTATGGCCCTGTCCTGGAAGCCTCCTCCTGTGGCTCCCTGGTCCAGGCCCCTGCCCTTTCCCTTCCCTGGGGCCTCAGACCCACCCCCTGGCCTACACTCCTCCTCACTGGGCCTAATACACACACAGGTAATTCATCTCAGACCCTGTACAGGCTACATGTGTTTGCTCCCCATCCCCCTGCTCCCCCCATTCTCCTTTCTCCTCTCGCCTGCCTCCCACCCCCATAATCCACTATTATTCCTCCCCTTCTCATCTCCCAGAGGTTGGAGCATTCCCACAGTGAAACTCAAGGCAGCAGCCAGAGGCTTTGTCACCCCATCCATATCTGCAGCTGCAACCCCCTCATTTCCAGGGGAAGAAGGGACAAATGAAAGGCAGGTTGTTGCCCCCCTACTCCCTTTCCTCTCTCCCTGGTCCATTCCTCTTGCTGCAGCCACCCTATAAAACAGAAGGGAAAGACAGAAAGGGAGAAAGTATGAGTGGAGACCGAATTTCCACTGGAGAAGGGGGAGGGGAGCCAGGGGCGGGGCTAAGCAAGAGCAGAAGGGGTCTGGGGGTGGGAATGGGGAGTACCCATTCAGAGTCTTAAAGAACATCTATTCCAGCCTAGAATCTTAGGATGATAATAATGAAGATGGTAATGATAAAATCTAGCATTTCTATAGTACTCTAAGGTTTGCAGAACATTTCACAACCCTGGAAGAGGTAGATACTTTTATTATTCCCATTTTACAGATGGGGAAACTGAGTCCCAGAAAGGCTAAATTACTTGGTCACAGTCACACAGCTAGTGAGTGTCTGAGGCAGGGTTTGAACTTAGGTATCCTTAACTAAGTCTAGTACTATCTCCAGAAGACCTTATGGCAAGAGCTAGAAGTCGATTTTCTGACTTTGGGCACAGTTGGGAGAGAGAGGGGTGATTTAGCCTTCAGCCTCAAGGGGCTTGGCAGGAAGAGAGGGCTGTTTGGGGAAGGAAGCCAGCATGTGGCATGGAAGTGACAGGGCCATGTATAGAAAGTCCCAGCAGAAGCCTGAGTCTTGGTATGGGGAGAAAGTGGCAGTGCCCTGGTCCAAAGTCCTAGTTACCCTGCCTTAATCATGGCTCTGCTTAGAACTCAGAATATTTAGGAGTTTAGGATTATGGGAGCATGGGATGTTTTTGGAGGGGGAAAAGCAAGGCAAGTGGGGTTAAGTAACTTGCCCAAGGTCATACATCTAGTAAATATGTCAAATGTCTGAGGTCCGATCCGAATTCTGGTCCTCCTGACTCCAGGTTGGGGCTCTCTTTACTGCAGTGCCACCTAGCTGCCCCAGAGCATAGGATTTTAAAACTGTAAGAGACCAGAACCAGCATTCAATCCAGTTCCCTTATTGACATTTTAAGACTACTGGAGGTTCTACCAGCCACCTGTGGAAAACTCAGTCATCTGAGAAAATAGAAGCCAATTTGTGCATACATTTGTTAGCTTTCCTGGGCCCCAGCTTCGGTCCACTCTGAACACATGGCTGCCCTCAACAGGTGATAGGCAAGGTCCAAACCCATCTTGGAAGGCACAGTTCACTTTTGAGCCTATTGTGGCTCTTTCTCCTGAAAGAGGACAATGGAGTGAAGGAGACACTTGTGGCCAGACACCTGGCCAACTCCTAGCTTTCCAAGCCATCAGGGACTGGGTGGAGGTGGGGCAGAGGGGCTGCTGACTCCCTCCTCCAGCCTCTTCTCTCTGCATTATTCTTGACTTGCTGTTGGTCAGACCATATAAGGAGCTGACCATCTGGTCTTGTTCATGGCTAGTGGAATGGTGGAGTGTAGAGAGGAGCAGACCACACTCTTCCTGCCTCTGTTGCTTCACTTGGACACCTTTCTCCTCAATTTTCCCAGTTGCACCCCAGGCCTGGCCCCAAAGGATGTCACTTCCTTCTCTGTCTCTTTCAATCTGTACCTGGCTAGCTCAGTCTCTTCCTATGGAAGGCGGGGGTACTAAGCCAAGGGGAGGAAAATCAGTATTGGGTAGGGTGGCCAAGGTCCCAAAGCTAGTGAGCAGGCATCTGAGCTCGGTTGGGATCTTGGGTCCTATAACTTGAGTCCACTACAGCACACAGACCTTTTAGATGCTAAAATGTGCCTCATGGGACTACAGTGAGAAGAAAGTGTGAATCTGAAAGGATGTGTGTGTATGTGTGTTAGAGAGAGACAGAGACAGAGACACACAGAGAGAGGCAGAGAAAGAGGGACTATGTGGGTGAGTGTGGGTGAGAGTGAGAGTATGTGTGTGTGTGTGTGAGAGACAGAGAGAGAGAGAGAAATTGTGTGTGTGTGTGTGTTAAAGAGTGTGTGGTGGGGAGAGAGAGGGAGAGGAGGAGAGGAAGGGAGAGAGAAAGAGACTGTGTTAGTGTGTGTGATGAGAGAGAGAGAGAGAGTGTGTGTGTGTGTGTGTGTATGAGAGTGTGTGTGTATATGACAGAGAGTGTGTGTATATGACAGATTGTGTGTGTGTATGGGAGAAAGAGAATTTGTGTGTGTGATGAGTGTGTGTGTGTCTGTGAGAGACTGTGTGTGATGAGAGAAAGTGTGGGGGGGGTGAGAGTGTGAGATACTCTGTGTGTGCGAGTGTGAGAGTATATGTGGGTGTGGGTGTGGATGTGTGTATGAGAGAGAGTGTGTGTGATGAGAGAGTGTGAGAGAGTGAGAGAGACTGTGTACATGTGATGAGAGAGAGTGGGGGGGCGTGTGAAAATGTGTGAGATACTCCATATGTGTGATGAGTGTGTATGAGTGTGTATGAGAGAGAGAGTGTGTGTGAGAGAGAGAGACAGAGAGACAGAGAGAAAGACAGAGAGAGGAGAGACAGAGAGACAGAGACAGAGAGACAGAGACAGAAAGAGAGAGAGACAGAGAGGGAGGAGACAGAGAGAGAGAGAGGGAGAGAGAGAGAGAGAGAGAGAGACAGAGAGAGAGAGAGAGAGAAATAGAGACAGAGAGAGGAGAGACAGAGAAAGAAAGGAGAGACAGAGAGAGAGAGGGAGGGAGAGAGAGACAACTATGAACTCACTATTATTTATAAAAAGGGGTGTTTCAACGTGATGGGGAGGCAGCCTGCTTTATATAGCAGCTAAAGCCCTTTCTTCCCTCTCCCCTCCATAGGCTCCATTCAATGCTTGTTTTCCTGGAGTGGCAGCCCTGGGTGTGCTCTGTCATTCCACAATCCTGGCCCTGGGGGCTTTGAGGCTCCTGTTGGCTTTTCCATTTGAGCAATTGCCATGTTAGGCAAGCCCCTGTTCCCATCGAAATTCTTAATTCTGAGAGGCAGGGACTCCAGGGGAGAAAGGTATTTGAAAACACAGAGCCTGCCTGTGGTGTGCTGCCTGGCCTGGGGAAGGGGCCGGAAATGTGTATGTGAGTGTGTGTGTGTGTGTGCATGAGTGCATATGTGTGTGTGTGTGTGTGTGTGTGTGTGTGTGTGTGTGTGTGCGCACATGAGGAGGCTGGTCAGTCCTGAAGCTCCATACCTTCAGTGAGCCCAAGCTTGGCGCTCTCCTGGTTGGACAGAGAGTTCTGGCCATTGAGGAAGGAGGCTTCGGGCCAGCCCAGGGGTCTTTCCAGAGAGGAGCTAGCAAGCACATGGAGGACACCTTGATGTGTGCAGTGAATTAACACTTAGCATTTTCTTCACAAGTACAAATTCTATCGCCATTTTGCAGTTGAGAAAAGATCATAGATCTAGGGCTGAAAAAGACCTCAGAGCTACCTTAGTCCAGTTCCCTCATTGTAGATGACTTAGCCAAGGTCACAGAGACAGGCCCTCTGACTCTAGAGCCAGTGAGTTCTCTCAGGTGCAATGACTTAGCCAAGGACACTTCAATGCCGAATGGTAAGCCTGGGCCTAACACTCTTGTCCCCGCCTCCGTTTGAGGAGAAGTTCACTGGGGTTCTAGATGTATAACCGAGGCACATGTTCCAAGGCATTATGATTTGGAGGAGAATCTCCTTGGCAACCCCAAGGAAGAAGAACAAGGGGTGAATCCAAAGGAGATGAGCTGGAGGAGTTCGGCAGCATCTGTCCACAGATGTATTACCTTTTGTGGAGAAGGTCAGGATTGAAGGTGCCAGCAGTGAATGAAGGAGGTGCTCCCCTAGTGCCCAGCACTGCCCCCCACTCTGGCCTTGTCTGCCAGTCCTCGGTGGCTAGGATTCTTGGATCAGATCATGGCAGGAGAGAATGAAGCCCAGAGATGTGATGTGACTTGTCTAAGGTCACACAGTACTTAACAATAGTGACAATTCCACCAGCCTTGCTATCTCCAGCCCTGATGCCCCTGGTCCATGTGCCTGCTGTTCTGGGTCCTGAGGAGGGCTGAAATATCAACATAGCAGACCCCCTGCCCCCTAGGCAGCCCCACTCAGCCAGAACTCTAGCAGCAGGTAACAGGAAGCAGGCACTGGGAGGCAGGAGCGGGGTGATTCCAGGTCCCCAGAAGGGGTGGGGCCAAAGCTGAAGATGGAGAGGCTAGAGGGGGGCTAGAGGGCCAGCTGAGGCTCAGCTGGGTTGGGCTGCTTAGTCAGCAGCTCCCTCGCCCCTGGGGCTAGGGCAGGGGGCAGGATGGGAGGAGATGGCGCTGGCTGACTGAGAGGGAGCAGGCAGGGGTAAGATCATAGGAGGGCCACAGGCCACTGCCTTGGGCCTTAACTCCCTCAGGGTTCTGCTGCATCAGCCTTGGGGCTTGGCCCTGCCAAGGCCCAGAAACCCATCCTTTCCCTTCTCAGGGCCTTGAGGACCACCCAGGAATGGGAGTAGGAGGGGCTGCAGTATGTGTGGGGGTGGCAGAGAGGAAGCTTTGTGGAAGAACTCTTCAACTCAGAAACAGGGGCCTGGAAAACTCTGCACCTACCCAAGTCAGTCAATCTCCTTAAGCCTCAGCCTTCTCATCTGTAAAATGGGGAAGGCATTCCAGCTCTAGTAGTCTGTACCTCTTCCAAGCTGCCACAGGCCTCTGGGGCTTCCTCCCATGAACCAGAAGTGGGGATGGGCCTGAGATGGCCCTGACCTACAAACAGGGATCCAAGGGGGAGGAGGGAAAAAGGGGTCTTTGGCTGCTAGAGCCAGACCTGGGAAGGTCAACACTGAGGAAGAGAGCAGGGGGCCCACTTGGCACGTGAGGCCTGCAGCTTTCTCCAGAATCCTCCGTTCCATCTCTCTGGCTGCCCAGTCACAGGCCCCTAGGGAACAAGGCTGCTCTTAGCTTGCTCTCTGGAGAACAAATCTGCCTGAGACTGGGTTTATCTAAGCCTGCTTTTGTCAAACAGCCAGCTCTGGGCAGTGATGTTCAACTCCCTAGGCATAGAACAAGAGGGGGCGGGTTTACTCTGGAGGAGGAAGGACTGAGGTCAGACCAAAGGGAAGGAGAGTTGTCAGATTCCCCAGGAGCCTCAGAGGGAGCTCTAAAAGAAGACTGCCTAGCTGGCCTCTGGGGAAGCCCTCCCATCCCCACTCCTAAGGGCCCTAGCAGGTGATGGGAGAGGCCCAAGGCCCCTCACTCTCAGGGGCCGTGTCACCTGGGAATGCTCAGGAAAGTGGAGACCTTGGAGATGGCCCCAAAATGAGTTACGTTCTCACTTCCCCTCTGAACCCAGCCTGCAGGGGGTGGGTGGGAAGCTAAGAAAAGGGCTGTTTCTATTTTGAGAACAGGGAGACTGGAGATCTGGATATGGGGATTGCGGCTTGAGGGGGGTGGGACCAAGAACACAGGGATCGAAGTGAGCGGCTCCTTCAAACCCCCAAGAGTTATGGCCCTCAGGATGGCCAGCAGCTGTTCCTCCTGCCATCCACACCAAGGAAGGCTCTGGCAGGAAGGATTGAGGTTAGGCCCAAGAAGGAACTTAGCAAACCTCCCCCTTGACCCTCTGGAGTCAGGGGCTAGCTGAGCTCACTTGGGAGAGCCTGGGGAGGCTCCTTCCCCTCTCTGGTTCTTCCTCACATTCTAAAGCAGGCTAGGGAGGTGGCAGTGGTGGGGTGGGGAGCCAGGACTATTCCTATGGACATTTTGCTCAGCCCATTGTGGTAGGGTCTGGGGACCCTGCAGCAGGCTAAGGATGAGGACCTCCCCTGAAGCTGCTGCCTGGTCCTTCTCTTCTTTCTCTTCTCCTTCCTGGTGCCTCTTGGCAGTCCTGATCCCTTTACTACCCCCAACCCCTTCTAGCCAGCCTGGCTCTGATCTTGTCCTTCTGTGCTAACAGGGTCCAGAGACCCAGAGAAGGCAAGGAGGGTTGCATCTGTTCCGGGGAGCTCCCACCGTATTTCCTGCACCCCCCCACAGGACTGGGCCATTAATCATTTCACTGAAAAATGTGACTGTTTGATTCTGTCCCCTACCTGCCTGCAAAAGGGCGTTGGAGCAGGGAGGCCATGGACCCCGGGGAGCGATGGAGGCCTGGAGGAGCTGTGTGAAAGAAAGCATCCTCTGCCTTGGGCAAACTGGTCTGAAACCTTAAGGTCCTTTCTGAGAGGCCATGAGGCAAAAGAGAGCTGGAGTACATGAGGCAGCTCATCAGCCTGCTGATTCCCATCCCCCAAACCTCACCAGCTCTCTCCCCTCCTTCCCCACCCCCATCCCTCCCTTGCTGCCTGTGCTGCAAATGCCACCAAGGTTGTCACCACCCAAGTACATGTTGGCTATACTCCTCTTGTTCTCTGGATCCTCTGGCTGAGAATATGGCCAGCTTCCCTTAGTCACCATCTCCAGGTTCTAGGGCTTCTTGCTCACCTCTCCCGGATGCTCTCTTGGCTATTATGGCCTCCCTAGTCACAGGCCATGATGAGGAGGTCCCTGAAGCCCAGAGAGGGGGAGGCACCATGGCCAGTTCTAGGGTTGGGACCAAGGCTTGGGGCTCCTTGGGCTCAGTCCAGACCTCTAGGCCCTAAGAGTCCAACCCCAAGGTTGGTCCTGTGACAACTGGGGGAGAGAGGTAACCAGAGAAGGGTCCCAGAAAGAGAGAAATGCACTGTTCCCCTGGGCCCCCCATCTCTGGCAAGATAAGGCTGAGGTGCAGGCACCTGGACTCCCAACTCAGCTTGCCCAATCCCCCTTTCCTAAAGCAACAGAAGCACACCCCCACTCAACTCTTAGCTCCCAGCTAGAGGGGCAGCTAGCTAACAGCCATTCTGGAAAGGAGAGAAATTCATTAGCACCAAGTAATGCCCTTGGCTGGAATGGAAGGGGGCTCCTGTCTTCCCAGTCTGATCCCTGTGGTTGGGGCTAGGGCAGGCAAGAGAAAGAATCCAGGGCCCACCTTGGTCATCACAATGACCTTCAGGAGCCTCAGTTTCCTCATTTGTCAAACTGAGAAAAGAAAACTTGGATTAGAAATGTAATAGTGGTTGGGTCTTTGTCAACAGCATGGACCCAGAGGACTTCCTGCCTGTCACCTAGCAACCCAACAGGAGGTAATGGAGTGGATGCTGTAGCTGCTAGAAGCGCCAGGCCTTGGACATGAAGAAGATTCAAGCCTGGGGTGATGAGACCTGCTCCCCATCCCTGGCCCCCAGTGTCCTTCCAACCGTTTCCTCTCAAGCATCCTCCATTGTCCAGCCAATCTTCCTCTGTGCCCACTTTCTTACTAGTGTCCCCCAGTTTCTTCCTTCCTCTGAATCTGGCTTTTCAGCTTTTTAGGGCCCTGCCCTTTTCAGCCCAGTGATGTGGTTGTACCCCCTTTGGCCAGGCCCTGGCCACCACCTGGTGCCAGTATCTATTTCTGGGCTTCCTGGAAGTGAGGACAGATCAATAGATCCTGGGCTTGGAGTCTGGTCCTTGGCAGTGATTCCCTCCCTCCTTCCTTTTCCCAGCCTGGGGCCCAGGGAGTTGAGGTGGCCCCTGGAGAGGGGTGGGGGTATGCCCTGGGCTCCAACTCTCTCTAGCTAATCAGCCCTGGGGGTAGACCACTTCCTAGGCTTATGGGCCCCAGGAGGAGAGACAGGCAAGTAGACCCCAACTGGCCAAACAAGGGCATATCCCTCTCCTCTTCTTCTCTGCCCCCTCCCTAGCTGTGTGTCTTTGGACAAGTTTCTTTCCCTCTCTGAGCCTCAGTTTCCTGTTTGGTAAAATATGATGAGGGGGAGGTGGGTAGGGGGTGGAATTAGATAATCCCTAAGGTTCATTTTAGTGCTAAATACTAAGTGTGAATGTGCAGCCTCCCAAGAATGTGTCTTGGCCCAAGGCCAGGGAGTCCTTTGTGGTAGAGGATGGAGGAGGGGTGATGGGGGAGGTCTCCCCTCCAGCCTTCTCCTCCCTTCAGGGCCTCTTCTCTATCCCCTTGGGGCCTCTTTCCTAGTTGTCATAGGCCCATAGAATTTGAGGATTTTGAACTGGAAAGGCCTTCCAAGGCCATGCAATCCAGACTGGTCATTTTATAAAGCAGGAAACAGACTGTGGGGGTCAATGAATCAGCCAAGCTCTCCCATAGGTGTCCAGCTCTCCTGCTGGAAGAGACTTACAGATCATCTCTTCTAACCCCGGAAGAAAACCAAGGTCCAGACAGTGGAAGGCACTTGGCTGAGGCCCATAGTTCTAAAGGGTCAGCACCTGAACTGGTGCCTTTGGCCTTGGGGTGCCAGCCTCTGCCCACATCCTCTCTTCTTGGAGCCTGGACAGCATGAGGGGGCTGGAATACCAAGTAGAGCCCTCTTCTCCAGATCCAGCTCATTTCCTGGGAGTAGAAGCCTGAGGAGGGGGACACAAAGAAGGCCAATCCCTTGGTTCTGACCCTCAAGAAGCTCTGCTCCCCCATTAAAACCCTTTTCAGCTTGAGGAGGTCATTGGCTTTCGATCCCCAATGGAATTGGATGGAGAATTCTTCCAAGAGCTCCAATGAATGGAGCCTGCTTTTTTGTTCCACACTGGACTCCTCCCAAGTTCCATTCCTCAGTTCACTGTGAGGTGTCATGAAAAGTAGTAGGTTGTAGTCCGAATGAGCCCCATCCCAGCTCAGCTAAGTACCCAGGCCTCGATCGAGACTAGAACAGTTTCTGCAGTCCCCTCCCCCCTCCAGCTCCCTTAGGGAACTAATTTTCTCCTCTTCCTCTTTGCCCCTTCTCAGGCCCAGAAGCCAGCTTAGGTAAAGGGAAGGTGGAAGGGACCTCAGGAGCCCTGGGAGGGAGGTCCTCAGGGCTGCCATTCCTCTCTGCCTCTCGGGCCAACCAGGCATCCTGGGCTGCCCACTGGACGTTTGGGGTAAGGGGGAGAGAGGACAGAGCCCAAGCGGTCCAAAGTCTGTATCTTTTGTCTCTCCTTCTATACAGCACTTTATCCACTCACCCCCAGAGAATTGTCTCTAATAACAAAGAATGCTTTTTAAAAAAAAAAGCAGAGAAAACCAAGCCACCAAATGGAACAATGCTTTGAAAACACTGGATGATGTGTGCTATGTTCCATGCTTATGGACCCCTAGATCTCCTTTCTCTTCTTGGGAATTTGGCACCGTTTACTTTGGAGTATTTTGTGCTTGATTGGTCTATTTCCGTCTTTAGAGATGTGTCAATTCAACTCTACAAGTCTCAGGATGGAAGGAGATGCCTACACTCACAGAAAGATCTAGAAAGACCAGAGTTTAAATGAAGACTGAAGTAATACATGCTCTCTTTCTTTTCCATGTTTGGTTTTGTTTTCTCTTTCCCATTGTTCATTCCATTGGTTATGACTCTTCTATACAACCAGACTATCGTACAATGTGAAAGTATTTGCAGGTCCTGTACTTGATTGCACACCACCATGGGGGGGAGAAGGGAGGGAGGGGAGAAAATCTCAAACTCAAGGGATTGTGGAACTGAATCTTGTAAACTAAAGGTAAATAAACAAATCAATGAAAGTTAAAAAAAAAAGAAATGTGTCGATTGTTTTGACTTCCTACACGTTGCATCAGTTGGTGGAAGTCTTTTCCTGCCCCTTGGCACTCAGCATGTTTGTGATATCTTGGGCCACAGTTAGATACCATTCCCTCCATGTACCACCATTTGTCTGGCTGTTTCCCAATAGGTGGCCATTGACTTTGCTCCCCACCAAGAGTGCTGCTGTCAATATGCTGGAGCTTTCTTTTGGTCAGTGATCCCCTGGGGGCATATTCCTGACAGGAAAATCTCTGGCTTGAAGGGCTTTGTCACTTTCTCTGTATAATTCCTATTGGTTTTCCATAACAGCTGGACCAATTCACAGGTGGTTGGAGCAAACTGTGTCCATGTGCCCCGCCCTAAACCCCTCCCTCTGCTCCTCCTCAGCGCCCCCCACTCCTCCCCTGACACCCTTCGGCCTCAGGCCACCTTTCAGTTCTTTCCTCTTTATAAAAATTTCTTTTAAATTTATTTTAAACTTAAATACTAAAATTTAAACACAAAATAAGAAAAATTTTAAAAAGCATAGCCTCGTGGACAGCAGAATGTAAGAGAGGATTCAAAATATAAGGCAATGAATTTCCATTTCCATTCCATTTCCCAGCTTTTCTTTGCTTCCTTGGAGGTTTTCTTTTGTTCTCTGCTGTGCCCTTTTTACTTTGTTCTTTTTTCCCCCTTCCTCCCAAAGGCTACCATTCAGCCGGGATATATACATATATAATACACAGACATATATACACCTACATATACACAGATATCTATCACCGTGCTCATATATAGACATATTTATACACATCTATGTACGACCGTACTATGCTTGTTTATGCTGTTTCTTGGAGGCTGAATAACCTCTTCCTTCATAAATCCCAATCTTTATCTTTCTAAGTACACCAACTCATCATTTCCTGCACCACAGCAATTTTCCCACTTTACACTGTCAGGTTATTTTGTTTGTTTTATTGTTGTTGTCTTTTTTGGAGGGGGGGGAAAGCAGGGCAGTTGGGGTTAAGTGACTTGCCCAAGGTCACCTGGCTAGTTTTTGTGTTAAGTGTCTGAGGCTGGATTTGAACCTAGCTTCTCCTGACTCCAGGGCCCGAGCTCTATTCACTGCGCCACCCAGCTGCCCAGTCAAGTTATTTTAAATAGACTGAAACAATCCTTTCCCCACTTTTCCCTTTTGATGAAAATCTATTTTAACTTTGTCTGCGATCGTGATTCCCACCCCTGCTTTTTTCCCTAATCAATTCTACTCCCGATCTTTATTTTATGTTTATGTCTCTCATCTCCTCTGCTTTACTTCTACCCTCTACCTTGCCCTCTTATTACTTAACCTACCCCCGTCCCCAAGATCCCTCCTTAATCCTCAGTTGTTTATTCTTATAACATCTGGCTGGTGATGCTTAGGTAGGCTACTAGAGCTGTGGGCCAAAGAGAGGCTCAAGGTGCATTGCAGGGGAGTGGGGGTGGGGGGTGCTTTGGCACCAAGATGTAGCTGGGGTCACTGAACTGAATAGAAATGGAGGATTCTGTCTCCTCAAGGACACTGTGTCTCCTACCCCAAGCATCATCTTCTCAGGCTTCTTGAGTACTTTGGGGAGGCTTCTGCCTATCTGAGGTTTGTCTTTGGCAGCCCTGACCCCCTGAACCCCAATGTTTGGCCCCTCCTCTCCTGCCCTGACATGGCCCAGCGCCTCAGAGGTGAGAGCTATTTGGAGAGCTAGCCTGCTGCCCAACCCCAGCCAGCTCAGCTCCTGCTGATAGGAACAAGAAGCTTATTAAGTGAAGCCTTGAGCCCTGCCTGCTCCACAGTCCCATGTCTGGGTCTGAGCCTGGGCCTGGGGGGGGTTGGGGGAGCACCCACAGAGTTCCATTTCCTTCTGCAAACAGTCTACAGATGGGGGAAGGTCAGCACCCTGGGCTCCAGCTCTATTTCCGCCTGCCTTCTGGCCTCAGCCTCTGGCCGTCTTTTGTGTCTCTGCCTCTATCTCTGCATCTCTGCCTGTGGCTGTCTTTGTGTCTCTGATTCCATGTATCTCTGTGCCTTTGTCTCGGGACTCTCTGTCTTTCTGTCATAGCTGAGTCACAAGGTCAGTCTCAGGGTTTCTCCTTTTCTCCATCTTTTCTCTCTGTCTCTGTTTCTTTCTGTGTCTCTGTCTCTCTATTTCCGTCTTTTTCTGTCTTTCCTTTTGTCTCAGTCCCCTGAGTTTTTGTGATTCAGGATCTTTGGTTCCTGTCTCTGTCTCAGAGGAATCCCTACCTCTAGCTTTTTCCTGCCCACCAGTCTTCTCTCCTCTCTGACTCTCTCTGCTCCAATGGCTTTCCTTCCCTCCCTTCTTCCTTCTCTCTCCCTCCCTCCTCCTCCTTCTTCTCTTCTCTCTCTCCCTTCCTCCCCTTCTCCATCCCCCCCTCTCTCCCTCCCTCTCCTCCCAACTCAATCCCTCTCTCCTTCTCTCTTTCCCTCCCTGGGCTCTGAGGCTGTTGTCAGGCAATTATGGGGGAGGCCAGGCTGGGCTGGGTAAACATGGTACCAGCGGGATGTGAGGAATTCTGCTGCCTTGGCTTTGTACAGGGGCGTGGGAGGGGGAAAAGGGAGGGGTGCTCCCAAAGCCCAGGGAAGGAGGGGAGACAGGACTCTCATCCCTTCTCCTTTTGGGCTTCATTGCCAACACTAAGTGTCTGCCCATTTGGAGAGAAGGAGCTGGCTCCCTGAGGGTCTTTGCCCAAACTCTCTCAGCCCTGCTCCTATCTCTCTCCTCCCCACTCCCAATACCCCCCAGGAGCACATTTATCTCTCCGTTGTTTCCATGTTTTCTCCCCCATTAGATCGGGAGCTTCTGCAGAACAAGGACGATCCTTTGCCTTTCTCTGTGTTCCCTTTATTTAGCACAGTGTCTGGCAGGCACATAGTACGTGCTTAATAAATGTTTATTGACTTTTCCCTGCCTTTACCTCCTTTCTATCTCTCCTGCCCCTCTTCCTCTTCTCCTCTATTTCCTCACCTATTTCTCCCTCCTATTCCTCTCTTCTAGAGTTCCTCCTCTCTTTCTCTTCATCTTTGTAGTCCTTCATTCAGCTGACTTTGTTGCCCACAGGACATAGGCTTCATTAACACTTTCCCTTACTCTCAAAGGACACCAATAAATGGCCTTGCCAATAAGCTCGGGGCTTATTGTAAAATTTCTGTAAAATTAGACTTCTGTGGCTCTCCTCCTTCTTGAATCAATCCTCCTGCTTCCCTCCCCTCCCCTCCCCTCCCTTCCCTTTCCCTCCCCTCTGCTCCCTGATCCTCCTCCTCGTCTTCCTCCTCTCCTCTCCTCTCCTTTCTTCTTCTTCTTCTTCTTCTTCTTCTTCTTCCTCTTCTTCTTCTTCTTCTTCTTCTTCTTCCTCTTCTTCTTCTTCTTCCTCCTCTTCTTCTTCTTCTTCTTCTTCCTCTTCTTCTTCTTCTTCTTCCTCTTCTTCTTC
>CM053602.1:1116764-1134631 GCA_028646575.1 Pseudocheirus occidentalis | reverse complement strand
TGGGTTCTCACAACAATCCTAGAGGGAAGGTACTGTTATTACTTCCATTTTATACTTGAGGAAATTGGGGCAGGCTGTGGGGAAGTGACCTGCCCAGGGTCACAGAGTTATTCCGTATCTGAGGCTGGATTTGAACTCAGGACTCGCCGACTCCAGGCACCAGCTGTAATTTGAGACCAGATCCTCTGACTCAGTCTTTCTCTGTGGACACAGTAGGGAAGAAAACTTGAGTGCCAAGTGCTCAGAAAGCACCAAAGGAGCAGAATGTGGCATCGATCGGGCTGGAATCCAGAGCACTCTGAGGAAGGCAGAGAAGAGAAGGCAGGGACTGGGGAGGAGCAGGATCATGATCCAAGTCTGTCCCTTATTTGCTGTGTCAGCAGCTAGGCGGCATATGGCACCCAGAGGCAGAAAGTCCTGGGTTCAGGTCCTCGGACACCTGCTTCAGTTTCCTAATCTTTAATGTGGTGCTAGTAAAAGCCCTTGCCTCTCAGGGTCGCTGTGAGGGCCGAATGGGATCATCTTTATCCAAAGCACTTAGGACAGTTCCTGGCATGTAGGAAGCATTCGTGTAAGTAAGTAAATCTGTGTTCCCCTCCCCTTCCCACGTGACTTTGGAACCCCAGTTTCCTTCTCTAGAGAATAAAGGGGGTTGGACTAGGCAGTTTCCAAGATCCCTCCCAGGTTGGAAAGTCTATTCTCTGCATGGCTAGCAGAGGGGGACCTGGACAGCTTGCCAGTGGGCTCCCACATCCCTTCTTCCTTGCCCTTCTTTTTCCTGCCTCTTGCTTTAGAGATCCCCAGTGACCCCTTCCTACCCAACTAAGAAACTCCGGCCACCATTTTCATGTCTTTTCATTTCTTTGTCTGATTGCCATTTGGCAGGTTGCCTGAGGAGGGAGAGACTCAGTACCTCTCTGGCCAGTGGGTGCCCTTAGGGCCTAGTTCTGAGGCTCCAGAAAGGAGTCTGTTGGTTTTTGTGTGGCCCCTGGGGGCAGAGGAGGGGGCTGAATACTGTTGTCCTGGAGGGCCATTCTGGAATCCAGGTGGTAGGGCTGGCCAAACATCTGAGCATCGGGCCTGAGCCAGGCCCCCAGAGTCCCTTGCTGTTGGTCAGCACCTCCGGTGTGCCTGGGTGTGGAGAAGCAGCCTCAGAACAAACAAACAGAACAGCCTGACGAGGGGAAGCAATTACAGACCACCCGGCCTTGGCCACGGCTTGGGTGGAAGAAGGCGAGGAGGCCTAGGCAGTGGCCTGAGAAACATGGAGAGGAGAGGACACGGAGAAGGCTGCATAGAGCTGGCCGAGGCAGGGGGAGGAGGCCAAACTGGGGGTGGGGGAATAGACAGGGGGAGGGCTATGGAAAAAGTGAACTGGAGGAGGAGGAAGGATGTAGAGGAGGGTGCAGATGAGAAGGAGCAGGGCTGGACAGCAGAGCAGGTGAGGGGAGCTCCAGTTCGCCTCTGTCAGGCACACACTAACCTGTCCCAAGCTCATCTCCTTTGGAGCTTGGAGAATCTGTTGGGTTATTGAGTTATGAGCAGGAACACAGATGGCAAAGGCCAAAAGCTCCTTCAGTCATTGGGTTTCCTTCTCTGGAAAATGAAGGGGCTTTCAGCCTGACATTCTGAGATCTCTGTTCTAAGGTGCAATGTTCCCTCTCATTTACTGTCTTGAGATTCATTTGAGCCTCCATTTCCTCCTTTGTAAAATGAAGAATTTTGGCTGGATGACCTCTGAGCTTCCAGCTCCAAATCTGTGGGCCATAACGATGTGAGTCCAGAGATGTAGGTGTAGGAGACCGGAGCTGCTAAGGACTCCAAGGAAGGGGTGAAGGCCCTTAGGACGAGGCTGGTCCAGACTGGCCTGAAGCTTTGAGACCACATGAGGGAGGGCCTTCGTCAATCAGTGGAGCAGGCAGGAAGGGAGAGGTCAGGGAGGCTCTGTGAAGGGTAGCATACCTGGAGCAGACCAGGGAGCTGCTGCCAAGAGCCCCGGCCCAAGGCTCCTCTCCCCAGTCCTAGCGCTGTCCCTCAACAGCCTCATTTAGTCCTGAGCAGAGCTGTGGAGAGGGCAAGGCCTGGCTGGAGGTCCTAGGAGCTGAACCAGGCAGCCCAGCCGGGGCCCAGCCAGAGCCACTCTGGGATAAGAGCTCCCCCTTCTCCCCCCACCACTCTATAAACTCATCTGGTTCTGGGCTACTCTGTTTGTTTGCTTTTGCCTGCATTTCCTGATGAAAGTTCCTTTTACAAATTCCAACCTCATTTCCACTTAACTGGTGGGACAGAGGTTTTCCTCACCTGGTCTGAGGATAGAGCAGGGGCTTAGGAGCTGCCATTCCCCTCCCCCCAGAAGCCAGGCTAGAGAAGAAGCCCAGAGCATACTTGGAGAGAGGCCTGGCTCCTGCCATTTGAGGCTAGCTTAAAGAAACCAGGGATGTTTACACGAAAAAGAGAAGGCCTCAGAAGAATGGCTAGAGCTGACTTCAAGTATGTCAAGGATGCCATCTGGCAGAAGCAGGCATAGTGATGGGGGGGAGCTGAGAAGAGGCAGCCAGCAGGACAGACTGGGCTGCCTCAGGAAAGGGTGGCTTCTTTCTCATCACTGGTGGGCTTCAGACAAAAGCTAGAGGATGGGCATTCCCATTGGCTAGACCTGGGCATTCCTATTCAGATATCTTGGGGCTTATGGGCTAGTTTTCTTTCTTCAGGACCATGCTTTAACCCCAAATCACTCTGGCTCTCAATGATTGGCCAACAATAGGGCCCAGCCCAAGCCCTACGTGATCATTGTTTGGGCCCTGAGGGCTCAGAGTGAAGGCAAAGAGCAACTGTTTCTGTTTTGGCCAGAAACCCTGAGGCTCTCTCCCTCCCAGATGGATTTTTTTTTTTAACTGGGTAAAAGTGACTATTTTTTTTTTTTGCCTCATTTCTTACCTAGCCTTAATCATCCAATGGATGTTGCCTCAGTCAAACCTGGGAAAGAGCTTAGCTTAAAAAGGCCAATGTCTTTCATTGCATTGGGGCCATCTACACCATCCTGATCTGTATCTGGCCACTGGCCTCAAATGGCTGCAGAGGAGAAAGTGAGGATGGTGACTTTCCAGAGCCCTTCCTCACTTAAATCCAATTCACTTCAAGTTATGGCATCACCTTCCTGAAGTTCTGGTTGTCTTCAAGAATGAAGGACAAACAACAACAGCTTCAGAGAGGACTTCAAATTCTGAGGCCTCCTCCTTGAAGGCCAACAGAAAGGGGGGCACTGGACAACATCTTTGGGGTCTAGACTCAGAGGAGTGCATAGACAGGGGCCCAAAGCAGTGCTTGAAGTCAACATAGAGAAATGACAGGTGTCCATTATTCAGAGGCATCTTGCTTCTATGTCATGAACACATTCTTCTCAAAGAGTTGGCCAGTCCTGACCATGGTGAGCCTCAGTTTTCTCATCTATAAAATGGAGATGTGGGGACACCTATAGTGCCTCCCTCCCAGGGTCCTTGTAAATGTCCAATGGGATAATGTTCGGAAAGCATTTTTCAAATCTTGCAGAGCTCTAAGAGTGTCGGCTGATGTTGGAGATGTCATCGTTGCCCTTGTGTTTGTCATAGCCATGTTTGCTACTTGATGACCTAGGGACTGCTGTGCTCATTGAATAAATAAATCAGCCAGTTAAGGAGCTGATATTGGGAAGAGTGTCTGGACCTGACCAAAGTGTCCTAAGAGAGGAGTGATTCCTTATCGATTGGGAGGCTCTCCAGATGTTCCTGCTCATGGATGGCAATTGCATTGAGGCCCAGAACAGAAGCCACAAAGTCTAAGGGGCTGCCTGGTGACCAGGTTACGGCATGTGTAGGGATGGGTATCCCAATGAGTTGCTCCATTGGTATCTAGATTTGATCAAAACACGGCAGATGGACTGAGCCCTAAAGCAAAAAGAAGAGAACTGGCTGGCTGGCCGACATCTGGCCTTGGGGCACTGTGTGTGGTCTTCCATAATCCAAGCTTCTCCCATCTTTCTTGTACCCCCTTTCTCCAGGGATGCTCTATAGCTGTGAATCAGGGAGCTCCCCAAAAAGAGACAAATGGCAGGTAACAATGGAGGGCTAATTGGCTGCCAGGGATTATGTGTTACCAGAGATCACTGGATGACTCAGATGACAAAAGTAATATAAAGATCCTGGAAGCCATGACATAGTAAGAGACTTAGCAGAAGTGCTGAGTATAGTGTTTGGCACATAGCAAGGGCTTAATCAATGCTTAGTGATTATGACGAGGAAGGCGCCCAGCATACAGGGTAGATGCTCTGGGGTGGAGAGGTGGGGAGGTGTGTGTGTGTATGGAGGGGGTAGATTTCTAAGAGGATATAGAGTAGATGGGAGTATATGGCTTGGGATCTGTTCTGGTGGAAGGAGGATCCCCATTGAGGAGACACTGCTGGGGTAGAATGGACAGTGTTGGAGCTTCAAGTCTTGGCCCTACCTCTTATTAGCTTGTGACTCTGGGACTAGCATTTCATTGATCTCATCCTCAGCTTCTCCCTCTTCTATAAAATGGGAATAATAATGCTAGAGTTCCCCAATTCCTGGGCTGTAATGTGGTTTCCCAGCATGGTGGAAAGAGTTCAGGATTTGGAGTCTGACTCCAGATACATTTTTACAATTTTCAAATGCAAATCCTATGATCCAGCACTTTTGGGATTAATTTTTTAAAACCCTCAGAATTTAGCAAACACCAGCATTTCCGTCTCCCAAGTAAAGCAGAAAAGAACCTTGTCTCCAACAGGGTCACTTTCAAAGCTGGCCTGCCTGTCTGGGCTCCCTTCTGGCCTTCCTTCTGGTTCCCTCTCACTCCACTCCTCATTTCTTTCTCCTTCCTACCTTTTCCCTCACTGGAAAAAAAGAAAACCCTGGTCACAAATAGGCCTCAAGAAAAACCCAGTTCCTTCAGCAGTTCGATCTTAATATGTGCGGCGACTTTGCACACCCGCCCCGCCTCCCTTACCCCCCCCCCCCACCTCCCCTGCCCCCCCCCACCCGTGAGGGGATGGGCAGCCCTCACGGGCCACTGAGATGGTGCTACAGGGCATGGCTGGGAGGAAAGAGCCTGAGATCAGCATATTTAACATTTGGCAGCAATGAATACCTTCCTACTGTCCTCGGATCAGCTGAGCAGAGCGACCACCCAGAAGGGGCAGGTAACTTTCACTGGGGTTGGGGAAAATCTGGAGCAAGGATTAGGGGAGGAGAAGGCCTGGGAGGCAGATGTCTTGTAATGCTAAGCTCTTTCCAATTAGTATCTCTTTGGATCTCATGTATTGTCTGGCCCTGCTGCCTTCAGAGTCGGAAGGACTTCGAAGATCATATAGTCCGCCTCCTTCATTTTATAGGTGAGGAAATTGGAAGTAGGGGTGGGGGACTTGCCCCAGGTCACCCAGGTAGCAATTGGCAGATCTAGGATCTGAGCTCCGGTCCTAAGAGCCAGAGCCTCACTGCCTCTTTGGCAGCCCTTGGTGCTGGGGAGATGATCTCACTAACTGCTCCCCTCCCTTTCTCCTGCTCCTTCCTTCCCACTGGGGCTGGGGGCTGGGGGGTAGAGATGTGACTTAGGAGGCAGCAGGTTACCTGGGGATTGGGGGAGGAAAGGTTGGGAGTTGGGGAGCACCTTCATGTGCCTTCCTCTCCTCCTCTCGACCAGCTGTGTTTGCTCTGGTGAGAGCCAGGAATCTGTCTTTGGGGAGATGTCTCTGTCTGGGGCCCTGGGGCCCATTGGAAAATTGAATGTGATATTAAGTTAATTAAAACTGCCCTCTCTGTGTTAAACTTCTTGTCGAGTTGTAATCAAGAGCTGCTCTAGCCCTGGCTGGGAAGAAGGGAGGAAGGGAGGCTGCTTCAGGGCCTAGGACCCCCTGCTCTCAGTCGGAGCTCAGGTTGAGATTTATCCTACCAGCGCTCCCACTCCACTCAGGGCTCCCATTTGCCCATTCACAGGAGGCCAGGGAGCGGCTGTGGTTTGAGGCCACTGCATGGGCTGGGGCAGTGCTGTAGACTAGAGGGGCTGTCACCCGCCTGCCTGCCCCTTGGGGGCTGTACCTGGCGGAGCTTCAGCTTGCTCACAGAGTTCGCCCCCCCCTCCATCCCCCACTGGGGCTGCAGTCGAGAAATCCCATCCCACCCACCCCCGTCCCCCTCCTCCAAGGCCTCCTCGAGCCAGAAGGGAAGAAAGAGCAAGCACGTCTGGCCAAAGCTACAACCACCTTGGCCGTTTCCAGGGTTTTGCTACTCCCAAAGTGTAGAATGTCGGGTTCACGAGGCACTCTTTCTTTTCCTCCAGGACCCCCTTGGGGGGAAATCCCTGAGAGGTGAGTGTCATAGCGCACAGAGCCAGCACAGGGCAGCAGTCAGGAGGACCGGGGTATGAATCCTGCCCCCGTCTTAGAGGCGAGGTGGGTGACCCCAAGCAAAGTCCTTGACCTTTCTCAGCCAGGTTTTCTCATCTGGGAAATGTGGGTCCCTGCCTCCTCAGGGTGTTATGAGAACGAAGTAAGTTCAGGGGGTTTAAGCACCACTGCTATTACCCTGCCTCAGCTGCTTACTAACTGCCTGACCTTGGAGGGGTTTCCTAATCTGAAAAATACTGACAGTCCTACCACCTACCTCACAGGCTTCTTGTGAAAATCCAAGGAAATGGTAATGAGCAGCAGCCCAATAATCCCAACTTGGATTTCTATGGCACTTTCCCCATATCGTTTCATTTGATATGCAAATTGGGTGACATAGCTACAAGCTTTGTTGACATGAAACCTATAGAAATGTTAGACAAAGGGCATGGATGCTTCTGTGATTTCCTTTGCTGTGATTCCCAATGGCTTTTCAGAATGTATGGTTCGCCCAATCCATGTACAGTGCTCCCCTCCAGTGTTGACTACTGTCACCCTTTGTCATCTTTGCCAATTTGGTGGGTGTGAGATGAAACCTCAGAGTTGTTCTGATTTAAATTCCTCTTAATAGTCATGATTTTGAACAACTTTCATGTATGGTTGTTAATGGCTTGTAGTTCTTTTGAACATTCTTTGTTCATCTCTTTTGACCACTTATCCATTGGGGAATAGCACTAAATGCATAGATTTCTATTAGTTTAGATCAAATGAGATATTTTGAAAGTGTATAGTAGGCACTTAATATAATGCTTGTTCTTTCCTACCCCCTCCCTTACTTTCTTGTATATCTTATGAATAGCAGACTTGATGAGATTTGAAAAAAAAAAAAAGCTTTTCCTCCAATCAGCCACTTTTCTTCTTATCCAAGTTTTATTGATTCTGTTTGTGGCCTTTCAATAATTTCATATAACTGAAATGATCTAGTCTATTCTTTTGTTGCTAACCTCCATACCTTGTTCGTTTAAGAATTAGTCCCTCTATGTGAGGGAGGGAAGGAGGGAGGGAGGGAATTTGGAACTCAATTTTTTTTAAAGAATGTTCAACATTTTTACATGTAATTGAAAAAATATTAAATATGAACTAGTCTCTTAAAAGAGCCAACACGGTGACTCTCCCTTTATGATAGTTATGAAAGGTACCTAATGTGGTTTTCTTCTAGTGTGTGTGTGTGAGACATTTAATATTCAGGTTGTATCTCTGTTTAGAACTTATGGTGGTATATGGTATACTATGTTGACTTGAATCTAATTTCTGCCAATCTCCTTTCCTGTTTTCCCAGTAATTCTTTTCAAATAGGGAATTCTTTCCCAAGTAATATATGTCCTCATGTTTATTGACCACTGGATTATTGAGCTCAGTTGTGCCTGACTGTTTTTTAAAGTACTTTTATGATGTGCCCTCTGGGATGCCTATTCCACAAACAAATTTCCCTTAATCCTAAATCTTTTCCTCTCCCACTCTTTCCATCTACTAGCTATTACTGAAACCCAGCTTCTCCCTCTTCCACTCCCCACCCCTACCCATGACACTGCCTCCCAGGCTGCCCTTTCCAGTACTGGCTGTACCTTCACTCATTACTAGTGGAGAAGAAGGCAGTTGGAACATCTAACCACTCTGCTCCTCAGCCCACTCCCTTCCCATGACTTACTCTTCTCCTCCACCTCAGTTATACCCACAATGCACTGCTTCTATGTTCAGGGATTAGAAAATTGGTTCATCTAACCATAACTAACCCCTTGACTCCTCAATTCTCTCCCAGGCCATTTCCTTTGAACTAGCCACTCTCTTCTCTTTTCCATATCCTTTTTTTTTTTGCTTTTTGGAGGGGTGGCAAGGCAATTGGGGTTAAGTGACTTGCCCAAGGTCACATGGCTAGTTTTGTGTCTGAGGCTAGATTTGAACTCAGGTCCCCTGACTCCAGGGCTGGTGCTCTATTCACTGCACCACCTAGCCACCCCTCTTTTCCATATCTTGACCCCCTGGTGAACCAATTCAACTTTATACTGCCTTCCTCTATTGAGTCCCTAGTCTCCTTATCATTTTGACGATTACATCCTGCCAAGCCTCAGCCTTGGATCACTTCTACCATCTGCTGTCTTAGTTTTTACACAGGTGCTACTGAACAAAGAAAATGATGCAACCATTTGGACTGGATTCACCACAAATTTATGTCATACAACCTCAAGTGGGCCCTCACTGCTGCCAGGCAATCCTTCTATACCTTATTTATCAACTCACTCTCCACAGAGGCTCTTCTGAATACTTTCCTCCCATTCACCATGAGCTCCCACTTCTCCCTCATCTCCCTCATCTTCTCCTTCACCCCTGTCTCACATGAAGAGGTGGTCTTATTCCTGACCAAGGCCAACTCCTCTACTTATTCAAGGGATCGCCTTCCATGTTGTCTCCTCCAGCAGATTGCCCCTTCTACCATCCTCGATGTCTCTCTTCAATTTCTCCCTGTCTCCTGGTTTCTTCCCTACTGCCTATACACACATGCCTATGTCTCCCCCATCCTGAAAAACCCCTCACTTGATACTTCCATTCCTGTTAACTATCGTCCTAAGATCCTGTTGGCCCTAAAGTCTGTCTACACTCAGTGCCTCCAGTCTCTCTCCTCTCACTCCCTTAGGAACCTCTTATAATCTGACTTTTAGCAAAACTTCCTTATCCAAAGTGATTTCCTATTTACCTTGTATAAGGCCTGTTTGTATATATGTGTTTCTTTGTTGTCTTTCCCATTAGATTCTGAGCTCCTTGAGGACAGGGAGCATATTTCACCTCTTTTTGTAGCCTAAGTCCAAAGCAGTACCTGGCACACAGTAGGCATTTACTAGATGTTTATCTATTGATATAGTGTGATCTGAGGTCAGAAGTGATATTCTCCCTTCATTCCTACTTTTGTCATTCTTTTCTTAGAGTTTGAACATATTTTGTTTCATCAGATGAATTTTGCTCTTCCTTTGTCAAGCTTGATACAGAGATACAGAATGGTGTAGTGACGAGAGAGGCAGCCTCTGAGGCAGAAAGACTTGGGACAGAGTGCCACCTGTGACACATTTTGTTGGTCTGACTCTGGTTGGCAAGTTACAGAATCTCTCACTATTGTAGGCCAACTTTTTAAGCCTCTAAGCTGTAGAGAAGGTGACATTGGTAAAGGGAAGTTTTCCCATTAAGGAATTCCTTGTGCAATGAAATTCCATATCCAGTTTCTAGCCTATAAAGTAGAGGTGTCAAACAGACCCCTGCCACTGAATGAGACCCACAGTGCTTCCACTTCAAATGTCATTGGGAAATATTTAACAAAAGCCAATAAAAATACAATAAATATTACATTCAAAAACTGTCAATATGGTGCAGCTACTGTCAATATGGGGTCTTTGGGGGCCCTTATATCCATATTATTTCTATTTTAATTTGACACCACTGCTCTAACGTATCCCATTGGTAGTTTCGTTGGTG
This sequence comes from Pseudocheirus occidentalis, assembly GCA_028646575.1. Classification (NCBI taxonomy): domain Eukaryota; kingdom Metazoa; phylum Chordata; class Mammalia; order Diprotodontia; family Pseudocheiridae; genus Pseudocheirus; species Pseudocheirus occidentalis. The sequence continues at coordinate 1,124,733 of CM053602.1, read as the reverse complement.
TAGTACTAAATCTGTAAATCAATTTAGGTAACATTATTTCATGGTCCTATCCTGAGCACTGAATAGAGTTGTAGTCCTTTATGCATATTTTTTGATTTGTACTTTCCTTTCTATTAATTCTTTCTAGATGCTGTTATTGCCATATGGAAATTCTATTGATTTGTATGGGTTTATCATGCTACTTTATTGAAGTCAATTGCTTCAGTAGTTTCTTTGTTGATTCTCTAGAGTTTTCTAGATAAAGCAAATGGGGATAATTGTGTCTCTTCTTTTTTTCCCCTGTCTTATTGCTAACAATAATATTGCTTGAAGTATATTAAACAACAAAAGAAACTATATTGGTTGAGAACATTTTCAGTGTGTCCTCATTGTATGTAATTCGAGCTTTTGGTTTTATATATATATATATATATTTTTTTTTTAAATCGTTTTTTAAAAGGTGCTATGTAAGGCTCCATTTTTGTGGTAAGACATTGTGTCCATATTAAATATAAATCTCACTTAGAAGGGATAACACCTTAACTCATTATCATCTTCAGAATCAATTGACCATGTGAGTCTGTTCCCTAACCATACCCAGAGAGCCCAAGGCATAGGAGGGCCAAGTTGGGGGTGGGGGAGGAGAGAAGGATTTGGAAAATAGGTTGAGACTGAGAAAGGCAAGGCAGGATGGAGGCTGAGCAGTATGAAGAACCTGGGTAGACTTGGGCAGTAGGAACCTATAGAATCCCAAGGCTGGGAAAAACCTTAGAGGTCATTTTGGCCAGATCTAAACAGATGAGGAGGTTGGAGCAGATTGATGGTCTGATACAACCCAACAATTATTAGTACCTGTGGCAAAAGACACATTGACAAAAGGCTGCTGTAAATTTGGTCATGGTTTGAAATAAATGAGTCTTTTCTTGACCACAATAGTGCCTAGCTACATTTGAGAAATGGCCAAGCCTGTATGTGCCAGCTATTTCTTTGGTTCTCTCATGGTATGGCCACCGCTTTCTTGATTTGCATCTGGACTTCGGGACCTTTTGTTCAAACTCTGGGCTGGGGGCCCAGGGAAGCTCTGGCAGGGCTTCTGCCTCCAGTGCCCCCCTGCCTGTTCTGCCGAGCTTCACTCCCCATGATGACTGGCCAAAGTCACATCCACAAAGGCCTAGCCGTCTGGGAGCTCCCCTTGGACTCCTGTCCAGGGTTTGCTGGCTGCATAAACAAACACGGCCATGCTCATTTTTTTTGTTGTTGCTTTTTTTTGGGGGGGGGCAATTGGGGTTAAGTGACTTGCCCAAGGTCACACGGCTAGTGTGTGTGTGTGTGTGTGTGTGTGTGTGTGTGTGTGTGTGTGTTTGTTAAGTGTCTGAGGCCGGATTTGAACTCAGGTACTCCTGACTCCAGGGCTGGTGCTCTATTCACTGTACCACCTAGCCACTCCTGGTCATGCTCATTTTACAGTAAGTGTGACACGAACCAGCACGGTGTGGCTCTACCTGGTTGGAAGGCAGGCTTGATGAGCAAATGAGATGGTGGAAGGAAAGCCTCCTTTTCAGTCCTCCTCATTGTTTCTGGAGTTCTGCTGCACTGTTCTTGCCTCTACTGGGGACTGGGTGTCCAGAAACCTGGGTCTAATTCTTGCTCTTACACTTACAGATCAAGTGACCCTGGGCAAGTCCCTCAACTTCTCTGGGCTTGGCTGCCAGAGTTGACCTTGTCATCACTAATTTGCAAAGCTGACCAGAGGAGAGTTCCAGGCCTATGAGGGGGACTCCATAGGCTGAGGACTGCCCTGTTGCTAGTGTCATGGGCAGTTGGAGACTTCAGAATTTCACCTTGTGTCAGGCTAGTCTTTAGCTGGGGCCCACCCTGGGGCTTGGGGATGACACCTGGCTGATGGCCCATCCTGAATAGGTTGCTATCCCGGCCTTCAGACTGCTCAGAGCTCCCTATTCCACCTCCAGCCTGGGGTCTCAAAATTTCCTAGATTTCCTGCCCAGTAGCAGAGAAGCCATCAATCTGCAGAGGCTAAGACAGAGAGATCCTAGCAGATCCTGACTGGCTCGGCAGAGCCAGAGACCAGGAGCCAAGCTGGGCCTGGGGAGGAGAAGGTGGTGTTGCTACGTGAGGAATGTGAGGGGGGCTGGGGGAGCCGGTGCTGGTGGCTGGGGGCCTGTTTGGCTTCAAATCTGAGAATGTGGGAGCTGGACAGGGCCTTAAAGCAGAAACCAGAGCAGAGGAGCTGGGTGGGGCCCTCTGAGCTGGGATGGGCCTGAGAGGATTGGGCAGGGAACAGGCTGGCTCCCATTCCAGCTGGCTGTGGGGGTCTGGATGTGTGCGCCTGGGAGTAGACAGAAACTTTCTGGGGTTTCCCTGGCCATCCCCAGTGCCTGGAATGCACTCCCTTCTTAGCTCAGCCTCCTGGCTTTCCTGGCTCCCTTCACGATTCAGCTAAAGTCCCACCTCCCACCTTTCCTGATTCCCCTTATTTCTGTGCCCAAAGGGGAGGAGGCTGTCATGGGATAACAACCTCCATTCCCATAAGGCCATGGTGTTCACAATAACTCTGTGAGGCCAGGAAGAGTAGCATTGCCCTCTTGTTACTGTTTACAGTTGGGGAGACTGAGTCTGGCTGTGCCCAGAGGCACTTAGCTGGTGTCTCTCAGTTCAATGCTCTTGCCCCCTAGCCACCCCTGTTTACAAGTTCTGGACAGGCCTCAGCCAAGCTTTCTGCCTCAGCCTCTTTCTATGTGCTGAGGTGTGTGTGTGTGTCTATGTGTTTGTGTGTATCTGTGTGTATGTGTCTATATGTGTGTGTCTGTGTGTCTGTGCCTGTGTCTGTGTGTGTCTCTATGTGTGTGTGTGTGTGTGTGTGTCTGTGTGTCTCTATGTGTGTCTCTATGTGTGTGTGTCTGTGCCTGTGTGTGTGTCTCTATGTGTGTGTGTCTGTGCCTGTGTATGTATCTCTGTGTGTGTGTCTGTGTGTGTCTCTGTGTGTGTGTTTGTGTCTGTGTGTGTGTCTCTATGTGTGTGTCTGTGCCTCTGTGTGTGTCTCTGTGTGTGTGCCTGTGTATATATCTCTGTATGTGTCTCTGTGTGTGTGTGTGTGTGTGTGTGTGTGTGTGTGTGTGTGTTTGGGTGTTTGCTTGCTGCTCAGCTGTCAGGAGGCTCTGATTACAGGGCTGGCAGGGAAGTAAGGCTTCCAGAGCCTGAAGGTCATGGGAAGGACGCTTCAATTATTCCATGACATCCTTGGACTTCAGCAGACAGGACAATGGGAGACAATCCAGAGGGGCAAGGGTGGGGGGGGCTGGGGGGAGAAAGGAGTGAGGAGAAGAAGAGTTGGGAGAGAAGAGAAAGGAACTGGTGCCCAGCGGTTCGCTGTGTGTGTGTGTGTGTGTGTGTGTGTGTGTGTGTGGCAGAATTTGTGTGAAAGTGGGGGTGTGGAGGGGGATTGGAAGGGGGGGGATGAGAGCAGCTCTACCAAGGAACACAAGGGAATTCTAGCCAGTCCTTAGTCCTTGCCCCAAGATTCTTAAACAACAGAAGTGGGGGAGGGGCAGATGAGACCAGTAGCCGAAAGGGTCCAGTTCCAATTTGAAGGTGATTAAGCACCAGGGAGACCTCCATCCTTTGCCTTGGAGCAGGCTCTCCAGAGAAGGAGGGCACCCCTGGAAGGAGCAGCTGAGGATATCGCCTTGTGCAGTGGGCCTTAGGAGCTGTTGAGCCCAAAGGGCATGACCTAGGGTGGGAAGAGTAGATCTGAGCAATGGGGGATGGGATGGGGGAAGGCTAGATGGAGGTGTTGAGTCTACAGTGACCTAGAGCTGAGGCCTTGAGCCTGGGAAGCCTGAGAATGTGAGAGAAGGCAGGCAAGTTGGGGGGAAGCCTTCCTCTAGGTATCCTCAAACCTCCTATTTCTTCTGCCTCTCTACCTGGGTTACCCTAAAAGGAAAGGGGGTGTGATGGGGTGGCCGGGACCCTCTGAGCTGATTTCTGTCCCCTCAGCAATGTGGAGCCAGCGTAGTGGAGTAGAGGGTCACATAGGACAGCCACAAGTCCATTCTCTTCAGTTCTGCTGCCATGTAATCCTAGGCAAGTGAGTTATCAGTCTGGCTCTCAAGCTGTGCATCTGTGCAATGGGGTTACTAGGCTGGCCAGGAGGTTAAGAGGCCTCAAACCCCTGCTCCAGTGCCAGGGAAGGTTGGATGGGACCCTGGCAGCAGGCACCTCGGCAGTGCCATTGTCAGCCCTGCACAGCCCCCCAAGGCACCCTGGATTTCTGATCGATGATTACTCTCTGATTATTGCAGAGAATTTAAGCTGGAAGGCACCTTGGTGGTCACTTAGTGTGTCCTTCCCCTCCCCCTCCCTATCTGTTTGACAGAAGAGGAAACTGAGGCCTCCAGTGGGGAAGGTCAACTAGCTAATTAAGTTGGGGGGGGTCTTTGAATCCCACCAGGCTGCTATTGAAGGGCCTCTCCTATCAGCCCTTCCCTGTCCTGAGCCTCTGGAGCAGTGAGGAAGGGAGGGCAGGGATCACACAGGGACTCTCTTATCTCCAATAGCCCTACCCCAGCCTTAACCTGAGAATTCTTTCTTTCTAGGAAGGAGAGGGGTGACCAGAGCAAGCCCAAGGCTGGAACTTGGAAAGGTGTTAGGAGGAAGGAAGGAGGGACTGGCTCCCACCTGACAAATACCACCAGTTCCAAGGCCTTGAAATCGGGAGGTAGGGCAGCCAGGGCCAGTAACAGTGTGAAGCTCTGAGCTATGGGGGCCCTCCAGTGCTCAGAGCACAAAGGGCCTGGACCCAGGAAGGCTCTGAATTCAAATCCAGCCTCAGGCAATGGCTAGCCACATGATCTTGCCCCAGTCATTTCACTTTCTTCAGCTTTCCCCAGGGGTGTCGTGAGGTTCCAGTCCTACAATCTTAGTAGAGCCCTTTGACAGCCTTCAGGTGCCAGAGAAATGCTAACTTATTCTTAGCAGAGAGAAGTCCCTAGGTCTCCTGGGAGGCCACTGCCTGGGATCTAGGGGAGGTTGAGACTGGGAAGCTAGAGGGGGACCCCCAAGCCCAGGATTCTGGAGAAGTCTGAGCTCCTCATTCAATCATGCCTTCCTTCATTCATTCCCAAATCATCCAACTGCCCAGTCTACTGCTAGGAACCCTGCCCTGCCCTGGGCTCAGCTTCTCCAGAGGGGCAAGAGCCCTGTTCTGGCCTTGCGGGACATGGTCATTTCTGGCAGAGGCCACAGCAGCGATGAGGCTGGTCTGAGCCCTTCTGTGGTCCCACAGCGTCACCTGGCCTGGGCAAGGGAGGCCTAATGGAGGAGTCTGGGACTTGAACTAGGACTTGTAAGAATTGGGCTGAGAAGAGGCCAAGGGACCCAGAGGCTGGAACAAACCTGGTGGAGCCACAGAGCCAGGGGACAGAGAAGATAATGGTGCTCTCTCCCAAGAAACAGGGGAGTTGGAGGAGAATGTGGAGCCTGAGGCATAGGAATCCCATAGTGAGAGGGAGATGAGAGGCTGGGGCTCAGAGCTGGGCCAATGGGGATCTAGGAGCTAGGGCTGGGATGATGGGGATTTGGGGGTCAGGGTTGGGGTGATGTGAATCTGGGCAGATCAGGGCTGGAGCAGTGAGGATTTGGGGGGTCAAGGCTAGAGCAATGGGGATTTGGGAGGCAGAAGCCACAGGGTGGATAGGGAAGGCATGGGAGTGAATTTGAATTTCCTGTTTTCATGCCTAAGTAAACAGCCTGATAGCTCCAGGACACTTAAAATGTGGCCAAGAAAGGTGGCAGGGGTCCTCTCCTAGAGGACTACAGGCTAGGGGATCTCAGGAGGGCAGGCCTAACTCAATGGCACCCAGAGTTCTCTTACCTTCTCTTTCCCTGACTTCACTCTTCCCAAAAGTTGGGGCCCCACCAGTTCCAATCCCTTAGGCTGAGCTGTGAGAAGGGAGGCCTGGCCTGGCTGCCCCCTCCTCCCCTTCCCAAGGGCCCCTGCAGGAGCCTGGGTTCTGGCCCGAAACACAACACTTCCAGCTCCTTCCCAGCTCCGGATCTTTGCCAGGCCTGGGGATGACTCAGACCCTGCACAGGCCTTCTCTATGCAACTCCCCAGCCCTACTGAGCAGTCGATCCATTCTACAACTGGGATCCTTTAGGGGCTGAAGGGATCCCCAAGGTGTGGCCATACAGAGCCCCAAAGAGCTTAACCCAAAGTTAGTCCTGGTGGGGTCAGGAGTGGTCAAGTGGTGGGGGGGAAGAGAGGTGCAAGGGTACAAGGGACTGGGGGCCAGAGGCAGGGGGAAGCTGAGGGAAGAGGGATAGCTACTCCCACTCCAGTGGGTCAGAGGCAAAGGGACCTTGGAAAGATGGAGGAGGAGGTGGGGGGGGGGTGTAGAACTTGGGTGTCTTATGCCCACGGCTGTCAGATGGAATGCTTGGCCAGCTCTCCTTGAGTCCCCAACTCTGCCCATCTGTGCTCAGCTAGACCCACCCATTCCATCAGAGGTTTTAATGGGGACAAAGGTACCCCCGCCCCAACACGAAATTTCACATGCCCCTGGCTGTGGGGTCCTCCAGACCCCGCCCCAAGGTAGCCTGCTGAGTACACAGTCAAGAGCCCGGATCTCTCTGGGCCTGGGACATCTCCAGCTGAAAGAGAGGTGGAGAGAATTCTCCTCCCCCCCCCCCCACCATTCTGTCCTTCCTGGGACTTGAGTAAAAAACAAAGCTAAGTGAAGGGCAGAGGGTGGGGGGCAACTCCTTCCTGATGGGGGGGAGGGCAGTCCAGGAGGAGATAGGGAGGGGAAAGTGGAGGGCACCGTGGGCCGGAATGGAGAGCTGCCATTGGCCCACTGGGCCAGGACTCTCTCTTCTCTGGCCCTGCCTCCTGTTCCCTGGGCCCCTGAGCTCATCCTCCACTTCACCACAGAGGAACAGCATTCCCCTTTGTCCTGGAGGGGTGGGGCAGGGGACAGGCCAGCAACAAGCATTATAGAGAGGGAGGGACAAGTGAACAGAAGCTCAGTGGAAGAAACCTAGGGTCAGTCCTACTACATCCTTGGCTCTGGTAGCTCTCCTATGTGAGGAACAGCCCTGGGGCTCCTTCCTTCCCTGGATTCTTATGTAGGAGGATGGGGTTGAGCCAAGCTTATGGCACTAAAGAAATGGACGCTGTTGTTACCACCAGTAGCAGCATGACCATCACTACTACCACTACTACTACTACTACTGCTACTGCTGCTACTGCTGCTACTACTGCTACTACTACTACTACCACTACTACTACTACTGCTGCTGCTACTACTACTACTACCACTACTACTACTGCTACTACTGCTACCACTACTATTACTACCACTGCTGCTGCTACTACTACTACTGCTACTACTGCTACTACTACTACTACTACTACTACTGCTAACAACACCACTACCACCCCTTCTGAAAGGAAGCAGAACTGGTGGATAGAGAAAGCAGGCCTTAGATTCAGGAAGACTTGAGTTCAAAGTCCTGCCTTTGGTACACTGGTTGAGTCCCAAAGTCTCAGGCAACTTTCTAAGACCATTGCCATAGAGCAGATATTCACCTGCATCAGTGGGCAGAGATTCACACTGGGAGTACAGAGTCAATGAAATCACAGACAGTGAAGTTAAAATGCCCCCTCTTGTGAGAGAGACAAGGGTGAGCCCATGACCCCTCAGTGGGCACACAGGGGGCAGGCAAAGCACCCACCAGGCCCCATGGAGTGATCAGCCAGCACTGCTGTGGCCTGAAAGGTTTACCCAGAGATCCATGGGATATGGCAGGAGATTAGTTAGTGGTGACCATCCTAGGCTTCCCAGCTCAAGAGAGAGGAGGAAGAGGAGGAGGAGGAGGAGGGAGAGAAACAGAGAGAGAGAGGGAGGGAGAGAGGGAGAATGTGTGTGTGTGTACGTGCATGTGACAGAGATAGAAAGAAAGAATGGAAATG
>CM053602.1:1101764-1111764 GCA_028646575.1 Pseudocheirus occidentalis | reverse complement strand
TAGATGATAATTATTAGCCTCCAAGCCATCAGTACATTGATGCCACAGTCCCTAGCCATCTCCACCAGAATCATGCTATTATTTTCATGATCACCAATAGAAACTTATTGACTAAATCCCTGGAAACTGGGGTTAGGGTCAGTGCTGTGGCCCCTGCCCTCATAGGCTTCCAGGCCACTCCCCAGGAGAGAGAACAGAGAAAAAAGACTTACGTGGAATAGTGCTCACTCATGCTTTAAGGAAGGCAGCCCAATCTCTGATGCTGAGTGCCCCTTTCGGTACAACCACTCTGCATTGGCAGATGGAAAGAGCAGCTGCGGGGAAGGTGACCCAGGCCACCCACTCAAAGCAGAAGCTGCAGGATGGGGCAATGAAACACTGGAGATCAGGGATGACTCCCCAGGATGATCAGGGATCTGGGGAACAGGCCAGAAAACAGAGGAAAGAAAAAGGAGAGCCAAGGGAGTCAATTGGCAGCTGGGGTGGGGAGGTAAGGGGTAGAGGAGGAGAAGGGGGCTGGTTAGCTCCCTGGCTGCTGCTCTGCCTTCCTTCCTGACCTTCGGTTTCCTACCCTGGGATCCAGCCAGAGGCCAGTCCTATCCCTTCCTTCCCCCACCGCAGGTGCCCCTGACTCACCATCCCCTGACTTGAACAATCTTCATTGCATTATAGAGCAGACACTTTCCTCTGGGTCACCGTGTGCATGTGTTTGTGGCATGAAGGGGCGCTTGCAGTGGTTTCCAAAGACAGAGGAGAGACAACTTCCTTAGGTGCCCTCTGACTGTGGTCTGCCCTTCTTCCTTTTATGCCCATTTGGGATGATCAGAATGGGTTGGGGTCTGTTCTTCCACCTCCTCCTGGGGGTGCCCATTTCTGCCAGTGACCAGGAACTCTGACCCTGTTTTCTGGACACCTCTCACCTCCAATGCTCCAGAGTACTAATCCTGCAGTCCTCACTCCCTCACCAGCTTAGAGATCCCTCTGTCAGGAGCTAAATTGACCTTTGCTCAATTTCAACCCATGAATCATCCTGGTTAGTGAGGGATAGGCCCATGATCTTACCAGTTCTGGCCCCAGAAAGTAGGCAGAGCCTCACCCCTCCCCATCGGGCCTTGGCTCGAGCCCTCCAATTCTTCGCCCCCCCTTACTAACCCCTTACAGCCTTTCCTCTTGATTCCTCCATCCCAGACTTAACCCCTTCAGCCTCTCCCATCAGGCAGGGTTCCCAGACCTTTCACATCACACACCAAAAAAAAGCGCGACCCAGTTCAATGCAGTTGACTTCAGCCAAGTCCTGAGCTCTGCTGAGGACACAGAACTAAAAGATGAGCTAGCCTTTGTCCTCGAGGAGGTCCAGTCAGGGAGCTATGGTAGCAGGAAAGAACACCAGTCTGGGGGCCTCTGCAGCCCTGGGTGCTGTCCAGTGCCATCTTTTCCGGATTTTCCCTGACCCTGTTACTAGCTGGCTGCCTACTCCTTTCTCAGTCCCCCTGGCCAGAGTCTCATCTGGGCTACACCTGCTGACCATGGGCGGCCCCCAAAGCTCTGTCCTGGACCCTTTGCTCTTCTCCTTTGGTGCTCTCCCCCTGAGTGACTCACCAGCTCCCATGGACTCACTGAGCATCAGTCACAGGGAATTCCCAGCTCTCCATAGTCAGCCCCAGTGTCATTCTCCTCAGCTGCATGTTCCCAGTAGCCATGTGGACATCTCAGACAGGATGTGTCAGACACATTTCAGACTCACCTCGTCCAAGCCGGAATCCTCTTCACCTCTGACCTCAGAAGCTGACTAGCTGTGTGACCCTGGCCAAATCTCTTTGCCACTATCTGCCTCAGTCTCCTTGGGGATAATAATAACAAGGTAATCACAAGACTCAAATGAGATAATGATTGTAAAGTACTTAGCACAGTGCCTGACACATAGGAGTCACTTGCTCCATTGAAGTATGTTTGAATCTCTTACTTATACTGGCAACCCTGGACCAATTGATTTCTGGTTGGACTGAGCAATGTTTAAAGCTCTTGAACATCTAACATAACGGGGACACTTGGGAAGAGACATGTGGGCAAGATGGCATGAGAAAGTGTCAGGAGGGAGCAACACTTCCCCAGGGGCTGCGTGGGCAGGCTGGGAAGGAAGAGATGGGGAGGGAGCATGGTTCAGGCATAAGTAAGCCACCATTTGAATGAATGCTTGGAAAACTAAATGGGAGAAACATCTCGGTGCAGTTGCTCACCACTGCTGGCCCAGGGGAGCCCAGGACCTGCCACACACACGCAAGCGCCAGGCATTCCGAGATGATCGCTCATTGGTAGTCTGAATGAGCCTTCTAGCCTCCCTGGCCTATTCTTTGGATGCATTAGGCTGGCAGAGACCTTCCAAAGTCATCCTGCCTCCCCCCACCGGGCTCAGAAAAACAGACAGACACCTCTTCTGTTACTCCTGAGCTCTGCAGGGTGACATCACCACCCCACCTTCACTTTCCTATGCTGGTGTCTCCTGTTTTCAGGGAGGGCATCTTCTGCCTGCCAGCAGCACCATAGATGGCCCAGGCCAACTTTCCCTCAGGCTTTTCTCAGATGAGGCTCTCCAAGAGCAGCAATGAAGTCAGGGCTCTTCACCTCCCCTTCCTCTTGCCCTGGGCAGCTGCACTCCAAGCAGGCTGCAGATCCTCAGGTCCAGTGCAAATTAGGCTGATGTAGACCTAGACTTGGTGGAACGGCCTGGGGCCATTTGTCTTAACTTTGCCTATGGGGGTGTTGAGGTGGGACCCAGCTGTGGAGATTTATGGCTGGAGCTGCTGAGCCCCCAGGGACCCTCCATATTGGCTGATTTTACCTGTGTTGACCTCCCCAGACTGATTTTTACTCTCTTGGGGATTGCTTTTACTAGGGCCTGTGTTTTTGTTAAATAAATTATTCATCTGAACTCTTAGACCAACTCTGGATCACCCACTGCAGCAGGTGTGGACCATGGCCAGGACAAGATGACAACATGTGGGTTGGATGGGAACATCCTCCAGTGGACTGGGAGCTGCTTGAATGGCCACACTGGAAGACTGAGATTCCTGTTGTCCTAGACAGAAGTCTCCAGTGGCATTTCATGGGCTCTAAGCTCAGCCCTGTTTTGCCCAATACTTTTAGGAATGATTTCAATAAAGGCATAGATGGCATCTCAAATCTTTTGGTGGCCAGAGGTTGGGAAAGACCTAGCAAAGCTCTTAGAAGGCAGAGTCTGAATCAGAACAAATGGGCACAATGGACTGAATTGGCATATGGAGACTGCTACATTGTACGACATTAAGTCTTCACTTATTCTACAGAAGTTGGTTGCCCAAGTCCAGAATGACTGTGGCTCAACAGTAGTCCTTAGAGAAAATCCCCTGCTGCTGCCCTACCCAGCTCCCTCAAGGGAGGATTAAGTTCAGCTCTGGGTACCATGTTGGAATCGAGATATTGACAAATTGGAATAGGGAAGAGGAAAGGTGAAGGGGCCTAGAAAAGCTGGTGAATGAGGATCTCTAGCATGATGGCCCAGGAACCTGGACTGGGCCTTGGGCTGTTATTAATATTCATGATTTGGGAAAGGTCATCAAAAGTTCTGAGACCATACAGCTGGGAGGGAGGGACCACTGTCAACACACTGAGTGACAGAATTAGCATCTCAAATGACCTGTTCAGCCAAGGATGATGGGCCACATTGAATAAGCTAAAACTTCTCCGAGATCCACATAGAGTAGAATACTAGTTGAAGCAATCACCTTTCCAGGGAGATGAGGCTGGCCTGCCATCTTCAGGCAAATGTTGTGGTGGGGGTTAGTGTTCAGGTAGGGCCTGGGGTGGATGCTGACCCCTGAGACCCCTGCCCACAGACTTGAGTTTGTGAAATATTTGGAGGGAATTGGATTTGCTCTGCTTGGCCCTTGGAAAGCCGCACACCTGGCAGCTAAGGACCAAGGTGTTCTGAGGACTAGAGGAGAATGCCTGACTGAGTTGGGCCACCATGCTTGGTGTGGGCCATCCTGGGGCTGGGATTTGTGGGCAGAGCAATGAGAAGGCTGGTCTGACTGGGGCTTTGTCTCAGGGTGCCAGCATCCACAGAAACACTTCCTGTTGTGGTGGGCCTGTAGCCAGCCCAGTCCTGGTACAGCTCCAACCCTCCTTTAGGGCACCAAGATTCCTAGTTAATGTCCTGCTTCTGGGAACATTGGACTGGGACCCTCAGGGAAGACATAATCTCGTTCCTCTCTTGGGGCATTTTAGGGGTGGGAAGAGGGACCAGAAAGCAGGTGGGAAGAAAGAGCTAGACGAGAAGGTAGGACGCTGGCAATGGAGGCTGCCAAGAGAAACTGGAGATTAAAGGAAGAGCCAGAGCTCAAATCTGAGAGCCTAGAAGAGCATGCTGGACTGGATGGGGCCAGGCTCAGACTGGGTCGAGACTTCAATGCTACTTCAATGCTTCGCTCTCTCCATTTGGAAAATGAGAGGGTTGGGTCAGAGGGTCTCTCGTACCTAATATATGTTAGCTCAAATTTTTCTGTATTCTAAGACATCTCTTAGTTCTAAATTTCTCAGGTCCCTTCCAGTTGTAAGGTTCTCTGTTCTCGTATTCCCTCCAACTAGTGGTGTGCTAGTAAATGGTTAACAACCCCCCCTCCTCCCATGTGCCCAAGACACCCTTGGAGGGTTCATCTACATGATTTACATTTTCTCCAACACTTTCTGAAACATAGACAATACACAAAACAATCAACTCAGTTCTGAGTTCTGGGGGTTGCCCATTTCTGAGGTGTGAATGCTCATATTGAACATTTAACAGTTGGCTCTGAAGCCCAGTAGGACCTACCTTCTGGATGCCAGGCTTCCAACTCAGGCTGCTTTCTGAGGTCCTTTCCAGCTTTGAGATCTGATTTTCTGAGATCTCTTGTATCCCCAAAGTTCTATGTTCTAAGTTCCCTTACACCTCTGACAATCTTTGTTCTAAATTAACCCCATCCATGATCATCTCTGTTTTGAGGTCTCTGTCACATTTTCTGTTCCAAGGGCCTTCCCAACTAGTTCTGGGGTCCCTTTGGGCCCTGCCATTTCACAGACATGGGAAAATAGGGAAGGTAGGGAGGGCAGTTCAGAGTCAGTCCCTACCCAGGAGCCTGTCAGAGAGAGACAGACAGAGACAGAGAGACAGAGACAGACAGAGACAGAAAGACAGACAGAGACAGAGAGACAGAGAGAGAAAGAGGGATGGAGGGAAAGAGAGAGACAGAGCTCGAGTCTGCGCCTCCAAGCAGAAGCTCCGCCCAGGGACTTATTTATAAATGTCAGTTATTATTAGAAACATATCAATTGGAGGGTTAATAGCTACTGCGTGTGTCAGCTCTGTATCTGGTCTTGAGCTGCCAAACCCCGATCAATATGTTTTTAATAACCATCTGGCATCTCATTAGCATAGAGCCTGCTTGCTTGGTTGGTTGGGGGGTGCTGCCCTCCCAGTTCACCTTTCCCCAGCAGGCTAGAGCATAGCTCGTGCCTGAGCAGTGAGGCTCTGGTCAATGTGTTTCTAATCAGTAATTAGTCTTTAATTAACGGGGCAGAAAAATGATTGTTTTCCCGTCTGCATGGTGATGTGGGCGGGGGAGCCAGCAGGAACGGCCATCTGGGGAGTGTTATGGCTGAGCTTGGAGAGGAGAGATGAAGAAAGAAACAAGACACCCCAAGTCAGATCCCCCAGCAACCAACTTTGAGCTCATCTTCCATTGGGCTCACCTACTGTCCCAGGGTACTCATACCACCTAACCCCTAGCTTGTGGGGCCAGGGTTCCCCTCCTTCATCCTCCCCTCCTCCCTTTCTCCCTGTTTCCCTCCTCCCTCCTCCCCTTCTCTCACCTTTCCTCCTCTCCCCTCCTCCCTGCTCTCCCCCTCCTTTCCCCTCTCCTTTACTATCCTTCCTTCTCCCTTTTCCTTCCCCAGGAGCTGGCCTCTGGAGACTCCCATTTCTCAGGGAACCAATCTAACCCAACCCAACACAAGCACGTCTCTGCAGAGCACTGTGCTGGGCATCAGGACCACATTTAGCTAAGATGAAGGGTCTGCAGCTAGGGAGCTTCCAGTCTAGTGGGGAATGCTGCCTAGACAGGGAGCCGCCATGTCCAGGTTCTGGGGGGGGGGGTCTGCTCGCTGAGGCGGGAGAGGGGAAGAGATCTGGGAAGGTTCGCCCTGGGCTGCTGAAGGACTTCAAAGTACAGAGAATGAGTTTAAAGTTAGCAAGGCAAGTGTCTGAGGCATCAGGAGCCTGTGGTGAGAAAGGGAGTAGTCTGGTTGGAGAAGACGGGGAGGTAGAAGTCAGGTGCTAAGAGGCAAGCAGAGAGAGCTTCCTTGCCTCCAAATGCCAAGAATGCAAAGAAGTTGGAACGTGACTTGGTGTGTGAGAGGGAGCCAGGGACAGTTTGGGAGCAGAAACGGGACCTGAGAATGTGTCTGTAAGGAGACAATGTGGCAGAAGTCTGAAGGATGGATTGGAGGGGAAGAGAGAGGAAGCTGGAATCGCTGTCAGGAGTCTTGGGGCATCGGTCCAAGCAGGTGGCACTGAAGGCTTGCCCTGGTGTGGCAACAGCAGAGCAGGCACAGACAACCGCGATATTACAGAGGTCAAATCCCCAGGATCTGGGTGGCCAGAGCATAGGACATCAGAGCAGGAGAGAGCATGGTGGCCCAAGATGGGCAGGGCAGACTTCCAAACAGTGCTGTTTGAGGGAGACCTTGGAGGATGAAAGACTTGCCTAGGCAGAGAAGAGAAGGAAGGCCTGCCAGGAAGAATCCCTGGGAGACAAAGAGAGAAACCTGCCTGTCTCCCCTAAGGCAGGGGCATTGCTGCTGTGGAGGCATATTAAAAACCTCCTTTTAAGTAAAATGGAAAAGATTAAGGCATAATGCTTTCTCGAGCTTCAGCCTCTGATTCTAGATTTCTTTTTTCTTTAACAAGGTGGGAAGAACAAAGGCCCAGGCCTTTATTAGTGAGCTGGATTAAGGAGGCTAGCCAACCTCAACTCTTAACTAGCTAAGTTCTTTGCCCCATGCAGTGAGTGTCCACTTGGTACTGTGACCTGCCTAAGCGCAGTGTCTTCCTTGGCATTCCAGGTTAAGCTCACAGGAAGGAACACTTCTCACTCCATTCTTGAGGGGAATGGTCCAGAAGGAGAGGAGGGTGACTATTACTCAATTGTTATTCTAGGATTGTTAGCCCCCAAACTGGATTGTAGCAGCTTTTACTCTCCTCATTCAAGAGTCCAACAAATAGTACCTCAAATTTTTTGAGGGTAGAGAGTCCTGTTGGAGGTCATAAGCCAGTTGGGATGTCTCCTCCCCCTCCCCACCCTCCTCACATACATTGCATGCTCATGCACACACATATTCCTGCATGCATGAGTACATGTGTGCACACACACACCAGAAAGACACAGAGAGCCTGAGAGAGGAGTCCCAGAAGTCAAAGGCATTTTTCTATCACCTTTCTATACCTTCATAAGGGATGATGTGAATAGGGGGTCTGCAGCAGTGAGGAGACAGAGCCGACTCTCAGACTCAGGCATTCTATGTGCAGGAGGGACCCTGGGCTTTAGATTCCAGTGAACAAGAGTGTTTTCTGGGAGGGCCAGTATTAGAAGGGATCATCTGCTGTGAACTCTGGAGGTGAACTGACTGCCAACTCTGGAAGCCAACTCAGCCCATGACTCCCCAGACTCCTCCTCCCTCACCCTGGCTCCTTATCTCCACATTGGTGAATTCTTCCTGAACCTCCATCTGAGGAGATACCCATCCCAGTCATGCTTTCTTCAAATTTGACTAACCCTTGGACAATTTCTCTACCTCTTCCATCCCCTCCCCCCACCTTTTATGCATTGTCTTCCTCTGAGGGTGAGGACCCTCATATACTCTCTCTCTCTCTCTCTCTCTCTCTCTCTCTCTCTCTCTCTCTCCCCCTCTCTCACCCCCTTTGTCTCTTTCTCTTTCTCTTCTCTCTCTATCTTCTCTTTCTTCCCCCCTTTCTTTCTCTGTCTCTGTCTCTGTCTGTCTGTCTCTGTCTCTCTCTCACCCCCTTTGTTTTTTTCTCTCTTTATCTTCTCTCTCTCTTCCCCCTTTCTTTCTCTGTCTGTCTTTTTCCCTCTTCCTCTTCCCTTTCCCAGCATCTGTAACTCTAGCACAGTGTTTAGCAATAGTGCTTAATAAGTGTGCTATCATCTATCTTTCTCTTTGGAATGATAGGAAAATCTTTAGCTGTATATTAGTTGTAACCCCTTAGCAACTTTGGGCAGAATGAGCAGAGATCCCTGGTTAGTTGCCTGGTAACTGGCAAGAGTCCTTCAAGAGAAATTAGGCTCAAAGAAAGCCCATCCTAGGACAATATGAGAACTTCCAGATGTGATTGTTGAGCAACTGTCAAGGATCCTGGGAAAATCATGGAGAATGGGAGTGGTGGTATGGGGCTGGAGAGGGACAAATGACCCAACTTTTCAAAGTGTTGAGAAGGTACTTTCCAAACTATGTGCCACTGAACTGGAACATACTGAAGGGATGGTCTGTTAGCATTTAGAAAGGGAAACAATGATCATTGAGAGGTAGCCGATGTTCATTAAGACTAGCTCAGTTAAATTAACCATTTTTAAAAGAGCTTGGCTATTACACTTGTTATATGGAGGGGTGACACAGACAGAATATGGCGAGACTCCAACAAGGCATTGGACAATGTCTTGTATGCTGTCTTACGGACAAGAAAGAAAGATGTTGGCTAGATGACAGTCCTGTTAGGTGGCTTTGGAACTGGCTGAAGAGCCAGACCAAAGAATGTTGGTTAACAAATTGGTGTCAGCATTGAGGGATCTTATTAATGCCTCATTAATCTGTTCTCATTTCTATTCTGTTCAATCATTTTATCAATAACTTGAGAATATACATGGCATATTCATCCAAGTTGCAACTGCCATAAAGTCAGTCAGTCACTATGTTAAGTCCTGAGGATACAAAGAAAGGCAAAAACAGTCCCTGCTCCCTAGGTATTTATATTCTAACAGGGAAGAACCTGTCTGCAGGTGGTTTTGTATGTGTCCCTTTAGGTAAGACTTTAAATGAAGTCAGGGAATTGAGGAAACAGAGATAAGAAGAGAAAGCATTGGGGGGTTGAAGAGGCAGAGCGAGGAGGGACAGTCAGTGACAATACTCCGAGCTGGGAGATGGAGGACCTTGTGAGAAGAACAGCCAGGAGACCAGTGTCACTGGATGGAAGAATCTTGGAGGAGAACTAGAAAGGGTTGGAATGGTAGGAAGGGACCAAACCAACAATTCCATGTTTGACCCTGTAGGTAATAGGGAGTCACTGGAACTCAATAAGTAAGGGTGGGGGAGGGGCGATAGGCTGTGCCGAAGTTAGACCTCCACTTTTGGAAAATCACTGGAGCAGCTGAGAGGAGGAGGTGAGAGTGAAGAGAGATTTGAATCAGGAAGATCAATTAGAAAACCACTGGAATAATCCAGGCAAGAACTGATAAAGGCCTGAACCAGGCTGACAGCTGTCTTCACAGAGAGAAAGGACCACATATAAGAAATGTGAAGGCAGAAACGAGTGTTTGGCAACAGATTGGATGTGGAGGGTGAATTCAAGTGAGGAATAAAGGGTGACACTGAGGTTGTAGGTCTGGGGGACTGGGGAGAGGGTGGTGCCCTCAAGACTTAAAGGGAAATTTGGAAAGGATACAGGTTTTGTGATAAAATATAATAAGCTCTTTTGGATATATTGAATTTGAGATTTCTATGTGACATTCCATTTGAGATAAAGGTCAAGAGAGAGAGATTAGGGCTGAACATACTGACTTGCCAATCCAAGGCATAAAGAGACTGATTGAACCCATGAGCACTGATGAGATTATCAAGTGAGATAACCCAGAGATAAACAAGGAGGGGACCAAGGACAGAGCCTTGGCTGATGGAAGAGTTAGTGGGCATGACCTAG
>CM053602.1:1089264-1096764 GCA_028646575.1 Pseudocheirus occidentalis | reverse complement strand
AAGCTAAATACTCACATTCAACAAAAGCATTCCCAACTACCAGACTTCATGTCAACAGATTAGAATGCTTCTCCCAGTGGGAACAATTCATTGCTAACTTGGAGGGAAAGCTGAGCCAACCCTGAGCTTGCAATTGTGGAGAAGAAAAGGAGCGGACAGCTTTCAGAGATTTAGTGCATAGCACTATATTTGCTCATCTGGGCCAGAACACTCATAAACATCAAGATTGGTTTGATGATCACAGACACATCATATGTGTGATGACCACCTTTGATAAACTGGATTCTTCTCAGCAACTCACAGGTATAAGACAACTCTACAAGTCTCAGGATGGAAGGAGATTCTACATTCAGAAAAAGATCTAGAAAGAACAGAGTTTAAATGCAGACTGAAGCAATCTACATGCTCTCTTTCTTTTCCATGTTTGGTTTTGTTTCTTTTCCCCATTGTTCACTCCATTGGTTACCACCCTTCTATACAACCAGACTAATGCCCAATGTGAAAGTATTTGCAGATCCTGTACTTGATTGCAAGCCGTCACGGAGGGGGGAGGGAAGGGAGGGGAGAAAATTTGAAACTCAAGGGATTGTGGAACTGAATCTTGTGAACTAAAAGTAAATAAACAAGTCAATTAAAATTTTTTTTTAAAAAAAGATTGGTTTGATGAAAATGATGGGGAAATTCAGAAGCTGCTAAATGAAAAATGAGAACTCCACAGGGTTTACCAGCAGGATAGTTCATCTGTCTCTAAGAAGTAAGAGTTTAACTCCACCAAAAGCAAAGTGCAAGTGAAGCTTCAAGAGATGCAGGGTTCTTGGATCAGGAAGAAGGCAGATGAAATTCGGTTTTACTCTGAGAGTAACCATCCAAAGTACTTCTACGGTGCCCGAAGGCTATTTATGGCCCAAAGGCCTAGGGTGCATCTCAGCTACTCCACACTGATGGAGCCACATTGATTAGCAGTAAGAATATAATCTTGGAGAGGTGGGTTGAATACTTCCATTGTATTCTCAATAGACTGTCATCAGTCAATGCTGAAGCCATTGACCATTTACCTCAGGTTGAAGTCAATCCCTCTCTAGCTGAAGTTCTAACTGAAGAAGAGGTTCTGAATGCCATTAGGATCCTCTCCTGTGGCAAAACACCTGGCACTGATTCTATTCCAGCTGAGATTTGCAAGGCAGGGGATCCATTGCTCATAAAAAACTGACTGAAATTTTCCATGTTACATGGCAAGAGAAAGTTATGCCCCAGGAATTCAAGGATACCACCATTGTCCATCTCTATAGAGATAAAGGAAATAGATTGTCCTGCGACAATCACAGGGTGAGGGGTGTGTCTCTCTCTTAGTCATTGCTGGCAAGATTCTTGCCAGAGTCCTCCTTGATAGGCTGATCCTTGGGGCAGCTAGGTGGCACAGTGAGCAGAGCACCGGCCCTGGAGTCAGGAGGATCCCAGTTCAAATCCGGCCTCAGACACTTAACAATTACTAGCCATGTGACCTTGGGCAAATCACTTAACTCCAACTGCCCTGCCCTCCCCCCTCCAAAAAGTAAAAAAAAAATAGGCTGGTCCTTCACCTGGAAGACAGTCATCTACCTGAGAGCCAGAGTGGCTTCAGAAAACACTGAGAAACGGTAGATGTGGTGTTTGCTGCCTACAACTACCTGTCAATGTCTACAAGGAAACCCTTAGTCAAGTTCCACATGGTGTGGTCTAGACAGTGGGCACACACCATGGGAGATTGGAGGAGGCAAGAATGAGGACTGGGGAGAAGATACTCAAGGGTGAACTTTCCTGTTGGTAGGAGGTGGAAACCTACCTGGGACCCCTGAGCCTCTTCTCTCCTCTGCTGAAGTGTGGCCCACTTTCCTCCCCAGCCCCAGGTGGTGCAGGGAATGAGAGGGGGAGAGTAATCGTCTTAATTAATTGAGCTCATTAAGATCCCAGCTGGTAGAGAGCCGACTTTCCTGGCAAACAAAGCAGCAAAAGTCACCCTTAGGGTGAGGGAACTGGTCAGCAGTGACCCTAGGAGGAAGGAGGGGGTGGGATGGAGTCTTCCCCAAGGTCTGCTTAGTCTCTCCTCTTCACCAAAGGCCCCCTCCTTCTCTGGGCTAACCTGGGCTCCCTGGCTGCTGCCCATTTGGGGGTTCTGCCTGAAGCTCCCGTATGTCTCTCTCCCCTGCCTCCACTCCCAGCCCCCATCTGCTCCCCAGCTTCAGCATTGCTCCCCTTGGCAGCAGCTGCCTGTGTGCCAGACTTGGGCCCAACCATTTGCCATCTGGCTGGCAGTCTTTCCTTTCATGACAGAGCCATCCTCCTAGCCAGCTTTGCCTGCTGCTCCTTCTCTGCCTGCATAGGGATTTGGGAAGGACTGACTTTGATGGGAGAGGGGGCAGTGGAGAGAGAGCTCTGGAGGTCCACAGAGGGAGGATGGAGGCTGCAAGGCCATCTCTGCTATTTCCTCTTTGACTGTGAATGAGCCAAATGAGTTACTCAGATTCTTTGAGCTTCAGTGAAATGAAAGGTTGGCTTCCACAACTTCCCAAAGCCCTCCAACGCTAACTACTAGGGTGCCACCGCAGCTTCCAGGAGCCTCTACTCTGCCCCCCCAATGCCTTAGCAGTGTGCCCAAGGGGCCCAAGGGCCATTTCAGTGGCCCTTCCCACACCGAGGGAGGGAAGTCACCACACACAGTCCCCATTCCTCCTGGACCTGGCTTCTTTGGATGCAGATGGTTTGGGGGAGCACTGGACCAAGCTCTTCAGAGTGCCATTCTAGCCTTGGGGTTCTTCCCCTCGAGACCTGTGGTCTGAGCTCCCCACCCCCGTCCTGGTAACTACTGACACTATTTTGTCTCCACTGAACTGCTGGAACATGCTGGGAGTCAGCAGAGGCAAGAAAGGCTTGAATTTGTCCTTCGGGAGGACTCAGAAATCCTGAGAAGCGAGTAGACTTTGGAGGCCTGCCCTGAATGGGATAAACCTCAGGGCAGCCTTCGACCAAAGCTGGAGAGGAACCTAAGATGACCACGACCTTGAATTGGACAACTGAGAAACCCAGAAGTAGTGAAAGGGAGAGCAGTGTGAGGGGTGAGGTGCCTGCAGATTGGGTGGCACCCTAGATTGGATTGAGGCGTTTAGGAGAAGTAGACAATACGATGAGGGGTGGAGAGAGAAGTTCAGCCCCATCTAAAGGAGCTTCCAGAAACCAGAAGCTTGGGGAATGAAGGGACAAAGAATAGAGAAGAGACAACTTGCAAGCTGGGAGGGCCTTTGGGAAACCGAACAAAGAAGGTCTGAGTCAGTAAGGACCTTTTACCCTTAGACTGTCGGGGCTGGAGGAATACTCAGACATTCTTTTATCAGGTCTCCTCATCTTCCTCATGAAGCAAAGGATGCGGAGAGTAGGGCAATGGTTTGCCCAAGGCCACCCAGTTTCTTAGTGACAAGGACTGAGTCGGGAGCCAGACATTGATTCTCTCTGGCCAGTTTGTGTGGCTAAAAATCCTGAGGGCCTCCATTTCCTGACTGCCATTGATGGTGGTGGCCACTGATGCTGAGGATAAGTAAGGCCCTGGACCATCGACTGCTTTACCCCAGGGCCTCTCTTGCCCTGGCAGTCCTGGGTCCTTTCCAACCTTAGAGGAGGCTCTGTTCATATCAAGGAATGAGCAGCAATGAGCCAGTGTGCCCACTGGGAAAAATGTCCCAGGCTCTGCAGTCAACTGCTTCCCTCCAAATGAGCCAGGATTAGAATGCTTTCTGCCCAGGAACGTCCTAGGAACTGAGGTGTGCAAGGAGGATACAGGACTGACCTCAGAATTCCTCAGTGCCCAGAATCACCTGCCTGGATGAGGTCATTCAGTTTGCCCCCTGCCTGAGAAAGACCCCCAAACCCTGACCCCCTCCCATCTCTGCTGGAAGAACTCCAGGGAGGAGGGGCCTCCTACCTCCTCAAGCAGCCCAGGCTACTTTGGGAGGAGCTATGCCCCTCTCCATGTTCTCATCCTACCGTTCCTGACTCTACCCACTGGGACCAAGTGGAGTGTGGCTAGACCTCCCTTCATGAGCCAGCACTGTAACCTGACGTCTTCTTGGATCTAGGCTCAACACCATCAGTTCCTTGATATCATAAGACCTGGATGGTCTGGAAGCCCTTGCCCATGCTGGCTGCCTTCTGGATGCTTGCCAGCTCATCACTGCTTCTCCTTCTCCCTGTGCTCCCTCCTTTATCTGGAGCCTCAGCAGTCTCTGAGGCTTGCTAAACTGGGCTGGTCCAGTATCTTCCATGAAGCCAATGCCCAGCTCTAACTGGCAAAGAAATATTCCTTGCTTTATTCCTGCAGCTTAGCTCTCATCTCAGAACTGAACATTATCCCTCATTTTCCAGAGAGACTGAGACAGGACCAGAGAGAGGAAGCAATTGGTGCCAGGATACTTGGGTTCTCTGAGTCCAAATCCTCCTGTCCCATGAAGACTCCCTGTAGTAGGAGCTTTGGATCACAGTCGGATTCCCCCAACTTGGGATCCTTCCCTAAGCCTTTGGTTTCCAGGTTAGCACCACCTTTCCCACCCTGAGTGAGGCCTCTTAAGCTGAACACCTGATCTCAGCTGGGCCCCAATGCATTTTTATGATTTGCTGGCACATTCTTAAGCCCAGACTCAGTCATGGTCCCCAGTTTCTATGGAGGTGGCAAATTTCATCTTCTTTTGCAGAATTTTGTTCCCATTTATCAAACTGGATTGAATGCCACTTCAATGGCCAGGTGCCACTTTTACTCTAACCTTCTTCTGACACCTGAGGAGGACTGGCCACTTTGTTTCATTCACCATCAAATGGCCCTGTGTAAATGTGCTCTCAAAAGTTAACTGTGAGGAGCACAGGGCCTTGTGGAGGCCTGGAGGCTTCTCTGTGCTCTGCAAGGACATGGAGGCCCCATCAAAGTGGGGGGACACCGGCAGCACCCACACTGGGGAAATCTTGGACCCTACACAGAAGGTCACAAGGACAGTTCTGTAAAATGGGTGAGAAAACCTTCCTGCCAGCAGAGTCCTACTCATTGGACTGGAGGTGACCTCAGGATCCTGAGAAGGGCTTCACTCTCTCACACTCACACATATTCACAGACACACAGACACAGGACTTAGTTGACAGTCGCATGTGCCTGGTTGTATATTGCCACAATCCTTTTTTCAGTCTCCAGGTGAGGCGAGGGTTGAGCTGCAAGAATAGAGCAGGGAATGTCTATTTGCCAGTTGGAGCAGGGCACTGGCTTCATGGATGGTGCTGGAATGACCCAGCTCAGCAGGCAGCAGAGATTGCTTAGGCTCCAAATAAAGGATGGGGGAGGGAACACAAGGAGGAAGAGGGGGAGGAGGAGGATGAAAAAGAGGAGGAGGAGGAGGAAGAAGAGGAGGAGGGGGGAGGAAGGAGGACCAGGAGGGGGAGGAGGAAGAAAGAGAAGGAAAAACTCAGCATCTTGATAAACCATGGCAGGCTGGAGGTCTGGGGATCCGGTCTGTGAGAAAGTTCCCAAGCCATAAATTTCCTGGAGACAGCTGGAGCCAGGAAACTTGAGCAGGAGTCTCCAGATCTATTATCTGAGGAGCAGCCCAGCTTAAGGTTCGAGGTTCCTTGTCTGCAGGAGTCCTAGGAGCCCCGCTCATGCAGGGAAGCAAGGGGTCTCCCTGTAGTTCAAGGCTGCAGTGGTGGGTACTATATGTCTAGGAGGGCATTCATGTCTGGGTGTGTACACGTAGGAGGGGAGAGCATATGCACATGCAGCCAGATCTCAGTGTGGCTGGCTTGGCAATGTGAGAGGCTTCTGCCTGGTTGCTTACCTAATACTAAAAGGCACTCGGTAGTCCACCACTAGGGGAACAGGCCAGGCAAGGTCAGGAGAAAGGAAACGGGTTCTTCATTCTGAAGCACCCTTGGCTCCAACTTCTCACCACACCTCCACTAAGGTCAGTAACAAGGAGGCCACAAGACCTAGTCTGCTCTGGTCATGGCCCTCTCATGGCCTGACCTTTGGTCTATACGGCCCTCCTGTGCCACATTGGAGGCTCTGTTTCCTTGGCCTGGATGTGAAGAGAATGTTTCTGGCCCCAGGCTTATTCCAGAACTGGATTGCTAAAGAGACAGAAACACATATACAGAAGCTGGCAGGCTGGTATCTTCTAAAGAGGGATTATACTTCTGGAACCCTGGGTGGCCTCAATTACAGAGGGTCACCAATCGCCAGTGATGAGCTGAAGAGGTGGGCTCTCAGTTGGGAGAAAAGTCAGTGCCAGCCTAGCTCCCTGCTTCCAAGCCCCCCAGGCTGGCAGACCTTGAGCCAGCTATGTCCCAGAAGGAGAAACAGAGCAGCTCAGGACTGGGAGGGACCTTAGGGGCCACCCATTCCATCCAGTACCAAGACTGGCCCCTCTAACACCTCCAGTATGTGGTGGTGCCCACAGTACTCTCTCCAGATGGGGGCTGGACAGGACAGAGTCCAGTGGAATTAATGGGTTCTTGATCCTCCATGGAGGGTGGAGCCAAGATGTCGGTGTAGAAGCAGCAAAGTTTTGCAGCTCCCACACAGCCACCTCAAATATCCATAAAATATGACTCTAAACAAATTTTAGGGCTCCAAAACTCACAAAAATACAGAAAACACATCTCTCACTGAAGGTAGCTCGGCAGGAGGGGCTCATCACAGCAGGCTCGGAGCCCAAACCATCCCAGCCTGAAACTGCAGCCTGGCCCCAGGGCGGCCAGGAGGAGCCGCAGCTGGAGTCTTCAGGAGAGCAGATCAGCGGCAGCTGTTGCAGTTTCCAGATTTATCAAGCCAGGAGAAATAAGGACTAAGAGAAAGGTCAGTGGCATTCAGCTAAATTTGGGGGAGAAAATTGGTCCAGCCAAACTGCCCCTAGGGCAAGGAAGCAGCGGAAAGGCAGTAGTGGCAGAAACGGCAGCTGCCTCCTCCCAGATGCTTCAGAGCTCCTGGCCTGCAGACTGCAGGGGAACCAAGCGATTGCTCAGAGGCCAAGTGCTCTTGTGTTGAGCAGCCTGGATCCAGATCCTGGTCTTGGGTGGTGGTCCTGGGGTACATTTTCAGTGAGCCAAAGCTGGTGGGGGCAGCAGCACTCCCCAAATAGCTCCAGCAGCTGTGAAAATCCCAGCGATTTGGGACAGAGCTTTCCCCCCTGGAAGCAGAGTTCCACAGAGCTAAAAAAAAATCAAGCAATTAATTGACTGGCCAATATGAGCAGGAAAAGGAAGCAAAGTAAGAACAGTAACTGAACTCTAGAATCCTATTTTGGGGACAAAAAGGATCAAAGCATGGAACAGGAGGAAGAAAACACAGTCAGAACTCCCATACCAAATGTTTCCAAGAAACATGAAGATTGCCTACAAGCCATAGATTGGCTTAAAAAGGAGTTTGAAAACCAAATAAAAGAAGTGGAGGAAAAATTTGGAAGAGAAATGAGAATGACGCAAGAAAATCATGAA
>CM053602.1:1052844-1088764 GCA_028646575.1 Pseudocheirus occidentalis | reverse complement strand
AAGGAAGGAAGGAAGGAAGGAAGGAAGGAAGGAAGGAAGGAAGGAAGGAAGGAAGGAAGGAAGGAAGGAAGGAAGAGGCTCCTTGAATCTTTGCAGGCATATGATCCATCTTCTATCTGACCAAGATACATCAAGTGGTGAGTAGGCCCTTGCTGCTTACAGAGAAGGGGTATGAAGACTTTTCCTGAGGTTGGCCATGGTGGCAAAGGTGGCTTGCTCTCTGGCCCCAGATCTCAGCAGGTGGGGGGGAGGGGTGGTGAAGGACAGAGATCAAGAAGCCTCATTTAGCTGGCATTGTTCCCCTCTGGATCTTATCTCCTGCCCCTTCTCATCTGCATACCCCACAATACACACTTACATGTGTGCACACACACAGACATACATACTCACACATGTTCATACACACATACACACTTGCACATATATATACACTTATACATACACATATATGCACACTCATCACTTCATTCCTTTAAGCAGAGGGAGCCCAGAGCAGGTCTCCAGCACATAGACCCAGGGCTAGGCACAGACCTGGGAGCTTCTGTGTGTTCCTGTGAGAGGGAGGGGAGTAGAGGGTGGTTTTATGGGCTCCCCGGAGGTGACATCAACCTCTTTAAATGTGGCCATTATTTCTTAACTGGCTTCTGTAAAATGTGTTATTACCTCCGATGTTGAACAGGAGGGAGGGTGTCAATGGCCCAAGGGGGAAAACAGGAGAAGAAAAAAGTGCAGTCGTTTCTAGTCTCCCTTTCCTTCCCCCCAGGTCTTTGCTCAACCTGTTCCTACTCCTGGGAATCCCCTCTCTCCTCCTCTTCACCTGTTGCACATCTTGCCTTCATGAATTCAATTGCTGCCTCCTTCAGGAAGCTTCCCTGATTGCCCCTAGAAGAACCCCTCCCCATCCCCTCCTCTACAGAGCACTATGTATTGAGTTTTTTGGTTCTGTACCATCTCCCACTGTTAAGCTGGAAACTGTATTATAGATGGGGGGGGGGAGAAAGGGGAAGGGGGGATGGATAGGGCCAAACCTTGTACTTCCTCCTCCCCAGTTCAGGGCTCCACCTAGAGCAGATCCTTAAGTCCTCAGGGTTTGTTGAATTAAATTGAAGGAGAAAGCCAGGGGAAGTGAGCTCCTCCCCACCCCCCACCATGTGACCTGTGCAACCTCCAAGCCAGGAAAGGTTCAAAGCCTAGCTGGCCCAGTTCCTTGCCTTGCGTTCCTGGGAGCAGGAATTCTCATTGCCCAGTCCCTGCGGGGTTCTCACCATGAGGCCTAGGGCCCATTCTATCATCCTCCCTCCATATCACATCAGCAGTGCTCGTGTGGGGTATTTTGTTGGTCACCACAAGGGACCACCATGATGTTCCATGATCCACCCAGTTTAACAGACACCAATGATGAAGCATCTACCAAATGCAAAGGACCCTGCTCTCAATCTAGCAGCTTATACATGGGGGTTTACATAGGGAAAGAACACTTTAGTGATCTGCTTCAACCAGAATTCCTGAGGCTCATGTGACATGTCTTACCCAGGAACACACAGCTAGTGTCTGAGGCAGGATTTTCACTCAGGACTTCCTGACTCTATCTAGTTTAGCTCCCACTCCATGCCTAGAGGGGGCCCTCAGAAAGTCTCAAGACTTCCAGGAAAGGGTAGCCTTCTAGCGTTACAAAGGAGCAAAGTGAGAAAGCAAAGACCCACATCTTTATCCTTTGCACTGGATTTCTGGAAATCCATGGACTCTGCCCCCTACTCCCATGCCTGCCACGTCCTCAAGAATGAAGTGGTTTGGCAGCAAGGTACTTGGCCATGTGTGGTCTAAATCACATGGATTGGTCCATTGAGCCTCAGAACTTTACACTTTCCATGTTCATATTGGGGGGAGGGGGAGGTGCTTGTATCTTCCAGCAAGTGAGGGTCCATTTTCTGTAGGGTGGGTAGGGAGGTGGGGGGAGGCATCTGATTACTACTATGAACCCAAAGAATCCACTCCACAGGGTAGAGTTCCGGGGTCTGTGGCTCCAGATGGTCCATTTGGTTGACTTTGATCCCATTCACAGGCACCAGGGAGCCATGGACACATTTGAGGCTAAGGGATGAATCAACGTATCAGTGAGCATTAGGACTACCAACACTTTCTTCCAAATTCATTTCAGTCTCCTACCAACACTTGCATCAAGGTATTGAGAAAACACTTTCAGCCCCAATGAAGCCAGTAGGAAGCGGAGATGAGGAGGATCCAGTCACTGTAGGAGGCGCAGGGCCCTGGCTGGTGGGGAGTCTGTGATGGGATGGCCATTCGGGCTTTTCTGTTCATCACAATCGATGGGACCAGGTCCAGGCCTGCCCATTATTCAGGGTTAGATCAGAGCAGTGACAGAATGCCTGGGTTGGACAGGACACGTTCCAGGGGAGATCAGCCTGTCTTTGTCAAAGATGCAAGCACGGGACATCTGGACCAGATTTTGACGTCAAAGTCTAGCAAGTGCCATCAGACTGCAGAATGGTTTGATTTTTCTTCTTAATTGAATTTTTTCTTTTTTTCCAAGTAGAATCAATGTGAATTCTTTGCAGGTGGAATTGTGGGGGCAGGGCAGAGAATCCTGGAGTGGGAGTCCTGGGGACCTGGGAGCAGAACCTCACTGAGTCTTCTTGTGCAGGCCTCAGTTTGTTCACTGGGGAATTCTCAGTACTTGAAACAACTGCTGACCAAAGTGGTGGCCTGCCTTGCTGAGTTCTCAGAAGAAGGGGGATTACAAGGAAGCCCCAAGGAAAAGCAGAGGGATGCCAGGAAATGACCGGACACCTACTATGGTGCCCATTCAGGATTCATCTCAAGCAGCTTCCAGGCTCAATCATCTCAGGAAATATGGCTCTCTTCTCCCCTCACCCTCCCCTCACTGGGATTGCTCTCTTCTTTGTTCGTTTTATCTGTATCTTGGGTGCCCCTCACCACCTCCAGGAGACTGTCAGTTCCTTGGGGGCAGTGACTGTTTTATTGGGGAAGAGGGGAAAGGTGTATGATAACCCTGAACCAAGCTCAGTGCCTTGTACAATGGGGCAGAGGGCAGTGGGAAGGGATCCAGGACCTTTGGCTTTGCTGGCAATTGATGAGTTCACTGACTGAGATAGTATAAGAGCAGAAGCAGGCCAGAGTTTTGGAGGACCCCTACAGTTAGCCAAGAAGGACTGGTCAGAGAGGCAGGCAGGCAGGAGAACTGGAGGTGAAGAGTGGGTCCAGGAGAAGAGGGAACAGAGAACACAGGAAGGATGTGGATTGAGAGGGAGCCATCTGCTCTGGCACTAGTGACTCTGGAAAGGAGTCCCCCCCCCAGCCAAATGATAGCCAGGGAACATCATAGGTCATGGAGTGGCAAAGATCTGGGTTTAAAGCCTGGTTTTGCCAGTTAGCCATGTGACTCCAGACTGAGAGGGCTCTCTGTGCCCAGTGAGTACCCAGAAATTGGGAAATGGTCAAACAAATGAGGTTCTAGGGTCACAAGAGAACACCACTGGCTACTTACCTAGTGCCAGCCTCCCAAAGAATCAAAGAGAGGGACAATGCCAGACATTAGGATTCTTATTGGTAGGCTATAACAAATGGCAAAGTCGAGGAATTCTGAGCAGCCTGGGAAGATTTCTCTGAACTGACCCAGAGACAGGAGAACAAGACACACGATGAACATGATACACACACACACACACACACACACACACACACACACACGTGCCTTGGCAAATCCAGTATCGACACTGGTTCCAAGATGGTGAGCCCCAGGGTGGAGGGAGCCACCAGGCTGCCAAGTAGCAGTGGAGGCACATCTGCTTGGCTGCTGCACTCCCAGCTTGAGTGAGATGGGGAGAGTCAGCCCACCAAAAGACAAGCTAAGCTACATGAGCGCAATGCCCAACCTTGGCCCTGGGCAAGAGGAAGAAGGGAGGTGGGGAGGGGCCTGGGTGCAAAATGTGGTATGTCATATTGGGCACACTCACTACATGGCTTGGATTTTTTTTTGTTACAACAAAGTTTTTGTTGTAACCATTTTTCTTTGTTACAACGGTGGGGTACATGTGTGAGTTTGGGAGTGGGGTTACAGATGGAAGTGATGAGGCTGTAAAAAAGGAAGGCATCAGTAAATTTTATTTTAAAAATAGCTAGGGGGTAGCTAGGTGATGAGGTGAATTCAAATCCAGCCTCAGACAATGAACACTTACTAGCCGTGTGACCTTGGGCAAGTCACTTAACCCCAACTGCCCTGCCCTCCCCCCTCCACAAAAAAGGCAATAAACAAATTAATTTTTTAAAAAAAGGTAGGGATGGTTTGTCCCCAGAGCCCCTGGGGGCTGGTGAAGATAATGGGGAGGTAGGACAGAGATCTGGGGGAGGGAAGGCAGCAGTGATGAGGTAGGTGGTCAGAGGAAGGAGCACAGCACTCTGGGAGTCTCAGTCCCGGCTCTGCCGCTTTCCCGGTGTAGTTTGTCCTTGGTTTTAAACAGAAGACGACCAATGATGTTAGAGGGGATGTCTCACTGTGAGGCCCAGCTACAGTCTCCAACCTCACTCTCTCTTCCTGAGTCACTGAGGTCCAGGGGCAGGACAAGAATCGGCCGAGTGGCGGCGGCCCGGGAGGCAGGGGGCCAGCCTCGGCTCCCCCCGACGTCCCACCGAACTCCGGGTGCCCTGCAGCGCCGGCTCGGGCAGTCTTTGTGGAGGTCCACCCGTTCTTCGGGGAGGTCTCGGGGTGCTGGGGATAGACTCCCCCGTGGGTCTGAGGCCTACCCGTCATTCCGGTTTAGCCGGCGAGGCTGCTGTGTCCACATCTTCCAGGAGCCACAGGCGAGAGCTGGGGGAGTCAGGTGGCCCCCCAAAGGCTTCTCGTCCTCCCTATGACCGTGGACCGGTCACAGCCCTGTTCTCTGAGCCTCCTGTTCTTCCTCTGTATAACAAAGAAGCCAGAATCTCGTGTCCTGTGAGTCTGGGAGAAGAGCTCAGGAAGACTTGTCCCTTGGGGCTCACTGGAAAGCAGAGGTAGCACCCTGGGAGGTGAGCTTAGCAGTGTTTTCTCCGCTCCTTCCAGGGGTGGTTCAAGTACTACTTCCCAGGTGCGGCTGGGGAGGGGGGGGTGGTGCTGCTGCAGGCACATAGATTGCTGCGCCTGGGGTTGGGGTGACCCGGCTTCAAATCTGATCTCAAAGGCTGCCTGGCTGTATGACCCTGGCTGGGTCACTTCACCCTGTCTGCCTCAGCGTCCTCATCTGTAGAATGATCTGGAGAAGGGAATGGCCAACCCCTCCAGGATCTCTTCCAGGAAAACCCCAAGTGGGGCCATAGAGAGTCTGAAGCTACTGAACAAGAACAAACCCACTTGCTCCATGGGGCCTCCCGCCCCTCACCCAAATCACTGCCCTCCCTCCTCTGTCTCTTTTTCCCCATCTGTCTTTGTGTCTCTGTCTCTTTGTTTCCCTGTCTCTCTATTTCTGTCTCGGACTCTGTTTCTGTCTCTCTGTCTATTTCTGTTTGTCTCTGTCTTTCTTTCTATTTTTGTCTCAATCTCTGTCTGACTCTGACTCTGTTTCTGAGTAACCTGGGGGAGGGTGGGCCTGCCTCCATACTAAGGAGGGCCCCTGGTCCAGGCCCCTTCCCTCACAGTTCCTGCCCATTGTCTGTGACTCAGCAGGCTGGCCAGGCCAACATTGGAAAGTCCTGAAGTCAAATTGGCTCCTCTCACTTTCAGCTCCACCAGGTCAGGGCCCAGTGTGGGAGACTTAGCTGAACTGGTCCTCATCCTTAAGACTGCTAGGAAAAACAGCAGCCTTGCTAATCAGGGCTTCTCCCCAACCCAGACATGGGAGGCAGGCTTCCCCATCCTACCCCCTTCCCCTCCCCTGCTTGTTTGGGGGTGGGAAGAGCAGAAAGGGACTGGGCACTGGGCTGCTCCAGACCTAGGGATAGAGGAAGGCAGAGCTGGGGGCTGGAGGGGTTTGAGAGCCAGGCCCACGGGCAGCAGCCTCCATGGGGATGATAGAGTGGGTGAGACATAAATTTCTCAGGACAGGCAGCAAAAACCCCACTTCCAGCCCCTCTTTCCAGAGTCTGGTTTCAATCAGGCATCGGGCCCACTCACTCCCTGTGCTGTACCACCAGAGCGCCTCCAAAGGCCAGAGTGATTTAGGGTTTGTGCTTTCTTCCTCTTCTCCCTACTGTTTGAGACACAGGTTCAGGAAGGAGCTCATGCACACTCAGACATGCGTGCACACACATGTACATACACACATCTGTTGGCTCCATGTTCAGATGATCATAGTGTCTCAAGCTGGAAGGCCTTTCAAGAATGCCTAGGAGCAAACTGAGGCCCCAATAATAATGAAGAACAACCATAATCAGAGTCATGTGCAGAGCTGGGTCCTCAGACTCCAGATCCTGGGCAATCTCATCCTGGCACTGTGCCCACCTGGAGCGGCGGCCCCAGTGGAGCAGAGGCACCAGCCCCAGGGGCAAGTCCCAGAGCCCAACCCTCCTCTTCCTGTTCAGTTTGGGACACGCAAAACTGGAGAAGCAAGCAGGACATTCACTTGGAAAAGACCAAGAGGCAACTGGAGATGTGACTGTAGCTCTGTAGAGATCCAAGTAAAACAGTATAGACAAAGAGGGCTCAGGGCAGAGCTCTGGAGGGCAGCCACCATTAGCAGCTGCCACCTGGACGTTAGCAGCAGTGGCCTGGATGGAAATCCAGTGAAGGAGACCAAAGTAGTAAGGACCCGGAAAAGAGAGAGGGGAGTCTGCAGTATCAGAGGCTTCAGAGAGTTCAAGAAGAATGAAGATTGGGAAAATTTCATTGGATTTGGTGACTGGAGAAAGCAGCTTGGGGGGTGGGGGTGGATAATGAGACTGCAGAACGAAGAAGAGAGGGAGGGGAGAGGGAGCGCTGGCAGTAAGGTATCTGGTTGAGAAGAGGAGCTTGAGATCTAGGATGGTAGCTGGGAGGCACTGTATAAGCCAGCGAGAGGTTCTTAAGCTCATGTTTGGAGGCAGCAGGCAAAGAGGGAAGATTCCAGAAGGACAAGCTTGTGGGAGGAAAGGATAGGAGCGCTTGCAGAGGAGATTGGAGCCAAGACAGGGCTAGAGGGCAAAGTGGCAGTGAACAGAGCTGTTGGCAAATGGCCTCCCCTCAGCTAAGAGGCTAGAGGCCAGGGAAGGTGTGGGAGGGAGGAGCGCTTGGGAAAAGCTGCTATTAGGGAGGAAGAGAAAGACAATGCCTTCTCACGGTGAGGGCCCAATTGAAATCACGTAACAGAAATGTGTAGTCGACCCAGTCATTATCTCATCTCCATTTAGTACCATGGGAATCAGAGCAAGGGAGGCAGATGGATAGAAGAATCCAGAGGGGCTGGATGAGGGGGCCATGGATAGAGAGTTGGGGCAGGGGGCTCCCCAAGGAGCTGATGGCAGAGGGAAGAGAGTGTGGCCAGAACAGGGGAGGGGGAAGAGGTGAGAAATGAAGACAAAGGAGAGGTGGTCAGACCAAGGAATTTCAATGTCCAGGAACAGCAGAGCCCTTACAGGTCTGTGTAGAAATGTAATCCATGACCGGAATAGGGAAATGGAAAAAAGTGCCTCTGTTCATGCTACAATTGGATTGAGTGGACAATAGCTCTGACTGAGGGCCTTGGCAGGACAGTCCCTTGCATCACTGATCCAAGGTGGCCCAATAAGTTGGATTCAACCTTGGAGAAGCTCCAAGGAGCTCCTTCTGTAGCCAGGCTCTGCTGTGGCCTCCCTAAGCATTTTGGGAAAGGGCAAGGGGGGAGAGGGCTATCAGAGCCTTCCCAATCTTGTTCAGCCTGGAACCTGGCCTAACTGGAGAGAACTACATCTCCAAAGATCTCTGCCAGAGCATTCCCTAGGGAAAATTCATAGAAGGAAGGTTAGGAAAGAGGGGAGGGAATGGGTGTCCAGCAAGGCCCCCCCCCAGGTCTGTTAGGGTTGAGGAGAATAGGGACCCACTCAGATAGGATTACTAGCTTTGCCCAGGGTAAGGATGGCTAAGGGCAGCAGAGAGAATCTGCCCCCAAATACTCGCCCAATCTGGGTAGTCCAGGAGTAATTATAATGTAAATTAACCTTTAGAAATGCAAATGTGAATTCCAAGCTCGGTTGGCATGTGTGGAGGAGGCTCTGACCAGCAGGGATGAAAAAGGCACAGAAGCTTTCAGAGAAAGAGGAAATTGAGGAAAGCTTGGCAAAGTGGAGAGCAGAGAGCAGGATGAGTTGCCCAAGGCTTGAGGGAGTCCCTGGAGAGACAAGCTGAGGAGGGGAAGGGGGCATTGGAATGACTGTCCAGCAACCCTTGAACAGAAGAGTTTGAAGAGATAGAAAAGGCCTATCTGGTGCTGACCACAGGCTTCTGGTGAGGGCGGGGGGGGGGGGGGAGAATTTATTAAGAACCTACTATGCACCAAGCCATTTACAAATGTTATTTCCTTCATCCCCACGACCACGGGAGAGAGTTCCTTTATTATCCCCATTTCACAGATAAGGAAACCCAGGCAGGCAGCAGTGAAGAGAGTTGCCCAGGGTCAGAGCTAGGAAGTGGCTGAGGTGGGATTTGTGCTCAGGTCTTCCTGACTCCAGGCCCAGCTCTCTAGCCACTGAGATATCCAGTTGTAGAAGGAGAGGAATTTTTGAAATGACTTCAACTTCCATTTGGCATACAGGCCCTGGGATTCCCCAATTCCTGAAGCCATTCTTCCCAAAGCTTTTGTTTTCCTTGGCTCCCCTTTTCTGACTGCAAATTCTTTTTGGAAGTTGTCAAACTGGCTAGTTTTCCTCTTCTCTTTTGACCTTCATAGCAATTGCCCTCCCATGTCCTCTCCCTGCCTCCATCCTGGTCCCCAAGCTATGTACTATTTGTGTTATTTGAAAAAAATCCCACCTCCCTCCCATCAACCAGGTCCTGACATCCTGAGGATTAGATCACATGTGAGCCAGAGAGTAGATAGGAGACAGCTCTGGCCTCTGAAGCAATCCATGAATGATCCACCTTGGAAGCCAAAGGTGACTGACCTCCCACTGTGACTTGATCCCTGGGTCCTCCTTGGCCAGCTCCCATCTGCTAGGTTACTCCCAAGACCATAAAGTAGTAGCAGTCATGGAACCTTGACAATCATTAGGACTCTTGAAACTTCCTGGTCAGTGAATGTCAGAGCTGGGAGGGTCCTTGAAATAGAGGAGACCGTACTTACTGGAAACAGCATGAGGTCCAAAGGAGGCCTCCATTTCAGAGATGGAAAAGAGACGGAGATTTCTCAGCCTGCTAGGAATCTCAGAGATGGTCTAAATCTCCCCTCGAATCTTGTGCCAGCAGCCACCCTGCATGCTGTCCCTGTCTGTTTTTTTCTTCCCTGGACCAGCACCTGTGGGGCTTGCCCCAAAGTCTTGCTTGCAGACACTTAAGTGTCTCTTACCCTGAACTCCCATGGACAGAGCCTGACCAAAGATTGCAGGCTTCTTATCATTAGCTCCTTTGTTTAGTGAGCCCTGGACAAGCTGACCATGGCTCCCATCTCATCCAGCATCTGAACATATCTATTGGATGAGAAAACTCTACCAAGGCAGAACAGCCCAGCAATTTTCACATTAGAGAGTTGGCTTGTCCAGGGTCACATAGCCAGGCTATGTCACGTAGAACTCAGAGCTTCCTGGTTCCAAAGCCAGCACTCCAGCTAGATACTTAATCAATATTTGTTGAATGATATAGTTTTTTCAGCGGAAAGATTGCTGGGTTTAATCAGAGAATCTAAGTTCAAATCCCATGTTTACAACTTTGTATTCATGTGACATTAGGGAACAGCTGGGTGCCTCAGTTTACCAAAATGTCACTTTAGGGTATAAGAGTCCATGGATTTTGTGGTTGCTTCCACTCTTGACATTGACTTGACACTTAGTGGCTTCCCTGTCCTGAGACATGGTTTTGTTTTGTGTCCCACATGGTCTCTGAGGCTGCTGTCAATCCTAATTGTCTGGGATTCTCAGTTGCTCTTGGGACCCAGACCACAGCTGCTCATTCTCTCCTCAACAGCTTTTCTTCGCTCTCTGTTCTGTTCTTTACACCCCAAGTGTGATCCTTGAGATCTCAACTTCACTTACCTTCCTAGACACTGATTTCATTTCTCTCCCCCTTTAGTGAAAAAGTGAAACAATGAAGGCTTGGGAAGGAGGAGCAACCTCAGAGCTGACACTGGGGCAAACTGAGGCTTAAGAAAGGGAAGTCGTTGATCATCCTACAATGTTAATTCTGTAAGGAGGAATCAGCTCAGAGAACAGCTGCTAACTGTCCTAGCCAGCCAGGACCCCATGGGACTCAACATCCCTTCTGTGACTTGCCAGAACTCTTCACTGGGGGTTTCCAGGGCGGAGTCCAGAGATAGAGGGAAATTCCAGGAGTCAGGGATTTTAACATCTCTCTCTGTCTTTCTTTGTCTCTTTCTCTTTCTCTCTCTCCTCCCTCCCTCCTTCTGTCTCTCTCTCTCTCTCTCTCTCTCTCTCTCTCTCACACACACACACACACACACACACACACACACACACACACACACACATCTCCAGAACTGGCACAAGAAAATCCTACTGAATGCACTGTGGGGCTGTGTTGGCTCACGTAGGTTCAGCCTGTGGCTGGTGCAGAGCAAGGCCCAGGGTCTGCATGTACCTCTGGGTCAGTGGACCCCCCCCACCCAGAAGGCATAGCACCAACTCCTTTTGGTCCAGAGTACTCAGGTCCAGGTCTACATGTCAGAGGACCTGAATTCAGATGCTAGTCCTGCCTCTTCCTGTGTGCATGACAGCCCTGGAGTATCCATCAGTTGGTCAGGCAAATTCCGGAGGCAGGAGCCAATGCACTTCCATGCCATGGTCACCAAGCCAGACTGAGTGTAGGAACCAGAAGCCAGCCCGTGTTCTGTAGCACAGAAGACAAGGAATGCTTTAAAAAAAACTTGTCTCAACAGAAGTCCACCTGTGTAATTAGAGGCATTTGGGCATTAGGTGATGGCACTGACAGCCAAGGAAGCGGTTCCAAAGGAACAAAGACAGGAAATGAACCATTTTGTGTGAGAAATAGTAAGTAAACCTGATTGGTTAAAAGCACCAAAGTATGGAAAAGGAAGTCATCTATAGCAAGGTTGCAAAGAACAGTGGTGTGAAGCGCTTTACTTTTGATAACTGGAGGCAATATGGAGCCACAGGAGTTTATTGAGGAAGAGAGTGACATGTGCTTTAGAAACATTACTCCAGCAGATGTAGAGAGGAGGGACTATACTGGGGAGAAGCTGGAGTCAGGGAGGCCAGAAAGACCAGCCAGCAGGCCTGGGATAAGGGGTGGGACCAAAGCTGCATCTATGGAAGTAGAGAGAAGGATAAGAAATAATGTCAAAACAAGAAAAAAATGTCAAGTATTCATTAGCTGTGGGATCTTGAGGAGGTCCCTGCCTTTTCCCAGGCCTCACTTTCCCCATCTGTAAAACACAGACTGAGTGATCCCTAAGATCCAGGTGCGACGTTGCACAAACCTTTGGAATCTGGGCTTCATTCATTGCACACAAAGGCATCCAGTAGGATGCTAGGAAATGCCCCTATGGGGAGGTGCTGGGGAAAGGCACAGGCCTCCAGGCAGGTGCCAGGCCAGCTCCAGAGGAGTTATCATCTAGAGCTGGAAGGGGCCTCAGAGGTCTCATTTCACCAAGGAGGGGAAGGAATACTCTAGGCCTCTCTGCTCACAACTCCCCCCCCCCATATTGCCAGTCTAATGGAAAGAGCTTAAAGAGCTTTTTCTCTTCAGGCTACTTTTCTGAGTGTCCTCCTTCATTGCTGCCCCAGGGTCCCTCATCCAGGACCATTTATGCCTCTGGTTGGGAAGAAATGCTGGAGGAAATTCTCACCTGGCCTCATCTCCATTCCCACACCAACACCATCCCTGCACCACCTCCCAGTTTTGGTTCCCTGTTGGCAAAGGAACTGCAGAGCTCACTTCTGCTCACTAATTGGGCCAAGGAGGCCCTACCTGGTGACTGGCGAATGGCCTTTGGGCCTGGGCACTGACAATCCCCAGAGAGCAAGAATTCTTGACATGAGTTTGGCCATGGAATCCCAGTGAGTAGCTCCAGCCCCTCCCTAGCCCAGGCTGGCCTTCGAAGGGCCTGGCATGTTTCTAAAATTGAGCAACAAATTCAAACAGGCGCATGGGAATTCCTATTATTTTCATATATTTAGAAGAGATTTTAAGGTGGATTTTGTTCCACACTGTATATTTTTATGATGTGAGGTCAGGCCATGCTGATAAATACTATAATGTTGGCAGCAGGAGGCCTGGAAAATGTGTGTGTGTGTGTGTACATGTGTGGGTGTGGGTGTGAGTGAGAGACACACACACACACACACACACACACACACACAGCCAAACATAGGAGTTAAGAGTCTTCTCATCATCCCTGGGGTTGGGGATGTTAGGAAGCACAGAGGGTGTTGCTTTGCTCTTTGGAGGAAAGGACACCTGTCCTAAACCTCTAGATAGTTTGTTGGCATCTAACCTTGGGGTACATTGAACATCGATTTCTATGACTGCATTTCTCAAGGAATCTTCCATGACCTTAATATGACAGACTTCATGGAAGACAGCCTTTAAGGCTGAATTCTGCTCTATTGAGTCAAATACTTTTTAAAAAAATCAATACATACAGCAAGATTTTGTATTCTCTGGATGATTATCCATTGTGTATGACTGTGCAAACGTAGCCTGCAGAAAAAAATGACTGTTCCCTTTTTATTTATTCATCAAGGATGTTCCCAATATATTTCTGTCATTCCCATAATGGTTTTTAATAAAGACAAGAAAGCGGCACATGAGCTGGGATTTCAATCCTTTTTTTTCAGCATCAATGGGTTCCCCTCCCCTTTTTCTGATTTCTTCCCCTTCCCAATGTAGTTTGTAACACGATCCTTTAATGCGTTCAAGATTGTGTTGCCTCCAGTAGGCATTTTCTCATTGTCTACCTGGTCTGGTCCAACTTTTCGTCCCAATTTTATCTTAAGTGACATTTCTAATTCCTTTTATTGTGCATCAGAGACTGAAGTGTTCAAGTCCAAATGTGTCATTGCTGATGAAAATACACCATTACAGAAACATTGATAAATCTGGTCCATTTTCTGCCAGCTTCATCTGGGAATGCTCTGGGGATGGTGTGGCTTAGTTGAATCTCACGCCAAGTATTCGGTAAACTTGTCTTGGCCTCCTCTCCTTTTCACCGTTTTATGAGGCAATGCTCTTCCTAAGCATCTTCAGTTCTCATTCCATGGTGTCTTATAAATGAGCGTGTATATTCTCAACCAGTGTTACCTTTGGCTGCCTTGTCTCTCTTCTTGGCAAGGAGACCAAGTGTTGCCTGGTGAAGACAGTATTGGGCCTCTTTTGACCTCCTCGTTGTGTTGACTGCTTTACATTGCTTAAACTTTTGGATTGGGATAGCTAAGGTCATTCTTTGTCTTTTGTAATTTCCTAATCTTTGGCATAGATGGGTCATTGAAAGAGGGTGGACCAAAGTATATTGAGCATGTGTAATGACTTCCCACCTTTCTCTTTTCTTCTGCTTTGTGGTTGATTTGAAGCCTTTGCACTAACTAGTTGACTGATTGCTGAATCAGAGACAGCTGATTTAGAAATGCCTTTCACCTCAGCAATCAGTCATTTCCTGTCTACATGAGATCAGTCTCCTTGTTTAGCATGGTATCTGATGCTTGCCATGTCCAACACCTTCCAAATCTCTTCAGAAAGAAAGAATCCATACCGCACAGGTTCAGAGTGTCTGAGTAGCCTAGGAAGATTTCCAATATGACTTCATCATCCTTTCCTCTACCCATCTTTGAATTAAAGTCACCATGTATCAAAATACAGGTTGACTCTGAGCAATGGAGGAGGGAGAGGGAAGATGGCTCAACATGCTCAAGAAACAGTAAGTTTGGGCTGCCTGGAGAAGTAGTGGGACATGAGGCTGAAAAAATCAGTTGGAGGTGAATTTTATGGGACCTTGAATGGCAATCTAAGGAGCTAAGGTGAATGAGAGGTTTTGAAAGGAAACAAAAGTGTTTCAATGAGAAAAAAAGGGGTTGGTGGTGGAAGTAGGGAACCTTGAGCTATGTAAAGGTGGTAGAGTGTGAAAGAGTGTTACACAGGGGACTGCACAAGTGGAGCTCAAAAATAGACTCGAGAGCCTTCCTGAAGAGAAAGGAGCTAGGTGCTCTGAGAAGGAAGGTACTTGTTCTCCCAAGAATGTTAGAAGAACCCCAGAAGCTCTCAGGGGAGGCATCATTCGATAAAGGGCAGGGAAAGAAGAATAATAGTAGTTAATGAATTCCTGCTGCTTAGGGGTACTGAGGCAGCCATTTGTTGATCTGGTAACTACAATGGAGAGGACTTCCCTGGGGTGTGTATTTGAGACATAGCAGAGAGAAGAATCTCGTAAGACTTGTCAAAACAGACAATTCCCTACTTCTTGTGATTCACAAGGGCACAAATGACACTGCCAGAAGGAACCTAGAAAGTTGGATTCTGAGGCCTTAGGCAAGAAATTGAAACTTATCAGAACACAAGATGCATTTCCTTCACTGTTGTCCATCAAAGGCAAAGGCTATCAGAAGAAGAAAATTAATTTAGGAACTGAAGAGCTAACTAAGAAAGTGGGGGGGGGGAGATTTGGACTTCTGTACCATGACTAACACTAGAGGGATGACAGGTTCCTGGCCAGAGATGGAGTATACCTAACAATGATTGGCATGAATATATATGCTAGGTGTCCTGTGAGCCTTATCATGAAGGCTTTAAGATACAAAGGATGAGAGAGGGAAAGACTGCATAAGCCTATCCTCCCAAGCTAGATACTGTAGAGAATAGCCACTAAATAAGGAAGAATAGCAACTGGAGCCCCTAGAAATTTACAGGAGACCAAAATCTAAGACAAGTGCCAATAGTCAAATTCTTGGCCTCAGATGTCCATATACAAAAGAAATCATCCAGGTCAAATGAGCAAACATAGGGAAAGCATTCTGCAAGCCCTCAAGAGCTATGCAGATATCTGCTATCAGCTGTCCAGGAAAGGGAGGTGGACTGGTTTGCAAGAGAGAAGAAGAAGAAAATTGGCAGGTGGACCTGCCTAGCCACTATTGG
This sequence comes from Pseudocheirus occidentalis, assembly GCA_028646575.1. NCBI lineage: Eukaryota > Metazoa > Chordata > Mammalia > Diprotodontia > Pseudocheiridae > Pseudocheirus > Pseudocheirus occidentalis. The sequence goes on along the minus strand of CM053602.1, from coordinate 1,073,547 downwards.
GGACATTTTAAAGATCACGGAAAATGAGGTTGGATAAAGGCAAAGTTAGGCCCAATTTTCAAAAAAGTGAAGAGGATGGAGTCTGAAAATTATAGGCCACTACCAAAGATTGAGTTGAATTCCTGAGAAAATCCTAGAGTAGCTCATTTCAAAGATGGTTGGCAAGAGAAGCTGTGGTCACAGAGCCAGCCTGGCTTCCTCCAGATTCATCTCATTTCCTTTTGGGACATGATGACTGAAGTAGAGAAATGTGGAGCTCATTTACCTCGATTTTAGTAGAATCTTTCTGACTGTTTCTGTGGTGGAGAAGGGCTTCCTCAATTGGAAGGAAGTGTGCTTGGGATTGGCCTCTTGGAGCAAGGGAACAGTCAGGAAGCAACTCTGAAGATGATGAGATTCATCTTTGCCTGGCAGCCAAACAGGACTGGTTTCCTGGGCTGTTGTGTGTCTGGCATCCAGGAAGGGAGGGAGAGTGAGTCAAGGCAGAGGAAATGACCTTGGAGGCACTGGGAGATATATCTGTACATCTCATTCATGTCAACACAGGATTACAGTCATGCTGGATTGAGAGAAGTACTAGAGGAAATAAGCGGGCCTACTCTGCACCAGGCAGCGTGCCAAAGCTAAACGCTTTACAAATATGACCTCACTTGAGACTCACAACAACTCTGGGAGGTAGGAGTTATTGTCCCCATTTTACAGATGAGGAAACTGAGGCAGACAGAGAAGTGACTTGCCCAGGGTCACACAGCTAGGAAGTGTCTGAGGTCACATTCGAACTCAGGTCTTCCTGACTTCAGGCCTGTGGCGTCCCTAGCTGCCTCTGCCAGGTCCAGGATACACAGGCTGTCTCTTTATTCTGAGGATGCACATTGGTATCAACAGGCCCCCTCTTTATAAACAGTCAGAAATCCTTTGCTGACCTGGGGAAGGTCTGCGGGCCCCCCCCCCAATTCCAGGTCCAGATGTGTGTGTGTGTGTGTGTGTGTGTGTGTGTTCAAGGCTGCACTGCCCACCCCACCCCAGCCCCACCCCTAGATTTTTAACCTGGGGCAGATGGGCAGAGAGGCTGGCTGCCTTGGGATCAGGGCTGCTTTGGTTCTCCTCTCTGCAACCCCAATCCAGGGCCAGAGCTCCTTGGGAACAAACAAAACAAGTCTGAGGCCCTAAGAAAAGGAGTCTGCTTTCCTTCCAACTCTGCATTCAAGCCTCTGTCCACTGCATCAGCCTTCAGGTGTTGGTCAGCTCCCTCCTGCCTAGCCCAGTCTCTCCAGTCTCCTGCCCTGTCTCTGTCTTTCTGCTTCCTCCATCTCTTTGATTCTGTCTCTCTTGGTCTCTGTTTCTGTTTCTCTCTCTCAACCCCTCTCCCACTTTGCTCAACCTTCCTGTAGAAGGGAACAAGCTGGGAATTGCTCACCATCACTGTTCATAGCCTAATCAACTCTGGGGGCGCCATCGTAAATAAGGGAGAACACAAATTCTACTGTGTCCAAAGAAAGGCCACCAGGATGAGGAGGGTACTGGAAAGTGGGCCAGGTGAGGGAGGAAAAGGTGAGGGAAGGAGGGGCATTTAGCCGGAGAAAAGAAGGCTGGAGGTTGGAGGAGGAAGATTTACAGTGCAGAAAGACAAATTCATTTCATTCTTTTGGGCCTGGGCAGGCAGAATCTAGAGCCATGCCTGAGGGCCTGAATCAAGCCCTCTCTAAGAATGGGTGCTTTCTAGAGGGGAAGGGGAGAAGACTTTCTTCAAGTGGGAGCTGGGTGAAATCATCAGCATTTCCTGCTGGGAAGATATAGATGGGACCGGCTGGATTTTACACTGGTTCCAGGCCAAAGAGAATGAACAAAGGCTAGCCACCCTAGGTGAGGAGCACTTTGGAAAGAACAAGGAGCCGTGGAAGAAAGTGCAGAAGAGACCCTTGTTCCCCCTCCTCAGTTTTCAAATGAAGAAACTGATTCTTAGAGGGGAAGTGAGTTTCCTAAATTAACAACCGCAGCTTGACCAGAACCCGAGTCTCCCAGCTCCTGGTTCAGAGCTCTTTGTACCATATACCACTTGAACAAACCCTGACGGCTGGGTAGGGCAGGGAGGAAGCTATATCCGTTAGGTGCGAATCAAAGTGGGAGGGTGAGAAAAGCAGAGCTGTCCCTGGGGGCAGACAACCTGTCTCTAGCAGGGAAGTCAATGAGGGGATTACATCCATTGCGTGACCACTAGAGACCTTTCTGGCCTGAAATCGAGAGTGTTCCTCCTGACCCTGAGCTGGTTCTGGAGCCCCTGGCAATTCCCCATCCTTGGATTCCCCAGGAGTATCCCACCCCTCCCCCAGCCTCCTCGGGAACATCCCAACAGTCCCCCAGCCTCGCCATAGCCACACTGAGCTTATGCCTCAGCGGGATCTGGCCAAGCGTTCTTGGGGAGTCTGCCCAGGCTCTCCAGGCCTTCCAAGGTGGCAGTAAACAAATTACTCTGATAAACCCAGCCCCAAGGAAAGAAGCAACTCCCTCCCCCTCCCCACTCAAAGATAATAGGTGAGCCTGTCGAAAGGACTTGTCCAAGCAGAAGAGAGTTTGATGAAGACAGAAGGAAGAAGCTGGGCTTGGAACATCTACTGGGCAGCAGCAGCTCCCCAGTCGGCCCCAGGTTCAAAGGTCGGCCAGCACTGCCACCAGCTCCAGGTGGAGCCCTGCATCTCTTGGTTCCTCCCCCAGATTTCCCCAACACTATCCCTCCCTCAACCTTCTCCACTCTGGCTCCCTCCAACCAAGCCCTTCTCCCCCAGACTCCTCAGATTTTTTTTATTTCTCAAGGCTGCACGAGATCCAACTGAGGCAGGAGAAAAGGCCTGGCCCCTGCTGCCTAGTTTGTGTCTCCTTTCTCTGTCCCTGGGGACACTGTGATAGAGACAAATTGCAGAGAGTTCAGAGAGGCCAGGCCCTAGTGACAGAGGGGAGTGCTGAGGCTGACGGATGGGGTTGAGATGAAAGCCTTCGGATCTGTGTGGCTTGGCTGAGGGACAAGGGGGAGGGGAGGGGGCTGGGAACTGGCTTCAGGGAATCCTGCAATCAAACAGCCCTGCCAGCCCTGCTCCCTGGCTCCCTCAAGGCTATGGCATCTGTGACTTGGGCCCTGAGGGAATTTACAGGCGAATGAGGAAAACGGGGCCCTGAAACATTAAGTGACCACCCTGACCTCCTGCAGGAAAAAAATTCGAACCCAGATCCTTGGCTGCCAATGTAGCATTGTTTCCTCTGGGCCTCATCATATCTGGGAAAAGTCAAAGCTATGTTCTATCCAGACCTCACTTTACTTCTATGTAGATGAAAGGGAGGCCTTTAAGGCCATTCTAAGGTCTACATCCTAAGGCCCTTCCAGATGTGACATCCACAGAGCCAATGAGCCTGTCGGGACGAGGCCCTGGGGCCATTGTTTCTCAGATGCTCGACCTCTGCCCTCTCCCTTCTCCTGGGCACTGGGAAGAGGAGGGTATGGAAAGGCCGGGAGGAAACATTGGAAGTAGCCTCCCCACCCTCCTCTGGGGCCCCACTCTCTTCCCTGGGCCAAGACAAATAACTCAATCCAGTGGAGAGGCCTCTGCATGCAGAGGTGCTGAAGGCAGAGCAGACACGGAGGGCGGGAGGGAGCTGGGCCAGGGGAACAGACCCTAGCCCTCCCCTTGGCTGCCCTCCTCCCTGGGGCCCCAGGAAGTGAGAGAGGGGGAGGAGGGCTCTCTCCACACAGTCATCCCCCAGCCTCCTCCCTGTCCCCCTCCCCAGCCACTGGCAGCCACTTCAAGTTCCACCAAGTCCCCCACTGGAGGGGGGGAGGGGGGGAAATGGAGGGGGAAGAAATGGAGGCCACGAGTGTGTGTGTGTGTGTGTGTGTGTGTGTGTGTGTGTGTGTGTGACTTATCTAAGGTCATGAAGGCTTGAGAGCAGAGGAATGGCTGGTCCTTGGGAGGCAGTGTCTACTCATGGGGGGAACAGAGCCTGGTATCCTGTGGGCCAAGAAGAGCTCGGGTGGAATCCTGCTGGCCCCACACCCCTCATCTAGAGAGCTGTCCTGCTGTGTACTCATGACCTTGCTCATGGGTAAGGAGAGCTGGAGAAGCCCAGACATTCTTGAGGACAGACTCATAGAGCTGCTTCCTCTGTGACCCTTCATTCCTGCCCTTGGGAGCCCCCATCCCAAGGCAACCTCAATTGGGAGGAAGGTGTTTTCCTGATCCCAGCCTCGATTTACCTTCCGCCCACTACTCCTGGTTCTGCCCCAGGATCCAAGCAGAACTTTGCAAGCTGGTACAGGAGTCTTTTCCTTCCAACCAATGCTTCTGGCTGCCTTCCAGCCCCTCCATGTCTTCCTTCCACTGTGGTGCCCAGAGAAGAAGCCCAGAGATGGCTAGAAGTGACTTTTCCAAGGTCCCACAGCCAAAGCTGCCAAGGCTCATGCTGGAGGAGAGCCGGCCTCACCAAGGGGAAAATGAATGACTTTCCTGGCTCTAGCTCCCTGGGTGGCCTTTGGCAAGGCTGAGTAGGGCAATGTCCTGGGTGAGAATCTTTGTGCTGTCTACTACCTAGATAACCTGAGCCTCCTCTGGCAGGCCTCAGGTTCCTCCTCTGTATTTTCCCTAAAGCTCCTTCCAATTCCAGAGCTTTGCTTGAAGTCCCTAATCTGCTTTGTTCCTCAGTTTCTTCATCTATCAAATGGGAATAAGGCCAGCTCTGCCCTGTCCTGTTCTGCATCAAAGGGGTAGTGGGAAGATCAAATGAATTCTTGACTTAGATGTCGAGAAGCTTTGAGAAAAGGGGTAGGAGGGCAGGGAGGAGAGGAGAAGTGGGAGGGGAGGGGAGGCTCACTCCTGGACTGATGGGGGCCCACCTGTCTTTAGTCCCAGGCACTGGGACAGCTAGTGCCCCGCCCCCACACCGATTGATGAGGCAGAGGCTGGCTTGAGGCCCTGCAATTTCATCTCTCAGCCTTGTCTCCCTTCCCAAGCCCAACTCCCTAACCTGTCAGGGGAGGGGCTGAGGACCTGGAAGAACCACAGCCAACTCAGGCCAAAGCTTGGGGACTTTGTTCTGATGGGCCCCCTCCCCTGTGTGCAGCCTGGTTCCCCTCAGTGTGAGGAAGCTCTTCCCCAAATCTAGCCCAAGACCTTTCTACTGCCTTGACCCAACGTGAGAAGTGACAAGGCCCTGGGAGCCCCTCCCCAATCTGGACTCATTCCTTGTAGTCATTCCTGGGCCAGCAGTGGCACTGGCATTCCCCGGTAGCTTTCTGAGACCCATGATGCTCCCAGCCAGGGCCAAATGGAAACTGAGCTACTGCTACTGTGGATAGCCCCCAGAGCCCAGGTGGGTCCTCCAGCTTCCTGGCCCGGTCAGCTGCCCTCCCCCTGCACTGCAACTGATGTTTCCAGGTCCTCTGACGACCGCCCCCCCCCAACACAGACACACACACACACACACACACACACACAGACACACAGACACACACACACACACACACACACACACTTCCACACATCCACACCCCTCTCACACTACCAAACACCCCCCATAGCCCTCACATAACACATCCACACACCCAAACACACACAAATATACCCAGACATGCAGTCTGCACACACCCAAACCTACACACATATACACTCAGACACACACACTCATCCATCTACACCCCTCACATCCTCCAATGCCCCCACACTCACATCTATGCTCTCTGTCTCTCTCTGTCTCTGTCTCTCTCACACACACATGCAGAGAAACATAGACATACACAAACACATTTACACTCCCACACCCAAACACACACCCAGTATACATGCACATATATACCTAAACACACATGTACTCAAATGCCCTCCCACCTACACCCCCCTAACACACATAAACACTACCCACACATACAAACATTACACCACACACACACACACACACACACACACACACACACACAAACACAAACACAGGAGGCTTTTTCCCCCATCCTGGCCACATCCAGCTCCCACTTGGGCTGGGGGTTAAAGGTGAGGCCTTCTCCTGGAATTTGCAGCCAAATTGCTGAGCTGTTCCCACTGACCTGCAGATGACATTGGGCAATCTGATTTGGGGTATCACATACTGTTCCTTTTAAGTCAGGCTGGTTGGAAAGGGGAGGGGAGGTTTCAAAAGAGACGCTGTCACTGTCCTCCCCTTAATCTCCCAAATCATTTTCTCCCCTCCTCCCCCTTCCCCAAACCTGCTGTTCTTTATAACAGTCTCTTGGAAGGAAGATTGAAAGTGAAGTCTGTTTCCTTGTTTAAAAAAACAGATTTTTTTTGAAGGAAAAAGCAAGATGATTTCCCCCCTGAGCAGAGCTTGTGGGTTATTGGCTGGCTGCATGCGAAGAAGAGCTGTTAGCCTGGACTCTCCTCTGACTGCTTGGGGTTCCAGGGTCAGTTGTTCATCCAGGATGGAAAATGAGCCAAGGGGAATGGAGAAGAGAAGGCTGTGGGGAATCCCGGGAAAGCGAGCCTTCTCCTTTGTCCTCAGTTTCCAATTCTGTAAAATCAGAGAGCTGGACTAGGTGACCTTCTAGCTTTCAATCCCATGGTCTTACCATCTGTCTGCTCTGATGCCTCCAGGTCAGATTGAAGGAAGAACCTCCTGCTAATAAATGGGATGACATAGAGCAGCTGGTCAAGAAAAGAAGGTCCACCCCCCCCCCAAAGGAATCCAAAGGACACTCTCCCATCTCTCAGCAAGCTGGAGCTGGAATCATCCACTTAGCATATCCACAGCTGCTTCTCAGTACCGTGCTGCAGATGAATCTCCCGGGACAGAGCATGAATGGGACATCAGATTCCACTAGCTCGAGGTCTGGCAAAGGAAGGCCCCCAACCTGGTGAGGACAAGATGAAACAAATACAGCAGTAGTGGGGAGATGAGTAGAGTGGAAGCTCCCTGAGAGCAGCTGCTGCTGCTGGCAATGGGATGGATGGAATTGCCATGACTCCGGTGAGGGAGGCCCAAACAGTGAGGAAGGAAGGAATGGTGGCCAGTGTGGCCTGAGGCAGGAGCAGAGGAGGCCCCACAGAGTCATCTGGAACCCTGAAGGACACTCTGCCTTGGGGACCCAGGACAGGACCAATGGCTCCAAGGCTGGCTTTACCCCTGGAGCCAGCCAAGAGCAGGGTGCAGAAATTGGGCCCTGCTGAAAACACAGCAACTAGGCAGACCCCCAGAATAGATGGGACCAGCTCCAGTGTCCTGGACTGTGGCGAAGCTTCTCTTGAGGTTCCCCACATCTGATTCATTCCGGCCTCCATTAACTGCCTGCCAGGGCCTGCAGCCCTGGGCCAGACTGAGAAAGGAATCATAAGAGCTAGTTGGTCTTCCTTTGGGGTTTTCTCCCCACCCCCCCCCGCCCCCTCCTCCCTCCACATCCAGAGCATGTTATTACTATCAGAAATATCAGACGTTTCAACTTAAATTAAAATCAGGTTAAATGTCTCCACTGCTGAAATTTCACATGGTTCCAGATGGGGAGCAACTCCCTTCCTCCCTCCCCCTCCCTCCTTTTCTCTTCTCCCCAACAGAGGGAACAAAAACACTTGCAACCCTGCCCCTCCCTCTGATGGTCCCCAGCCCAGGCAAGGAATGCTCCCCTACCCCACCAGGGCCACTTCTGACCTTGGGAACTTGAAAATTGCTGTTGGCTATAGGTCTAATGCAAAGCACTATGGGCCAAGAGCCAGGGGTTGAAGGCACTTGACCAGAGGCAGTATAAGGCAAAGGAAGCAGGCAGAAACAGCTGGAGTGGGACAGCTTGTAGTGGGCAAGCCCAGAATGGGAAAGGAGGGTGTCCATCACCAGGAGAGAGCCCAGTGACCAAGCCCTGCCCCTGACCACCTGCTCTGTCGTCTCCCAGCATCACTGGTAGAAAGGTAGGTAGGAAGCAGCATCATTCTCTTTTTATGGAGGAGAAACCAAAGCACCCAACTGGTAAATGGCTGTCAGGAGACAGATGGGCCTAGCATTTATCCAGCTTGCCTGCGGCCATAAATCAATCACACAACTTGCCCCATTCCCACCACTTACCTGAGACCACTGAGGTGGAGCCCTGAACCCTGGGTATGGGGTGCCAGCTAGTAGCTGTGTCCTTGACACACAGTCAGGCAGCAGGTAGCCAAGGTCAACACAAGGGTGGTGGCAGTAGAAATGGGCGGAGAAGGAATCAGAGACATGAGCTTGGATCCTGACTCTGCTATGAGCCCTAAGCCATCTGGAAGACGACCAGCTTGGACAATCTGATGGGGAAGGCCTTTCCCAGTTGCATGTGTTGATTCCTATGGCTCCCAGGGAAGGAGGTTCCCAGCAGGAGAAGGCAGGGAGGAGCATGGTTTCGCCCTTCCTTTCTAGAAGCTTAGAGTCTAGTTAGGGAAGCCACCAACTGGAGAACAACAGGAGACTGGCCACCACCAAGTGCCATTTTGGGAGGCCAAGTAAGGGACAAGGTTGTAAAAGAGCTGGGAGGGGCAAGCAGAGGAGCAGGCATGGTCTGGGAGACTAGAGCCAAGGAGATGGTGCAGGACATATTGCTGAGAGCCCTGAGGGTGGGATTGGCAAGGCCAGAGCTGCAGCACAAATGGGGGCCAAAGTCTTTGAGGCCACCTGGGAGTCTGCCCCTTTGGCCCAATCACACTCTGTATCAGAGCCTTCAGTCTGATGTGCTCTTCTGGGACCCCATCATACTCAGCGTGGATGTGACCTATCCTTCCCAGAATTTTCTTGTTTGTGTCTTCATCCAATTCATGTCTAAAATTGGGAAGGAACATTGGGCCAAGCAGTCCCAAATCCAAGATCATCTCACAGCTTCTCCACAAACACAGCATAAAGGCTTTTCTCAAATGATGGGCTAAGGAGCATAGAAAATCATTTCTCCAGAATCTTTCTGATCTGACCATATTAAAGAAGGGAATGAGGTTCATCTGTCTAGTATCTGTAGATTGTAAGCTCCTTGGGGGCAGGGACTTTAAAAGGTCTCTGCTTTGGCATCCCCAGAGCTTGGCCCAGAGCCATGCCCATAGGAACCACTTAATGAATGCTTGTACTGAATTGAACAGACTGTTCTTGTGGAGGCCATGTTGGCTTTGGGGATCACCATGTCTTTTGCTGAGTGGTTGCTAACCATCTCTCTAATCAAACACTCTAGAATGTTGCCAGGAATCCAAGGCTTGGCATCTGCAGACGTCATTCTGTTCCCTTTTGTGAAAATCAGATCAGTACCCAGCCTTTGGCAGTCCTATAGCACTGCCCTGTTTTCTGAAGTCCTTCAAAAGCTGGTGGAGTCTGTGATCATATTCTCTCTGGGTGTGCACGGTTGTGTGTGGCACTGTGGGGGACTGTTTTTATGTTGCACAGGGATTGCAAGTGCAGTTCCGAAACCCCCTGTGACTGAAATTTTGTGTGGGAGTGGAGGGCCCTAGAGGTGTCTGAGTGTATTGGCTTCTCTTCCCCAGCTCTGCCTTATCAGGTCTTTGTGCCCTTGCTTAGAGGGAAGATGCAGGAAGGAGGAGGGAGGAAGATCTGAGCCCTAGCCTACCATCAGGCCCCTGGTGGGTTGGGATTGTGGCCAAGCTGCCTCAAGCTGTTGGATATGTATAGATAAGTCTCTTCCTTGTTCTCCTGCTTCCAAAGCCCCATCTAGGGCTCTCAGGGCCAGGCGGTGTCCTCCAGCAGAATGGGTCCAGGCTATGGGATAGGTATCTGTTCCCCAAGCCCTATCTTCCAGACTGATTATCCATCCACTCTTGCCTTTATACATCCCCTGAATCCCTGGCCCCATGCCTGGAATGCCCTTCCTCTTCACCTCTGCCTCTTGAAACCTTTTCAAAAGCCAACTCCAGGGCCATCTCCTACACAAGGCTTTCTCTAATTCCCTCAGTTGTTAGAGCCTCCTCCCCTCTTCTCCATCCATGTCTGGCCAGGAGCCTTTCCTGGTGTTTTAGATGCTAGCCCACACAGTTGGACCGTCCAAGGCTGGGAGGAGAACCAGGTGGAGTGGAGGGGTCATAGGATTTCTCATTCCCTGCCAAAAGCACAGCAACTGATGACTTTTGTACCTGCCTTAATGATAATTTCATCCTTTGTGAGTTAGGAAGAGAAACTATAGTCTAGCTATATATATACACACACACACATACACACACACACAATGTAGTTAGATGCCAGGTACTATGAGTTGGGGGAATGGGGAATTGGGAAAAGGGACTTTATGTAGAAAGTAGTTTGTGGGGGGCTGAATCTTAAAGAGAGGGACTCTCTGAGGTGGAGGGAAGGAGGGAAGGAGGGAATGTATTCCAGGGATACAGGATGGCATGAAGACCATTAGGGAGCACTGAGCCACCCTTGATGACTCACTCAAGTCCCCTGGCCCAGAGGAACCACACCCTTAGGCCCTGAGAAACCTGGCAGCTATGACTGCTGAGTTGCTGCCCAGAAGAGGGGAGAGATGCCGTAGGCCCAGAGAAGGACAAAGATCCCTACAGAGCCTGCCAACGATGGCCCAGTGAGCTTGAATCTGATACCTGGGGAACATGCACGAACCGACTAGGTGAGATGGTTAGTCAAGAGCTAGTAAGGGAAAGTGGGGATTACAAAGACCAGCATGGGCTTCAGCAAGGGCAGGTCACGCCAGACTGGTCTTATTTTCTTTCTTGACAGGGTTAATAAACTGGAAGGTGAAGGATTCCTATATGTTTGGTTGCCCACGTTGTAGCAAAGCTTCTGATAAAACACCTCATACTATTCTGCTGGACTAGATGAAAACCTAGTTGGGAGGATTTGGGACTGATTGAATGAGCAGACTCAAAGTGGCCATCAATGGTTCTTGTCAACCTGGCAGGATGTCTCCAGTGGAGTGGCCAGGGATCTGTGCTTGGCCCTGAGCTGTTGATCAGTGACTTAGCTAAAATCTCCTTATCAAATTTGCAGGTGTTGTACAGCTAGGAAGGTGACAGTTTGGATGCAAAACAAGATCTGACCGTAGAACATTGGGCTAGAAATTTCAGAGGGATCCATGTAAAATCATACACTTAGGTTCAAAAAATTGACCTCTAAAATACAGGGGTAGAAGAGGCATGTCTAACAGAGTAGTTTCTGTGAAAGAGATTTAGGGGTCTGAATGGAAGGCTGCAAGTTCAGTATGAGTCAGGCTCAAGGGATGTGGTGGCCCCCAAGAAAGCCAAATGTGACTGACCTTGGGTTGCACTGAGGCAGAGATTCTAAACAGACATCAGATCACCATGGGAGCCTGCCCTCTTCAGACCTCTTTGGCAGCATTGGGCACCCCCATTTAAGGAAGAAAGCAGCTGAGAAGTGGTTGGGCATCCAGAGGAAGGTGATCAGAATGGGGAAGGGCCTGGAGGCTGTGGTATATAAGGATCCTTTAAAGAAGAACTTAGGGTGTTTATTCTAGAGAAGAGGGAGGGTGGGTGATTTCTCCTGGGAAAAAGGTTTGATCAGTCTGGTTTGACCTCAGAAAGCAGAGCCAGGGACAATGACTGAAAGATGGAAGAGGCATATTTTAGCCTGAGATCAGAAAATGGCTTCCTGACAATGGAAGGTCTCTTCAAGTGGAATGAGCTGCCAGGAGGCGATGGTGCTTTTCATTGGAGGGCTCTCTCGGGGCTGAATGGGCTTGTCCCAGATGCTTATTAAAGACTGGGCAGGCCGATGCTGAGGCCTCCTCCGTTCCTCTTCTCTGACAGAGCCAGATGGGGGATATGAGATGGAAGCCTTGGCCAAGGCTCTCCTCCTTGGTCTGCTGTCAGATCGGGAATGGCCCTGGACTTGGCTGTGAGATCCAGTGAACAGATCTGCTGGGACTGAGACGGGCTGGGGCTAGGGCTGGGGTTGGGAAGGAGCTAAAGAGGAAATAAAGAGAGAAAAGAGTTTATCAGGGGAGTGAGGCAAGGCTGGGTGGGGAGGGGAGGCTGGGCATAGCTCCATTCCTAGGGAATAATAGAAAGGCCTGTCTCCCAGGGCCAAGCTCCCAGGACAATGATCAGTCTTCAGGGAGCCAAGGGCAGTCTCTGATGAAGGAATTGAGCTGTTCAGCAGCTGAGCTGGATCCAGGCCTAGTGGGCTGGAAAGGATGATTTCAGAGGCCCGTCATCTGAGGCTGGGTCCCTGGGAAGGTGGGAAGGAGAGGCTGAGGGAACCAGGAGAAAGGAGGGCCACCCCCCTCAGCCTAGGGAGATTAGGTACAGTCAGGGCTGGGCAGGAGTTAGCTCTGCCTGGTGCCTTCTGGGGCAGCTGGGATGTATGCAGGAGGCTGTGAGAAAGGATCTGGGGTGCTGGGGCCTGGAACAGACTAGAATGTCCTAGGAGAAAAGGGGATGCCAGGGGCTTCGGGTGGTGGCCTTGAACCGAATGGCCCAGAGTAGGAGGGTAGGGGGGGCCGGGGGAGGGGAAAGCGCAACACTGGGAAGAAAGCTGGTTTGTGGCATGAGGATGCAAGTGTTTAGTGAGCTGGTGGTGATGGGGGAGGCTCAGTTCTCATTCATTTCAGATAGAAACATTGTTCTGTCATCCAGAATCTGAGACTCCTCTGGCATCAGGGGACCCTTCAGGTCTCTATATAGTAGGAGCTTAATAAATGCATGCTGACTGACTGATTGATATCACACACACACTCCATGGCCTCCACCATCCTGAACACAGTAATTGTGGCCTGAGCCAGACAGGGGACCCAGGGACCACCACCTTCTTCTCTGGGGATACATCTCTCCTAATCCAGCCTTGATGCCCATTTGGTTTTAAAGCAGCAATGTCACACACACTCACACACACAGATACACACACAGGAACACACATGCACACTCACATACACATAGGTACACACACAGGAACACACACAGGAACACACAACCTAGTCTGCTAGAATCTCTAACTCTTTTTTCTCACAAACTGTCACCAAACCATCTTCATCCTCCTTTGCTCTCTCCTAGAGAAGCTAATTTTTTAAGCCTAGTGTAAAACTTTCCATTGGTCCCCTAGCAAATCTCTTCTGATTGGATCTAGCCCAATTCTCTGCAATCGTAAGATCTTTTTGGATATTGTGTCTATCATCCAGTGGATTAATTTGCCTCTCCGTTCTGTGCCCCTGATGCTTTTATCTAAGTCACTGACAAAAGTTCTCAACAGCTCAGGGCTAAGCACAGATCCTTGGGCCACTCCACTGGAGACATCCTACGGCATCTCTCCCCTCTTCTGGGCTCTTTCAGGTATCTCTGCCAGCAACTCAGCAGTCATGGCTGCCAGGTTTCTCAGGGCCTAAGGGTGTGGTTCCTCTGGGCCAGGGGACTTGAGTGAGTCATCAAGGGTGGCTCAGTGCTCCCTAATGGTCTCTGTGCTGATCTTGTATATTGGTTTCTGTGCATCAAAGTTCCTCCTCCTTGGCAGAGAAAATAGGAACAAAGTAAAGCTTGAGAGCTCTGCCTCCTCTTTGGTGGCCTTGAGACTGGCTCATCCCCCACCTGAAGCCACCCTATCCCTTCTTCAATCTTCTTTTCCCTGCTTGCTTTCATCTTGTGCTTTCTCCCAGTCTCAGCCCTGCTCCTGATGCTGCTTGTCTAGTGGCACAGCACCCTGTCTGTTCCCTCTCCTGCCTTCTATCTTCTGCATGTATCTTTTTGAAATCTCAATGGGCATCCCCAGCAGACTCTTCAGACAAGTCTTTCTCATGACAATTCCCCTTTGTGTTAGTAGAATTTCATTCTTGAGAGTTTCTGGTCCCTCCTTGGTTGATTTCCTTTTTGGACATTTGGTCTATGGAGTCCCACGGAACCTTTCCCTGAACCTCATGAAATCGCTTTTCCCCAAATCAGACTCCCTTTGTTTTGGAAGCACTGCCAGCTTGCAGTGGGTTCCCCCACCAAAAGCCACCTTGGGCTCTGTGCAAACACCTCCCTGGCAAATCATGGCTCACTGGATCACCCCACACACACACATGAGCAAGCTTCTGCCAGTCGGTCAGAGGTCAAAGCAAAGTCATTTAATGAAATCACATTATTTAAAGTGGTATTAAAACATCCTGATAAAGCTGGAGTATCGTCTTCCCCAAATACATTCACCCTCAGTTGGAAGAGCAGTGCACATGTCTCTATCAATTTTCTTTGTCACAAACTCTCAGAGACTGTGCATGGTGCTCAGTTTCTCCAGGATCCACCATCATCTGCACCCTAGAAACCAGTTCCTTAATCTCAGTGAGCATCCCATCCAGAAGACAAATTGCTTATTTGCTCCTCTACCTTTGGACCAATGGAAAAATCATCTCTTTCAGGCCTTGTCTGTTCTGAGATTTGGAGGCTAGAGAGGGAAGAAGGAAGTACCCTTCCTGTAAGGTTCTTGGCCCAGGGGCAACTGGGTTAGCCCCATTCCCTGAAACCAAGACTGAGTTCTCTGGTCCTTACACTTGCCTCCCCCCACCAGGAAAGGGACACTTTAGCAGGGTCTGTCACCTAGGCATATGGCCCAGTGCCCTGGGAGTGAGGTCTCCTCCAATCTTACAATGCCCTGATTTTCTGGGGGCAAACCATGGGAGCCTGACTTTAAGGGATCCAGGGACCAGTCTTTCCCCCCACTCAGCCTTTATTCTATATTAATCTGACAGGAATATTGGACATGTGGATACTGATATACCTGTGTTTTGTAAAGGGATTTGAAAATCTGGGTCCCCAGAGATACTTGGAAAATTCAGTGACTTTAAGGAGAATATGGCAGGCTCATTCACCAAGGGAAGATCCCAGTGATGACTGGCTCCAGCTGCTGCTCCTTAGAAGGCCTGTGAGAGAAAGCAAGCCCAGCATTCAGAAACCTGCCCCCAGAAGGAGGGATGAAATGCTGTTTTCTCCCCAGTCCTGCTAGCTGTTCCTCAGATTCCTTACTCCCTGCTAACAGGAAGGAGCCAGACCACAGAGGTTTGGAGACAGGTCAAACCAGCCTTGAAGCTTTGGGGGGCTGCTCCCAAGTGTGCAGCAATGTTCCACCTTGTGAAACAACACTCTGAGCCCTGGCCCCAGGATCTTCAGCCTCCAGAGCACATCAATCTCCAGCCCCAGTACCTTCTGCCAGGAAAACCTTCAGCCTTCAAAACTCCTGAAACCTCCTCATCCTAGGGCCCTTGGGTTGTGGAACCCCTAAACTTTCTGTCTGTGGCTCTTCAACCCTACAAAGTAACTCAATGAAGTCATGGAGGGGGAGCGGGAGGGAGAGGTAAACATAGAGACAGATGGACAGAGAAAAAAGATGGAAGGAAGGAAGGGCAGGAGGGCTGAGTATTCAAACCCTTGAAGGTTTTCTTACTATGAAAGGAATGCAGCAAGAGAGGAGGGAAGCAATGATCTTGCCCACTGGGCTTAATTAAGGTCTTGTGCCTTTTCGCCTTCCCATTCATTTGCATGGGAGACCAAAAACATCTTGGGGTTAAGAAATTTGGTGGGGATCGAGAGGGGGTGGTAGAGTGTGAATCCAAAGGATTCTTGGCAGTTTCTTGGAAGGACAGCATCTAGCCTGAGCTATTGGTGGGTACAGTTCAGCGACCAGAATTTAAACAGGTAGGCACAAGGACTTTCTAACCCTACGGCAGAGGGAGAGGGTTCTTAGTGAGCAAGAAGTAAACGATTTTGGTTTTTATTTTTTTCAAATGAAGTTATCAGTCTTCTGCTTTTTCCCTAGTCCAGGGGCTGGTTTACTGGGGATTTACCTTTCAAAAAACACTACAGCCAAGGCCTCTGGGGCTCTGTCTCGATGATCAAGGGCAGATCCTATATTTTTTCTTATGAGAAAAAAAACTATTGCTTCAGTTGAGAACTCCAGCCAAAGCCCAAAGCTGAAAGCAGAGAGAAGCAGGTACTCAGTGGAGCCCTGCCTGGATATGAATGAATAAAAGACCTTTGGGGCAGCATCAGCAAGGAGCAGCCACACTCCAAAAGCAGAGATAGACGTCACAACCAATCCCTAGGTGGGGACCTTTCTACTGAGGTGCGTTCATTATTCTCACTGATAGTGTTGAGCTTTATCTGGCTAATCTCTCTCCTCTGCCCCTGCGCCCATCTTGGGCGGGCCCTCATTCCTTCACACCTGGACCATGGCAGTAGCTGCTGGGGGTGGGGGCTCTGCCAGTTTCAGCCACCAAAGTGGCCTACGTGAAGCACAGGTCCGAGCATCCCTACTTGAAACTCCAATGACTCCTTACTGTCTGTGGCATCAAACCTTTGCTTTTGTATTTAAAGTCTTTCATAACTTGGCCCTTCCTACCTTTTTGATGTTCTTCCAATGGATTGATTCCACAGACTCTCTGAGCCAGTGATACCGGCCTTGCTGGGTCTTGAGCACAAGACTCTGTCTTCCAATGGTGCGCCTCTTCACTGGGACATTTTCCCTCCTCGCCTCTGCTTCCTGGCTTCTAAACGCGGGGGGGATCTCAACTTCAGCAGCTTTTACAGTGTCCCCCATCCTCCACCCTCCCACCTCAGAGATTACCTCTCATTTACACTGTAATACATATATATATATGTATATCTATCTATCTGATACACATATATGTGCATATACACATGGCTACTGTTTCCCCCATTAGACTATGAACTTTTCAAGGACAGGGGCTGTCCTTTGCCTTTCTTTGCATTCCAAGCATTTAGCACACAGTAGGCACTTACTAAACGCTTGCTGCCTGCCTGCTGTATTCCTGGGACATTGTGTCTCAGGCTTATTAGTCTATTTCAGGAAGCAAGGACTTTGAGCTTGTTGTGTCATCTGACTGATAAGTAAAAGTTAACATGCCCCTGGGGGCTTGTGAGCTTTAGTTTCCAGTTGATGTGGCCTAATGGAGTGTCTTGAGCCCGGAAGAGTTTTGTGGAATGGGACCCACTGAGGATTGCCCAGAAAGAAAGAGAAGAGAGGAGGAAAGAAAATCCCTAAGGAGGCTGTCCTCTTCTCCAAGTTCTGTTACTCTAATTATTTATAATCACCATTGACTGAAAGAGGAACTGGGATTTAAAAAAAAAAAAAAAGGCATGCTCATACATTGTTGGTGAAAGCTGTGAATCTGCATAATGTTTTAGGGAAGCTACATAGAAACTTAGGAGTTATCAAAATATACAGGGTCTACAGATATTCTAAAGAGAGTTTGCACATGGGAAGAAACCCCACAAAAATATTCCTAGCAGGCAGGCAGGAGGACAGGCCAGCCCAGGTAATGAGCATTTATTAGGGGCTTACTGTATGCTCGCAGAGCTAACAAAGACATTGAAAATCAGTTAGGAGTGCTATGACTAGGGAATGGCTGGAATGATGATGGCATACTCTAGAATATTAAGAAATGATGAGTTCATGATGAACTCAGTGAAATATGGGAAGACTTAGATGAGGTGTCATATATAGGGTGATGAATTCGGAACGGAAAGAACCATATGCATGTCGCCTACAAGTGGATAATTAGTGACAACAATAATGGCAACACATTCATGTGATATACACAGCAAAGACATTTGGCGGGGTTCACACTACTTGGTTTCTACCATGGCTAAGAGCCTCACCTTGGTGGGAGTGGGGGGGGTGTCTTCATGCCCAGTCACTTTTTGGCCTTCTATTTGTTTTATTTCACTTCCCTCTTATACTTTTACTGATGGGCTCACATCACATCTGTAGAAAGGCAGATGAAGATAAAGCTAACTTTGAATTTATTGAAAAGATGCCTTAGAGCAGTTGTTCACACTCACAGTAAGGATTGGGGTGAACCAGATTTACAGGCAATTAGGAGATATTTCACAAAATAAATAAAAATACAATAGGACATAGATAATCTGAGTATGTGGTTTTCTAAGTCAATAGGTAGCCTGCTGGGGACTTCTGTGCCTGGCTTAGTGACTCCACTTTCTATCTAGAAAGTTATCTTCTCTATCTAGAGTTTGCCCGCTCTGCCCTAGAGAGTCCAGTCAATAGTGGCTTTCTCTTCTCTATATGAGGGCCTAAAGGGACAAAGATTGCATATGAAAGCCACTCGTGCTGTTGCTTAATACAAAAAGATTTAAGTGAAATATAATCCTGCCTTGAGGCTGGGAGAATGACAGAATGGCCTTTCCACAGCCCTTCCAGCCCAAAGACTGAGGTTTTCTATCTAACAAAGGCTCCATCTAACTGAATTGCCAAATGAAGTCTCAGCTCCTGGTGCTTTGCTGTGTTCCTGTCCCCTTCTGCCCTAGTCTGAGGGCTGCTGTTTCTAAGCATGAACGGTGAGCTGTGAGTGTTGGGCCCTCCAGGTATTGCAGGGAGGAGGCTTTGGCCTTCCCAGTACCACTCAGCCATCAGGAAAGGTCGTCAAGTGAATAAGGCAATGAGGTCACCATTCCAGCTTCTAAAAGGAGAGGTACGAAGACAGGCAAGGCCAGTTACCAGAGGGAGACTACAAAAGATCATCTCCCTGCACTGGCCAAAGCTGAAAAGGATGGGAAAGAGAAAGAACTGCTCTTGAGACAGACACACATTAAATGCTTTCTGTTTTGACTAAGGCCAAGTAAGTGGTTTCAGCAAGAAGAGAGGGGGCTGAGGAATGCCCCTCTCCCCCCACACACACACATACACCTACATGCACATGTATGCGCGCACTCAAGGCTACAAGATATAGTGATCTTCCTTTAGAGATGTGGAAAAAAGGTTACAGGGTAAGGACAGAGGAAAGGACTGATGTGGAGAGCCTGACCTGGCTCAGGAGAAAAGGCTGCAGGGTGGCAGGAGGCACAGTCAAGAAAGGGCTGAGCCCTTAGAGTTCAGGGGTCGGCTGGGGGCTCTTCCTGGCAAAGAACTTCTGAGAAGGGAGTGGCCACTCCCAACAAGGAATGGTTGCCTGGATCAATGGATACCACTGGGGAGAGACACATAGAGAGAGAGAAAGGGAGAGAGAGACAGACACACAGAGATGGAGAGACAAAGCAAGAGACAGAGCAAGAGAGACAGAAAAAAAGAGAGACAGAGAGAGACACACACACAGAGACAGAGAGAGACAGAGAGAGGTCACCTAGTAAGTGTCAGAGCAAGAGGCAAGTCTCCATTAAGGGGCCCAAAGGCAGTGCTCAGAGGGACTGACATTAGCAAGAGGAAGGGTGGCTGCCTTCCCAGCATCCTGTGCTTGGAACATGACAATGGAGAGCCTCCTAAGCTTTGTCAAGCCTGATGGTGATTCTGCCAGAAGAAACTTAGAAAGAATTAGGAAGTTCTGGGCAAGAAACTGAAGATCTTAGGGGCAAAGGTGGTGTTTTCATCATTGATGCCAATTGAAAACGGGTGTTTCAGTCGCCAGACAAGTATTTCAGAAGAGAAAGGAAGATTTGCAAAAAGAGCAGCTGCTGCAGAAGTTGTCTGGGAATAGGATTTGGATTTCTGTACCTTGAATAAAATCAAGGAATCATGGGCTCTTGGCCAGAGATTGAGGGAATTTAGTGATGGCTGACAAAAATATCCTCCCCTTGAATCTGGTGGACGCAATCAGAAGGATTTTCCATGGCAAAGCTGCCATGATTCATCTCTCAAGCTAGATGCCACAGAGGGCATCAGCTCTGAGACAGGAGATTTGGGGAATGTCAGCAGCTCTGGCTTCACTAGAACATAAAGTTTATGAAGAGTAAAAGTATGAAATTAAACTGGAAACAAATAGGGCACCAGATCATAGAGGGTCTTTTTTTTATCATTATAAATACTTCAATCCCCCCAATTCTGGTTGTTTTATTCAACAAAAATTGATTAAGTTCTTACAGCACCATCTACCTTCCCTCCAAGCTCCCTCCTGCTTAGCACTCATATACAATGAATCCCTTTCCTCATGGAGATTCTTTTCTTCTTGGAGGAAACAAGTGAACCTCTGGTATGTAAAATTAAAAAATATAAGCAAAAGAAATACAAAGAAATAGGGAGGAGGAGAGCCCTAACCCCTGTGGTGAGGGTGGGAGGCCGCATCCAAAAAGGGCGCATGTAGCAAGAAGCAGCTAAACCTTAAAGGAGGCTATGGATTCTGAGAGACATGGAGCACCTCAAGTCAAATCAGCAAATGTTTATTAAGTGCCTGCTTTGTGGCCAGGTCCTGTTAATGCTTTATAAATATCTTCTATTTCGAGTCTCAGCTAACTCTGGTGCTATTCATGGTCTCTATTTTACAGCTGAAAAAACTGAGGCAGACAGAAGTTAAATGATTTGCCCAGGGTCACACAGTTAGGAAGTAACTGAGGCTGGATTAGAAGTCAAGTCTTCCTGACTCCAGGCTTAGGGCTGTACACATTGTGCCGCCTAGCTGTCCAGTCAAGAAAGGCTTCTTTTTACATATATATATATATATATATATATGTGTGTGTGTGTGTATGTATGTGTATATGTATGTATATGTATATACATGTATGTATGTATGTATGTATATATTTGACATTTGATTGTAGAACTTTAAATTCTAGATTGTTTTGATTCCTCCCTTGTCACCCACCCCCACTGGAAGGACAAGCAATTCAATACAGGCTGTACATGTGTAGTTATGCAGAACATCTCCACAGTGGACATACTGTGAAAGACTGATTATATGTCCCTCCTTCCTATCCCACCCCCTCCTTGTTCTATTCTCTACCCTATCCCTGTCTCTTTACTGAAGTGTGTGCTTCCAACGACCCTCCTCCC